>LPNX010602431.1:326631-432010 GCA_001517045.1 Pseudotsuga menziesii | reverse complement strand
TTTTCTCATCTCTTCCTTTACACCCAGATCAAACTTAATGACTGTAATGATGTGATTATCTTGCCTTTGGTAGTTCTCGTGTATGTATCTTTATGATATTTCACCTGTATATGACTCCATTCCCAATGGATATGTGAATGGTTCAGCCAAATGAATGAATGCTTAAATATTGTTTATCATTTGATTTTGTGAGATTTGTGTTGAGAGATCCCTCTCAGGGAGAGAAATATCAATATCTTCCTAAAGTGGTTTTGCTGTTACCTCGGGGTGTGCTTCCTACAACCCGAGTACATTCTGAGTGCTAACAGGATGTATTTCTTATCAAGCAATTCCTGCAACTGATTTGACCCCAACATCAAATCAATGGTAAATTCAATGTCTCTTCTGGGAGGTAAACCCAAGATCTCATCAGGAAAAATGTCATGGAATTCCTTTAAAACAAGAATGTCCTCTAGGACTGATTTTTTACTATCTTTTTCATCTTGCACTATTTGAACAACATAAAGTTGGTAGCCTTTTCTATCACACTTCTTAAACTGTACTGCTGAAATTTGTTGGATCAACACTGGTTTAAAAATTCCTTTAATGAACTCACTGCTTCCACTATCTTCTATACAGGTAAAAGTATTGTCCAAGCAATTTATAACTTCATGTTGAGTTTCTAACTAGTCCATGCCAAGCATGACATCATAGGATCCTAAAGGTAAGCCATTCAAGTATGTTTGTGCATTCATATTGTTTATTAACAGGTCACCTTCTTTTAGTGTCTCTGAAACCTTTCTTTTGGTTCTAGTAACCATTTAGAGAATCCCAGGTTTCTCTTGTTTTTGCTTATGTAACTTGCATTTTTCAACTACATGAGGTGGAATGTGACTCAAACTTGCTCCCAAATCAATAAGGATGGAAATATTGGTATATATAATTTTACCTTCGACTTCCAGCATAGTATATTGATGATATTCCTGACGATCCTCCAAGAAGGCATTGATTCGGGGTATGTTTCTTGCTATGTACTTTATAGTGGAAGATTCATGCAACATTATTACATTTGGTGCCTTCTTATCATTTTGGTATGAGCAATTTTGGTACACATGAGGGCCATTATAGTCAGCAACACTTTACTGTGTTATTGAACCCAATGCTACCAGCTTCGACACTCTTAACTTCACCACCGATAGGTGGGTTTTGAACATTTTTGAACCTGATGTAGTTATTGTCATAGTGAATCCTAGGCCCTTTCCTGAATGGAAACAATTTGTACCCCTTCTTTTGCTTCTCTTGTTTTTATTTCTTTTTATTCTGCCAATATTTGCTTAATTCTGACCGATTTTTGAACTATAGGAAACACAATATAGCTTTTCTAATAGCATCATCCATTTGTTTGGGCATGTAAAATTCAATTTTGTCCTTGTATGCTTGGGGTAAACAGCTGATAAAATTGTAAAATTAGATTTTTCTTCTTTCAAATACGGTACATAATGTTGCAGGTTTACAAATTTAGTCACAAATTCATCCATTGTGAGTTGTCCTAGCTTTAGTTTGCTAAACTCCTTCACTTTTTCATCATAATATCATTATGGTAGGTACTTATTTTTAAACAATTTCCTAAATAGTGTCCATATTATATCTTTACTTCACACATCATTTACACTTTTTACTTCACACCATGACAGGGAAGCCTTGTCACTCAACTGGTAAATGGCTAATTGAGCTTTCAAATCTTCTAGGTAGTTATAAATTTGGAAATAGTTGGTTATGTTTAAAATCTATGCTTCGATTGTTTCTTCTGATTCACCATCGAAGGTAGGGGGTTGAATCTTCTTGAACTCCCCTTGCAACTCTACCATTTTCCTTTCTTTCTTCTTTATTAGGTCCCCATTGTCGAAACCGTTTGTAGAATTACTATGGGTAGTTTGTGAGGTGTTAAAATATTCATCACCAGCATCTTTCTTCTTATCCCATCTTTTCTTATCAGCACTACAAGAGTTCTGTTCATTATTTTTTCCCCATATCTTGTCTATTAAGCTTCTTAATAAAAGTTCATTTAACTCTTCCTGTTCAAACTTAGCTTTAAGGAGTTTAGCATTATTGGCCTTTAAAATTTCTAAGTCCTCCTTGAGACTTCTCATGGTCTAAGGCATTTTTTATTGTACGTCTTCTTCTCTCTTGCATTCTAATTCCACATAGAGGCCCTCTCCCTCTATCACTGGCATATCACCTAAGTGTTTTCTGTCTTCTACCATCTTATACTTCTGAGTCTTGAATTGTTCTTATCTTTCTGTGTGCGGAATTAATTTTTGTCAATTGATAGTTTAAAATTTGCAAAAAGAAAATAATTTATTTTGTAGTGGGACCTTTAGGTCCAAGTTCTGCAACCTACATATCTGATACCATTTGTAACATTACCAACTAATTTAATAAATTAATTCTTAACTAGAAGAAAGAATAGTAAAAAAATTACAAAAATATGTCTTACTAAGTTGAGGGAATAATCCAACTTGTTTTTGGAAGACATAATTACTTAGCCACCTTCCTAACACTCATTTTCTTCTGCAACCATAGGTTAGATTAAATTCAAGCAAGTATTGAAGGAAAGAGCCATTATTATTACCATAACAAGTTGGCTAGGTATACCTAGCTCCTAGTATTGTTTTTGTTATGTACATATATACATACATTTATATTGTTTATATATTACATTTTTTCTATAAATAAACTATTTTGTTACTTCAATATTAGAACATATACATAATGCTAAAAAAGAAGAGTTTCATCATCCCCAAGCCTCACTAGCTTTACAGACTTGTCCAAAAAACCAGAATGTTAAGAGCATAGCTCCATGGGTCATGTTATCACCCAATAATTTTGCTATGGTTGTGGTAGGAGAATCACTGGGGTAACCATTTAAAACCAATCTTTAGATTGTATTCTAGACTATAGAGTCAAAGAGGGCTCTCTCTTTGTCACAGGGTCATTCACATATACATTTGGATTTAAACAAGCATTCAAATGGATATATTCCCAAGGGGAAGGGTTATTTGGAATTTAAAAGAGTGTAAGACAGAAAAATGTCAAATACCATTGGGAAATGGAGTCACAACCTGAATCATTCAAGGGTTTTACAACAATAATGAGTGGTGATTTTCCTTTGTAATCTGATGCAAAGTGGGTGTCACATTCAGTCAAATATATTCAAGTGGTGGTAGGAGAAAGGAGAAAAAGCCGAATGAGACAGGAGGAATCTATCTATGGATGAATCTCTTGCACCATCTTTAGCAGAATCAACAATAAAGGCTTAGTAACTAAAACAAAGAACCTAACAGAGGGTGATTTCTATGACAATCATCATGAGCACATCAAAAAGACAATATCTGATGCAAGGAGTGCTTAATAAAATGAATTCCTCACATACAACTAGAAATCATTAGCAGAAACATACACAAATGAAAATGGTGCAAATAGGAAACACAAATTGAACATGGAACACCGTGATGAATCTCAGAAACGCAGAAGAATATTACTCATTAACACTTCCAAGAAAGTTGCAAAGCTACAAAAACCAAAAACACATGGCTTCAAAAAATGAAATTACAACCCTTTATTCCTCCATAGAGGTTACATTTAGAGTGTCATGGGCTCCCGAGACCAACCCCGAAACAGAGCCAAATTCAGTTTACCAAAACTAGGAATCAATCTCGCACACATAAAATCCTAATAGATTATCATCTAGAAGATTCACCATGATCATGAACGAATTAGGAAATCATGCTAGGTTGTGCGTGATGGGAAAAAATAGAAAAATAAAACCTGGAACTCAAGCTCGCTTGATTGAAAATGATGGTCCAGAGCACCTCCAACGACCTGCAACAGTTTCATTCTTGCTTGCTTCTTACACAAAATTGTTCTAGATCGTTGATATTTTAGGCAAAACAAGGATATGGAAGCACATGTATGAACTTGTGCACTCTGTAAAATTTAGCTGAGTACTGGGAAATTAAACCAACGACACTTTGAACTAGCATATTTTTTCTCAGCTATAGATCTCAATTAAGCTTTGATCCTGGACTTCGAAACCTGTGGGGTCTAAGAAATTTTGCAGATTTTAAAACTTAATTACCTTGTGCACTTTCAATCTGCGGAATCATCCTCAGTCGTTGATCTTCCACATCTCTAAATCTCAATCGTCGAAACTTGATCCTCGTACCGAATTTCGTAGATATGAAATGTTCATTTATCCATGCATGTTGGATTAACATAATTATTTTCCACCATAGATCTCATTCTACCTTTAATACGGGCCATTGAAAACTGTGGGGTTTACCATATTTCGCAAATCAGGAGAGCTATTTATCCCGTGCGCATGTTTCCTTTTTTCACACCATCAATCTTAGGGATACACTCTCCGAGCCATTTATCTGAGATCAAGTCGCAGGCTCTGGAAAGCGGGATTCTGGACTTCAACTTTTTATGACCAGATTTTCGCCCTTTCCACTTCTGCCCTTTTGCTCCTTTCCAAGCCATTGATCTTCGGCAGAAGATTTCCGGACCGTAGATCTTGCAGAAAGAAGCATTCCAATATTTTTATAACCAATATTTTGTATTTCCGCTTTCTGATTTCCACCTTTAGGATCCTTTCCGAGCCATTGATTTGTGCGGATCACGAAAAGCGAAATTCTAATTTTTTTTATGACCAAATTTTGTATCTTTCGCTTTCTAATTTCCAGCATTTTGCTTCATGCTTTTCCCTGGATCGTTTATTAGTGTGGAAGCTCTCCAAACCGTTGGATCTCGTGCTGCAAAAAGTGGAAGTCGGGTTTACCAATTTTCACAACTGAAACTTTCCTTTTTGCTTTTTTGCTCTTGATTTTTCCTTAGCGGAAATGATTTGTGGCCTTTGATTTTTCTCCTCTATGCATCCATGCTATACGTTCTAGTAATCTTTTGACCTTGATCATATTTTTCATATTCATGAGTATTTATAAGGATAAAACTCAGTAATTTTAAAGATTTTTCTCTTCAAAGCACTGGATAAACCCCTTAGAACATGCCAAAACCCCATAAATATCCTTCAGAGTCATTTCATATGGAAAATTTTCAGACCTTACTCTTTCTTTTGCTATTCTAAACCTTTGTAGGGGGATTAGTGCAGATGCCTATGTAAAAATCTTCAAAATTTAGCACATGTGATAACATCAACTCCAACTCAGGGATGCTATCCTACCTTTGAGGTAGAAAAGAACCCCGTAGACCAAGTGCATGCTCCATTGGTCCTTATGTACCTACAAAAATAGAAGCTAACTGCACCATGCTGCGCTATCCTGAAGGCTCTATCCTGAAGGCCCATCACCTCAAAATTTGTTCTAGTGCCTGTAACTTCAAATTTGCATAAAAAGAAAAACCAAATGACAACTCCTCTTGGGGACCTTACAACATTCACCTCAGGATTTAAGTCTTTCACAGGGCCATCCACACATGCAATATTAAAAATAAATGGTATATACAATGACATGGGAGCTGAAATTACTTTACAAAAAGTAGTGCTTAAGGAGCCTCCCATTTATAGGAGCTTTAGATACCAGACCACCCTCCATCTCCTCCAGTATGTAGGCATTATTTCCTCTAAAATATGAAATATTGTAAGGGCCCTTCCACAGGTGATCAAACTTACCATTTCCGTTCTTTCATTTTCTCCTGAAATTTTTGAGTTCTGTCAAACAACTTCTCCCTTTTCTGTTGCAGTTCAATCAATTGATACATCCCCCTCTAAGTTGGATGGGTTTCAGTTTCCTCTTAATTTAGCAATTTCATCACTGAAAAGCTCAGGGAACTAGGAAAAATTACCTTAGAACCATAAAACAGCTGGAATGGTGAGGTGCCAATGGATTTCTTTACACTGATTATGTTATCCCACAAAGCATGAGTCAGTTTTGTGTGCCAGGCCTTCTTGTTATCCTGCAATAGCTTTTTGATGATTCTCATGAGGCTCTTATTTTAATATTCTGCCAACCCATTTCCCCGTGGATGGTAGGTTGTGGAGTGCCCCAATTGTATGTGATATTTGGAACAAAACTCAACCAACTTGTTTGATTTGAATGCAGTAGCATTGTCAGTGATCAACTTTCTAGGGACCCCAAATCTTGACAAAATGTGATCTTCCAGAAACTGCATAATCACTGTCTCAGTGGCCTGCCTAGTTGGGATGGCTTCAATCCATTTGGTGAAATAATCAATGGCAATGAGAATCGACTTGTATTGTCTTGAGGAATATGGGTTTATCTCTCCAATGAAATCCAATCCCCATTGCTGGAAAGGGGCTTCAACATGTATGGGCTTTAGAGGAAATGGTATAAGCTTCCTTCTTCCTTCAAAGATATGGCATTTATGGCAGGAAACAACCTCTTTGTGAGTATCAAAAAAGATAGCGGGCCAACAATACCCTGCCCTCATGATCTTGTTCACAGTGGCCTTCCAATAATGAGGACCTCCACATTCTCGTGCATGAAATTATTCAATGAGCTTGTTGGCCTCCCGCTCATTCACATAGTTCAACAGCACCCCTCATGGTTCTTTCCAATACAATTTTCCATTTAAGATGCAAAACCTTGATTCTTTCTACTTGAGAAATCTAGCCCTTGTTCTGTCCATACCTTGTGGGGCTTGCATATGTTGTAACACAAAGATGATGTCATTATACCATGGGGATGATAGGAAATGCTCAACTACTTGTGGATCTGGCTGTCACTTAGGATTTTTCTCTTTTGCTGAGAATTCAACAATCATATGTAGGCTAAGAGCATCATAATTATATTGTGCCATGAGTTTGTCCAGTCCCTTTCCTTTAATCAACTTTATGGTCTTGATATCCAAATCATATTCAAGCAGGACTTCTATCCAATTCCCCCTCCTACCTTTAGGATCTAGTTGGGTTAGGATATCCTTTACTGCACTCGTGGGGACATGGGAAATAGTGTGAGAGTGTAGGATGTACACTTGGAGCTCCTTCAAATCCTGCACTAGAGCATAATCCTGCTTATCCGGGATGTTGTATTTCAATGGAGTATCTCTCAAGGTTTCACTGTAACTAGCAATGGGCTGCTTGTGTCCCTCATGATTCTTCTGTAGCAATACCCATGCAACTGCATGATCTTAAGCAAAAGATAATATGAGGAACTGTTTGGAGAAATCAAGGCTTTCTAGCACAGGGGATTCAGAAATAGATTTCTTTATATCTTCAAAGGACTATTTGCTTCGGGTGTCCACTTGATCTCTTTGTCTTTTCCCAAAATGTTGGTTATATACCTTACTATTTCAGAAAAGGCAAGAATGAACCTTCTCAAGAAATTTACCTTCCCCAGAAAGGATTGAACCTCAACCTTATTCTGAGGGAGCTCAATTTTACAAATTTCCTCAACCCTCTTTGGATCTATTTTTATGCCTTCCTGAGAAATTATATGCCCCATCAACTTCCCTTCCTTCATAGAAAAGAATGACTTCTTTGGATTCAGAGAGATGTCGAATTTTCTGCACTTTCTGAACATTCTCAACAAGTGTTCAACTTGTCGCTCATTAGACTGTGAAAAGACAGTGATGCCATCCAACTAGATGAACAATATCTTGTCCTTTTTGTCAGCAAAATCTATGTTCATGGCTTGTTGTAATGTTTCCCCAACATTCATGAGTCCAAATGGAATTTTTGCATACATAAAAGTGCCCCAGGGTGTGGTGAAAGCTATCTTCCCTTGGTCTTCTAGGTGCACTGTGATCTGATTATAGCCCGATAATCCATCCAAGGTGGATATCCTTTGGGAACCCACTACCTTCTGCAAAATATGGTCCATTTTAGGAAGAGGGTAATGATCCTTCAAAGAAACTCTGTTTGAGTTCCTGAAGTCAATGCATGTCCTTATCTCCCCATTCTTCTTCCTAACTAGGACCAGGCTAGCCACCCACCTTGAGAATTTGAGGGCTACAATGATTTTGGACTCAAATAATTTCCTTATTTCTTTTTCCACTAAGGGAAACAACCTGGGTTTCATTCTCCTTAGCTTTTTCTTGAAAGGAATCTCATCCTTTTTTATTGGTATAGTGTGCTGGATTATACTCGTGTCATAAGCCTTGAGATCAATCTATATTCAAGCAAACAAATATGAGTATTCTTTCATCCGTGAGATGTATTTATTCTTGGCCTCTTATGAGAGTGTTATTGAGATTTTTATGAGCTTGGGATGATCTTTTGTCCCAATATTAACATATTCCACATCTTCACAACTTAGGACTAGTTGAGGCTCCTTAGCGAAATCATTTGGGTCAAAACAATTTTCTAAAGGAACGAAGCCTCAGGGGATAGATTTACCTTTTATTTGGAGGATTTCCTTTCCACAGAGATTGTTTAGATATGTTTGTTGTCCATCATCCTCCTACAACTCTGGCTCCCAAGCTTCCTCAATCTCACTATCATCAACACATTCAACATGATTGACCCTCTCATATCGTGGCATTTATTTGGGAGAAACAATCTGGCTTTGCAAGGGTTCCTGAGTGGAAGCAACCTCCTCTAGAAGCCCTTTTTCTTCATCAATAGTAAATCCATCAAACTCCCCAGTGAGAGTGAGGTACTTCTGGATTTGCTTGTCATCTTCAAAGACCTGCCTACTGTTAACATTATCTGGGACAGAGGCCAAACTTTGACTTCATATTTTCCATTAGGGTGCATGGGGACCTTGAAAACAATAGCAGAAGTGGCCAGAGAATTAGATATACAATTTTGTAATCTGGGAATCAGACTAAAATTGCATTCTTCAAAACATTCTATTAGGTCTTGGGCAATGTTTATGTAGATTCTCATCCTGGGATGTCTAGCCTTATATTATCCCTGCATTTGTTTAATCACCAACTTTGAGTCTCCATGTATCACCACCCTCTTGACTTGGAAATATTTTAGGATCTGAATTTCCAAAGTCATAGCCTCATATTCAGCCTCGATATTTGTACAATCGAAGGAAATTTTGTAGTAGTATTTCAAAGCTCTCCATTCTGGTGGTCTCACCCAAACTCCATCTCCTGCCCCTTCCCTGCATGCTGCCCCATCAAAATTTTCATTCCACACTCCCTCCAGATCTTCCTGAGTGGGCACAAAGGCATCATTCTATGAACTGAAACTATCTTTGCCTCCCTCTATGAAGAAAATGGCAGACCCCATTTCAATGTCCACTGAATATATGGGGTGGTTGTTTGGCCTCTCAGCACTGGTCACCATGTATGCTAAATTTTTCTCCCTAAATATCCTTCTTTGTACTCCAAATATAGGGATGGTGGCATATGATATATCCATTTGAAGAGCCCCTTTGAGTTTGGCTTCCCAAGATCTTGACAACAACATTCCAAACTTTGGAGGGATGTTAGCTACAACTACATCCATGACTAGGGTTTTGGCAAGGATATGGGCCAAAGAGATGACTAGATATTTTATCAATCCTAGGAACTTGAATTTACTGGAATAAAAGGAGAAAATTTATTTGTATGGTTTGGTTACATCCAACCCTAGCTTATCCATGATTCACCCTAGGCATCATATTGTGGGAGGTTCCTGCATCAAGCATGGCATTGTATTGGATGGAATTATGAATGTTCATACTAACATAAAAGGGGGGGACATATTCATCGATAGACTCATCTACATGGGGTACAAATAGGATGGTGGGACTATCATCTTGAAGATTCAGGGAATCTGATCTTGTAGAAACTTCTCCTGGAGGCTTCAACACTAAGGCAATTTTGGAATGATATTCATAATTTTTTAACAATTCAATGAGAGGGAAAGAGATTTTCATCCTTTAAATTTCAGCCTCTAGACCGAACGAGGTCTGCCCCTGATCCAACCCCCTTTGATTATCCTCCTTCCTTTATTTTCCTTTGGGATCTGTTACATTCTTGGAGGTGTCCTTAGGGGGTGGACTGCTCTTTGGTTTGCTTGTAGAGGATTTGTTTGCTACCTCTTTATTTCTTATAACATGAACATATCTATTCCTTAGAAAAATATGTCTTTGAAGATCCATGAAAACAAGCTGATGTCCCCCCTAAAAATCCTTTGTTTCGTCAGCAGGTCACTCCTCCACTACTTGACAGTAATTATCATGCTCTTCCTTGGTAAAACAAATAGAGGATGAGTCAATATCCAACCGGTGGATTTCATCCCTAACTTGGTATTCATAACCTTGCTCCACATAGTTTTCCTGAAATGGGGGCTTGATAGGTGGATCTAGAGGGTTTCAGTAGTCTCTCTGCTTGTTTTGGAGGACTTGGGGTTTTCTCACATTTTGGTTCCTATTTTGCTACTCCTGGTTTTCCCTGGGAGGTGTTTTGTTATCCACAATGAGCCTTTCCATCAAACTCTCCATGGTTTTCATCATCATCTCCATTTTGGCTTCTTGTGAGTTAGAGGTAGAGGGTTGTTCAGGTTCTTTATATTTACTTCTCTTTCCTCTTTCTTCTTCATCTCTTCTCCATTCTCCCTCATCCCTTTTCTTCTTTCTAGCAGCACTTAGGTTTACCTCTACCACTATGGAATCTTTCATCATATATGCTAAGGAGGATGATATCCTTTCACTCAGCCACAAGGTAAACTCACTATCAAAGGCTTCTGAATATTGAAGTTGGGAAGAACCAAGGGGAGGTTTGAACTGGGAAGGGATGGCATTATGTGTCTTCAAAATATGTCAGAAAATTATTGGATATATTCACTCTTCCTCCTCCTCATGGAATGGTATTGGGACATATATTGCTTACGGTTTTTCTTGTCTTCCCATTTGTCCTTGAAAGAATATTCAAAGGCTTGATAATTCAAAATAGAGTTATCTGGGAGGTTTTTGTACCATTTTCTTTCTTCTCCAGCCAGGGTTTGGGAAAACATTTTGACCTTAAAATCATCATGGTCTATTTCTTCAAGGTCTACCCAATCTGAAAACCATCCCAAGTGTTCCTCAGTTGAATACCCCCTCTCCTCATGAAACTGTTTGAGCCTTTGGCAGTATCCCTGAGGAAGGTCATGAAGAGCATGAGGGGGGAGTATAGGGGAAAGCCTATTTTCCATCCTTGGAGGTAAGGCAGGGTTTCGAAGAGGGATAGAAGGTGGTGTGATAGATGAAATCGGTGTGCTGTGAGGAACTACATAGCTATGAGGGGTTGTGAAACTGGATGATGTAGGTGATTTGAGCTTGGAAGTGGAGCTTAAAGCAGTTTTTTCAGTGGAAAATAGGGGGCACTTTGGGTCAGAAAAGTGTTGGAGATCCCTTCCTAGAGGCTCTAAGGTCTAGGGTGACCAAGAAATACTAGAGAATTCAAATGCAGAGGCATCAGAAACCACTTCAGAGAGGCTGGAGTCAGATTTAGTCCTAGGGAAAGCTATCCCAAACTCTTCATCACAATTCTTAGATATACCATTTACATAAACAACACCTTCGGTAGGTAAGGACAGAGTTCTGACTAACCTTTGCAGCTTGTTGGCCCTTCGAATCAGACTCCCTGGATCAAAAACTTCTTGGAAACATTCAGCATCAGGATTGCTTCTCATGTTGGTTCTTCTGGCTGCCAGTATTTCCCAGTGGAGTCACCCTTCAAAAATTTGAGTGGATTCTCCAGAGAATTTACCACCAGCATGTGTCTATAACCGACTTCTCAACTAGGTCGTAGAACTAGAACAATCTCATTTTCCCAAGGAGATAATAGTGATTATTCCCTAGAAACAGTGCCAAGATGTTATCACCCAATAATTTTCCTATGGTTTTGGTAGGAGAATCACTGGGGTAACCATTTCAAACCAATATTTAGACTATATTCTAACCTATACAGTCAGAGAGGAATCTCTCTTTGTCATAGGGTCATTCACATATACATTTGGCTTTAAATAAGGATTCAGAAGGATGTATTTCTGAGGGGAAGGGTTATTTGGAATTTAAAAGAGTGTAAGACAAACAAATGTCAAATACCATTGGGAAATGGAGTCAAAGCTTGAATAATTCAAGGGTTTTACACCAATAATGAGTGGTGATTTTCCTTTGTAATATGAGGCAAAGTGGGTGTCACATTCAGTCAAATATCTTCAAGTTGTGGTAAAATAAAGGATAAAAATACCAATGAGACAGGAGGCATCTATCTATGGATGAATCTCTTGCACCACCTTTAGCATAAGCAACAATAAAGGCTAATAACTGAAACAGAGCACCTAACAGAGGGTGAATTCTACGACAGTCATCATGAACACATCACTAAGGAAATATCTAATGTGAGGAGCGCTTAATAAAATGAATTCCTTGAATACAACTAGAAAGCATTAGCAAAAACTTACACAAATGAAAATGGTGCAAACAGGGAACACAAACTGAACATGGAACATTGTGATGAATCTCATAACACAGAAGAATATTACTCATTAACACTTCCAAGAAAGTTGCAGAGCTACAAAAACCAGGCACATAGGGATTCAAAAAATGAAAGTACAACCCTTTCTTCCTCCGTATAGGTTACATTTATAGTGTCTTGGAATCCCAAGACCAACCCCAAAATAGAGCCAAATTTAGTTTATGAAAATCGGGAATCAATCTCGCACACATAAAATACTAACAGATTATGATTTGCTAGATTCACCATGATCATGAGTGAATTATGAAAGCACACTTGGTTGTGTGTGGTGGGGAAAAATAGAAAAACAAAAAATTGGAACTCAGGCTCGCTTGATAAAAAAATGATGGTCCAGAGCACCTCCAATGACCTGCAATAGTTTCATTCCTCCTTGCTTCTTCCACCTACGAAATTGTTATGGACCATTGATATTTTAGCCTAAACAAGGATATGGAAGCATGTGTTTGAACCTGCACACTCTATAAAATTATGCTGAGTTTTGGGAAATTAAACCAACGACACTTTGAACTACGAAATTTTCTCAGCCATAGATCTCAATTAAGCTTTGATCCTGGCTGTCAAAACTTGTGGGTTCTAAGTAATTCTACAGATTTTAAAACTTAATTACCCAATGCACTTTCAATCTCTGGAATCAAACTCAGTCGTTGATCTTCCACATCATCAAATCTCAACCGTCGAAACCTGTGACTCGTAACAAATTCCACAGATCTGAAATTTTCATTTATCCACGCATGTTGGATTAGCGGATTATTTCCCACTGTAGATATGATTCTACCTTTGATCCGAGCCATTGAAAACTGCGGGGTTTACTAGACTTCACAAATTAGGAGAGCTATTTATCCCATGCGCATGTTTCCCTTTTCCACACCGTTCATCTTAGGAAAATACTCTTTGAGCCATTGATCTAAGATCAAGCCGCGGGTTGCAAAAAGTGGGAGTCGAGATTTCAACTTTTTATGACCGGGTTTTTGCCCTTTTTTCTTCTGCCCTTTTTCTCCTTTCCAAGTCATTGATCTTTAGCGGAAGATTTCCGGATTGTTGATCTTGCAGAAATTGGAAATCAGGATTTCAATCTTTTTATAACCAATATTTTGTATTTCTGTTTTTCGATTTCTACCCTTCGACTACTTTTCGAGTTGTTGATTTGTGTGGATCGCAGAAATCGGGATTCTAACTTTTTAAGGACCAAATTTTGTATCTTTCTCTTTTCGATTTCTGCCATATTGCTTCCCATTTTTCCCTAGACCATTGATTAGTGTAGAATCTCTCCGAACCGTCGGATCTCGGGCTGTGAAAAGCAGAAGTCAAGTTTACCAATTTTCACAACCAAAAATTTCCTTTTCCGCTTTTCAGCTCCTTATTTTGCCTTGGCAGAAATGATTTGTGGCCTTTTATTTTTCTACGCTATGCATCCAGGCCATCTGTTCTTTTCAACTTTTGACTTTGATCTGATTTTTCATATTCAGGTATATTTATAAGGCTAAAACTCGATATTTTTAATAAATTTTCTCTTCAAAGCACTAGATAAAGTCCTTAGAACATCTAGAAACCCCATCAATATCCTTTAGAGTCATGTGATATGGAAAATTTTCATACCTTACTCTTTCTTTTGCTGGTCTAAAACTTTGCAGGGGGATTAGTGCATCTGCCTATGTAAAATTCTTCAAAATTTAGCACAGGTGCTAACAGGTCACATATACATCCTATTCTTCATTTCAACTAAGAAACTATTACTATCAGACTTAAACATTATAGGTGTTATAACTATTAGGAAAAACATAATCCACATCAAGAGCCTTCAACCCAGAAATTGGACCGGTCACCCAGACTGTAATGAGCAGAAACGGTCGTTTGGGTTCCTTTGGGATGCTGAGGTCCTCCCATTTTCTACAGAGCCACGTTATCCTCTTGCTTCACCTTTTCTCATCCCTGCAGTCTTTCTTGAGCCTCCTGTCTCAACACCATGTATCCTTGAATGATAGAATTGAATGCCCATCTTGGAATCCATTATATCAATTTTGCAGCACATTAGCTTGCAGTCCGCATTGTGCTCCTTCCAGGCATATGTCGGTTCCTCGTCACCCTCCTTCTTTGTATAATGTATCATTATTGCATCATAGAGAATATTCTTCATAACCCAGTGTTGCATAACCATTCTGTTCGGGTTTGACCACCCACTCCTCCACTTCCCTTTGGACATCTTCAATAGGCGCATATTGAACCTCCTTCCAAAGCCATCTCTCTACAATCTCAATTTTCCTTCTAACCTCCAGAGGGATGTGGTCCTTGAAGAAGGTGGCCGCGTCCTGAGCATGAGATTGGGCATGAATAACCCAACCCTTGAAACTTCCCCTCTCTCCCACCCCTCTGCCCTTTCCCTTGCAACTGGCACTAGCCACCTCCACCCTAGAATCCACATTCAAGGTGTGTTTGGGAGCCATATTGTATCGAGGCCCAGGTTTCCACTCGCAGAATAACTAAATCTCGATAGCAAAGCAACCGTCCCTCGCTTTTTTACCCATAATATCCTCCACCAGTGCAGAATGAGAATAATCCTTGCACTGAGAATGAGTGGTGAGGATAAACACTGCCATTGGATATGAAGACTGATCCATCATGATTTCCATAAAATGGTTGTACATTCCTTTCTCTTGCCACATCTTTCTCTCCTTTTATGCCATACTAGACACTATATTTGGCATCATTTTGGAGTAAGAAGCCTAATCTAACCCCTAGCGTGGATCCACCTTTTTGTTCTACTCACACATGTTTCCATACCATACACTACTTAAACTGGTAATGGATTGGAGAAATTTGTCATTTTATGCATGATAAGACGACGTGAGTTTTTGCCACCTCACAGATCTCCCTCTGCCTCCTGTCCTCTACATGTACGCTCTGATTATGATCCGCCAACTTTCGTCCTGTCTCATACTTGTTGACAATGAGCTGGATGCATCTATGGACCCACTTCTCCCCTTGGAAATCCTCGATTATGCCTGGCGTATGCCTCCTACCGTCCTTTGTAATCACATTGGCAACCAGGTCCACCACCCTATTCGCATCTCGTTTGACGTGGGAAAAGGAGAATAAATTATGGGTTTGTTGGCCTAATTTTCTGACCTAGGCCAACAAGGAGGTTATGCCCACACAATCAGCTTAAAGCAGCATCCAGTGCGTTTGGAATAGCAAAACCTCGCAGGTTATGGTCCTGCTACCAGCTGATTTTCTCTTAAGGAGAAATTAAAATCAGCAAAATCTAACCTATCCTAATGTTATTTCTACCTAAATGAATCCTATAATTAGTTTCGGCTATCTAAAGTGTCTTATAATTGCTTTCTTAAGGAAAGACTCCAATTTTTGAAGAGTTTTTTCTGAATATAAAGACTTGTTAAAAGTATGCTAAAATTACACAAATCAATTTAACAGCTGTTAACGGAAATATACTAAAATAAAACTTAATCTAAACTAACTTAACTATCCTATCTATCCTATCTATCCTATCTCAGCTGAGAGCGTTTCTAAATACTAGATTCATTATTAATTAATATAAGATGAACAAAAAGACAAAGTACACAATTTAAATAGAAACATTTAAGTCATACATAATAAGTCACTCTGTTATACAATAACTAAACAGAAAAGCTGAAAATAAACAGTTATTTTAGTTTTCTGAAATTAATTAATAATTAATGATCAACATAGCTATTTGAATCCAAAGATGATGTCTAATATAAAATCACTGTAAAAATACAAATGATATTTTTAACAGACATAAGTGTATATCATTATAGCTTAAGTTTATAGTAAAAATACTAATAAACAAAATCATAACGATATATTTATTCAAAATGCGATATTGAGCTGACAAAGTGAAAATTGTAATTAAACACAAGTATAAAAAGCATACTGTATTAATATTAAGATAGAAGATAAGATACTGAAATATAGAATATATCCAAAACAATAATACCTGTAATGATATCAGTCTGTAGATGTCTAGTTGTATCTCACATCCAAAGATTCAACTTCAGGAATGAAACAACACCAGCAACAAAATATATTTCGAGTATGTTTTCTTCAAACACTCCATCCCCAAGTTCATCAAAATTCCTAACTTATATAAGACTATGATTCAGTTTTCCCCATCAATGCTACATGCAACATTATAGGGTTCCTATAACCATAAAAGAGAATCGAATCTCTTTTATCAACACCTGTCACTATAACAATAAAATGACTAGCCTGAATGTTTGTTGGTTTAAAGGTACTTGGTAAATTTGTGGCCATTGTTGAAACTCCAACCTTCGATAAAAAGCCACATCTCCCAGTCAACACAGTAACAACGTCCTGAAACTTTGGAGAAGAGTGATGACATATCCACCTATGTTTAAACAAATGAAGCATCTCATTAAAACCAGTTAAAACAGATGTAACAAAATAAGCTAAAATTTAAATGCATGCCTGTAAAATCTGCGATTTTACAGGTATGCATAACAAAAATATTTTATTACCTGTTTGACAGCGACACAACCCATGAGAACAATCATCAAGTTTTACTTTGAAGATCGACTACTCTTCTAGCTTCAGCTAATTTAGCTTTAAGCCTGATAATCTTTAACTTTTGTTTTTCGATTTGTTCAAGCAGAAGCTGATTCGTACCTATTATTGAATTTTTGGCCTTTTTATACTGGTTCTTTTTGTTATTCATTTCTTTCCACCTGCTAATCCAACTCAACAACTCCTCTCTGAATGTCTTATTTTCTTCTTCTATCAATGCTGCATTAGATTGACATAGTTTTAGTTCAACTTTTAATTCCGTAATCTTGGTCTGGTATGCCTTGTCCAAAACTTGCTAAAGAGTTTCTTCTTCATTTTCCTGACCTGAATTGGCTATCTAAGGAAGATTAGGGTCATCAATGTTTTGTCTAGATGACTGAGGACTAATAAAAGACGGTTCAGGGTTTGAAATACAAGTGTCCATATATGATGGAGCGATCTCGGCCTTACCTAATTCTGTCATGTTTTCAACTAGTCTTGTATTATTATCCTTTATCATACTGGATTTATTTAAATGAGTAGTGACATGTACTGATGATGGGTTTTCGTCTTCAATATGGACGACTGCAGGCTGAGTATCCTGTCGATTAGCCATAGGAATCTAAATTGTAGGGACATGGTTCATACTTCTAGTAACCCTCCTCGAAAACACAAGATTTTCTGACTCAAACCCTCCTTTATCGCAGCATACCTGAGCAAGATGATCTAGATTATGCATAGAATCCCTGCTATGTTCATAAGGATTGTTTGACTCGGATAGATTTTTACAATGAACAATGTTAATATCTTTGTTTTCGATTAACCCTTCCTCTGTTTTTGCAGGAGTACTATGATATCTATCAAATGGGGGTCGGTTCAAGACTGTTTTAGAGCAACGTGGAACTATATTATCAACATCTTCATTACTGATACCAGAGTTTATGAGCCCTTTACCCTCTGACTCAGTCTCAGGAACATTATTTACCTCAGGCTTAGCAGCAGCCTTCCGTTTCCTACGGGTTTTTGGAGAGGGGTTCGGCCAATATTGGATCAGCCCCAAATCACACTCAGTTAAAAATTCATCCCTTGACTTGCCATTTAAAGACAATTGATGTTGCACTATAATTTTGACTAATCCGTGGTGAAAAAGACTTCTATCAGGGTTATTAAAACTTTGAACCGCCTGTGACATCTTCTTCAAACTTTGCCACAGATAAAATGGTAGATTAAGCCTACAGCCCTGAAATGCTAATAGGAGTCTTAAGTGGTAATAGTGTAAATGAGAGAAACGTCCATCGCATGACACATACCTGACCAGAATTTCGTAGAAATCTCACCACTCAGGATTCAGGAACTTGACAGGGACCCCTATCTTCAGTTTTGTATTATCTGGTAATGGCAGCAGCAAAGATAAACACCTCTTCTTATTAACCTTACTACCTTTGAACCAGCGTTCTCCAACTTGCATGAGTTTTGTCGCCTCTGCGATTTTGTCTTCGTTAATAATGAACTTAAAACCCCCTATCTGCACAACGTCATCTTTTAAATCCATGGCAAACAGTTTGGTGACCTCTCCGTGATGGCCGTCAAAACAGTTAAAGAACTGCCCCCACCCAACTTTCTCGAATCGCAAGGCTACCTTCTCGTCTGCTTTTATGAGCTCTGAACCAGAGATTTCAAAACGGTTCAACGGAGCCATAACCTCCTCAACACTACCCTGGTTTCGGAATGGACTGAATGGCGATGTGAAGAGGGAGGGAATAGGTATCCAAGTGTATGACATGATGCGAAAACTTCACATGCTTTGAATCTGACAGATATGAGATCTCTGGACTTGGCCATTTTTAGCCGAACCTTAGCAATGATGAGTGCTACAACCAACGTTATATTATAATACATGCATGTTTAACCACGACTCAACGACGACTAGCAGTAACATTTAACCAAATCGACATACCAGGGATCACTTGATTGATGGACCGTAAACCAAAATATTGATTACTCACAGTGGTCATAATGAGCACGTACATCATTATGAAATGGAATGACTATCAATATTAAATCTTGATGATACGAATCATCAATATGTTCACAACTATTAGCTAATTATGAGATGCAAGCCACATCTCTATGCCAGCTTAGCGATCCAAGTGACAAGCGTTATCAATTTGACACATGGCTCTTCGTAAACTTTGTCAATTAATGATCTTCTCTTGTTTTAGCGTGAAAGGTGGTAGCATTCAAGGCGATATAGTAACGAAATCATATACCTTAATGTTTAGCATGACAACTAGCTAATGACTTGATTTAATATTTATGTCATGTACATAAAATTTCATAGATTTTGGTTTTAAATGTTTCCAAAATCCCATCAATTAATATCCGAAATAAAATTTGATAGGAAACTAAGTGATAAAACTATAATATATGAAAATTCCCATATGATAGTCATTTTATTTACTATATATACAATTTTTTACAAAGTCATGGTAAGGCTTTACATGAAATATGAACATTAGGTTTAATAAGAGTTTTGATTTAATAAGTTACCTTAAGTTCTAAGAGTTTAGGACTTATAATACCTCATCCATATCCAGCTTTAAATAAACACAAGATGTATTTTTGTTGATTTTCCCTTGGCATACTATCCTTTCAAGTTTCTTAAATCATATATAATCATATAAATTTAACTTTAATGATCGAATTGATTACATGAAAATTTATGAAATTGACTTATTAAACTGACAGCTGCTAATTTCCAAGTTTATAAACATATTTTCATCAACTTCTAACATGTCATTTTACTCTTCTTTGATTGAGAGTACCTTCAGAATCAAAGATTCTGAAGGTGCTCTTTACCAATTTTAAATTGGTAAATAAAAAAAAGACCTGATCTCCCTTCATCTCTCATTAAGATGAAGGGGTTGTTGCTGGCTGCCAACAAATGGCGACAACCTGGGCGAACCAATTATCTCTGCTTATACAAAATGATAAAAACAAAATCTTAAAACCTGTTAAAAACAATTAAAAATTCTTTATCTACATAAACCATTATTTATTCATATTCATAAGTATAACTCAGAAATATTCCATCTTTTGAAACATAAATTTGATTAGGGATAAACTTAAAAATATATTGATCGAAACAAAATACTTCATAGTAAGAATAACCTATACCATCATCATAGAGTATAGAAATCTACTTCTCTGAAAACTTTCCAGAATCTGTTCCGTAACATAATAATTTTATTTTGTTTGCTTTTCTTTTTCTTAAACAATCATTCTGACTGAAGACTACTATCTAGGTATGGTGTCCCAATGTGATAGTATCATTCACGAGAGCTATCTGAAATAAGCAAGTCGGCTCGTGATGAGACCTCTTGTCTTCTAATTTTTTTAAATAAAAATCCATCACCTTGGTGATCAGAAATGAAGTTATTCCAGACAGCACTGATGATCATGATTAGGCCGGCTCGTGATGAGACCTCCTATTATTCAGTCAAAAGTTATGTTTTATTTCAATTTCATATTTTAAATTTCATAAAATGAGAGATCATTACCCAGCATGGTGACCAAATGGTAATGTCAGTCATTAATATCACCAGAAAATGAATCAGCTGGCTCGTGATGAGACCCCTTATCTTTTGGTTTTTAAACCAAAAGCCATTACTAGTTTCCTAATAATGTCATACTAGTGATATTTGTGATTCTGATCGGACCAGCTTATTACTAAGACCTTCCGTCTCTCACTTTAGCATTTTATTGACTAGAACAAATCCTAAATAGTTTTCAAATGATAAATACTTTTCTAAGACTGATGATAGAGGTCTGTAAGAGTTTTTCAAAAGTACAAGCTTCGAAGAAGACATTTAATAAGATATCCCCACTTTTATAAGAAAATAACAAGATGAGGAATAATCTGAGAAACACTTACAAATAAAAACAATGAAGGTCTTTTGCAGATTTTTTTTTTTTTTAAAATTGATCATCCTGAACAAATTTTAAAAGATTTCAGTCTAGTATCATAATTTTTTAGGCTGATGAGCAAATTGATTTTATTTATTTATATTTATTTCTACAGCTGCTAATTACAGATTACTGACTGACTGACTGATTATATACAAAAATTTGACAGTCTGAAATATTTGACTTAACAGAATTAAAACTAGCTAGAAATAACATGATGATGTTTGAAAGTTATAAAAGTTTTATGAATTGCTCATCATCCTTAATTCTATGGACTACAATTTAGTTTATATACAAAAACATAAGTTTATTTATAGACAACAATCATAATTTATGTGTAAAAATATAAATTTATTTACAAACAACAAACAAATTATATACATTTTAAGTCATAAAATATTAACAGAAATATTTTTTCAGAATCAGTCCATTCACCAGGAATGTTTTGAACTGTCCTTCAAGTGTTTGCAATCAAAAGGTACTTGGACCTATTTTCTCAGAAATAACAAAGGGACCTAACCACAATTTCTGAAACTTAGTGTGATCTCCCCTTTCTTCGTGCACTTTATCCCATTTTAAAACTAAGTCTCCCACCTGAAATTCTCGATTGGTACTAAAGGATTGGTCAAACCAAGATTTCACAATTTGTTGGTGTTTTGTAAAGTGTTGTTTCGACTTTTCTCTTTCTTCCTCCAGTTTTAGTAGTGTATTAATTCTCTTTTCCATTGCTGGACACTCTTCATCTTGGACAAACTGAGCTAACTGTAATGAAGGTAAGAACAAATTAGGTGGTAAAATAGCTTCAGTTCCATATACTAAGAAGAATGGTGATTTACCTATCGCAGCCTTAGGAGTTACTCTGTCTGCCCGAAGAGCATTAACAAATTCTGTATGCCAATTACGATGGTGAACAGAAATAGTTCTTTTAAGAATTTTCAATAAATTTTTGTTTGTTGATTCAGCTAGACCATTCCCATGAGGATGATAATTAGCTGAATATCTAATTCTTATTCCCTTCTCTAAAGCAAACTGAGTTAACTCAATCGATGAAAAATATGAAGCATTATCAAAGACGAGGGAATCGGAAATACCAAATCTTGTTATGATAAAGAATTCCAAAAATAATATAACCTGATTGGTACTGACAACTCTTAATGGTGCAGCTTCCGCCCAACGAGTAAAATAATTAGTTGCAGTTATTATATATTTGTGTTGCATAGATGAGGGAGGATTTATTGAACCTACTATGTCAATACCCCATTGCTGAAAGGGTCTTTCAGCTGAAACAGGTTGTAAATGAAAAGCAGGTTTTTTAACCCTTCCCGCAGCAAGTTGACATTCTTGGCATTTTCTGACAAAAGTATAGGAATCTCGAAACAAGGTGGGCCAATAATAACCATCCCTGAGAATTTTGTGTGCAGTAGTCTCTCCACCAAAATGACCTCCTGCAGGTCCAGAATGTAATTCTTTCAAAATTACTTCTGTTTCATCTTTATCTAGACATCAAAGGTATACTCCGTCTGAATTTTTCCGAAAGAGGATATTATCAATTAATAAATAAGGAGCAGACTTCAATATGAGTGCTCTTTTCTTCTTTGGTTCTAAGTAATCAGGGGCAACCCATGTTTCCAAAAGTATCCGTATGTCTGTATACCAGGAATCTTGAGGTGGTGGATAAAAATAAATTTCCCTAGTAAGTAAAGCCTCATCAATGACAGTTTCAACTTTATCATCAGGTAAGTGAGCAGCTTTAGCAGCTAATTTACATAGCCCTTGACCTTTGATTATCGTTGAGGGTTTAATTTCTAATTCATATTCTTGAAGAGCTGTCATCCAAGGTGCTCTTTTCTCACCTAAGTCCTTTTGCACTAACAAGTTTCTGACTAAGGAATAAGGGACAATTATTTTCGTTTTAGATTTCAGTAAATATGGACAAAAATGTTTAACAACTTTAAAAACAACAAAGGCTTGCTTATCGACTTCATGGTAATTAAGTTCAGCACCTTTGAAATTTGAACTCATGAAGGAGATTGGGACTTCATTATTCTGCTGATTTAATTGAGTTAAAACTGCTGCATATGAAATATCAGAAGCAAAAGTATACAATATGAAATCTGTGTTAAAATCTGGGCTTAGAAGACTAGGAGCTTCTGAGATGGCTTCTAAAATTTTCAGAAACGATTCCTTTTCAGTTTGTCCCCAGTTAAAAACAACATCTTTCTTAATCATTTTCTGCAAAGGACGTATGATCTCGTAAAAACTAGGAATGAATCTCCTAACAAAATTTATTTTACCAAGAAATGATTGCATTGCTTTCTTGCTAGAAGGATAAGTTATCTTTGAAATGGCTTGGGTTCTTTCAGGATCAATCATGATTCTGTGCTTTGAAACTACGCAACCTAATAAGATACCTTTTGAAGCTTGATTGATTTTTTGGCTACGATCTTATGGCGATGGCGATGGTAGCAGTGATGGCGATGGCGTAGGTCGTCAGTTTGCAGGTACGAAAGGTCAAGGCCTCTAGACATGGCTAGGGGTCTACCCTCGCTTCTTCCCCAAGACAACATTTGCCTCTGCTTTGCGCTGTGGATTACTGTTTGAAGAAGCTGGCGTAGGCCGTTATCAACCTGTGACGGTGGTGGGTTGTTGGGGTTGCTAGACCTATAGCCAGCGGGTTTATTGACCGTTACGGGTTTCATCCTTGGGAATATGGAGGATTTGGAAGTGGTTGATTATTCCAGTGACAGGTTGGAGAGCTCTGACATCTGGGTGGTTCCAGGTGGAAGGCTGATGGAGCAGCTGGTGGATATCCCAAGATCGGGACAGGAAGTATTGGGATCGGATAGTTTTATGCCTTTGGGGGTGGAGGCCGTTACGTTCCCGTATGATTTCCTTGTTTTCTCGTCGGAGCTTTTAACGGTGGATCCCCAGGTGGAGTCTTTTTCACAGTGTCCGGAATTTTTGTTGGGCTCATCGAGTTGGAGGGACGCGGGAGTTTTCTTCAACCGGAACTTAGGGTTCCCGGCATTTGTTTTTCAGGAAGGCCACGAGGTTGGGAAGGGATTTGTACACGTGCCAACAGAAGAGGAGGCCGGTCAGGTTCTGCAAGGAAAGGTTTTGAGCAGAGATTCATCGGAGGATGAGTGGAGGGTGCTGTTGGCTGTAGCAGAACAGAGAGGGTTTGGGTCGCCGAGAAGGGATCTGTCTGGTGGATGGGTAGGGGATTTGGGAGAAGGTGATGGGAGGCGAGCTGTGGATAGTGGTTCCTCAAAGAGATGATGGAAAAACTGGTTAAAAAAGAAGCTTGTCCGGAACTATGCGATTGGTGAAGACTTAGCTTGGGACATTGTGCTGAAGATGGCGAAGTGTACTTTGGTTGGGAGAGTCTTGGGTAGAAATTTTGCAAAAAACACTGTTCAGGATTGGGCTGCGGTGTCATGGGGCGCACTGCTTGGCTACGTGCCGGTGGTTGAGATGCTTACTAGAGGCTGGTTTGCGGTCAATCTGGAGAAGGAAGAGGACCTTAGACGGATTCAGATCCAATGTTGGCATATTGATCATTCCCCTGTCATGCTGAAACCCTGGAGCCCTCTGTTTGACGCCAGCAAAGAAAGGGTGGATGTTTTACCTATCTGGGTGAGATTGCCAGCGCTTCCCCTTCACTTTTGGGATTTGTACCACTTCATACGGATAGGTGATATCCTTGGGACTTTTCTGGAGGCAGATCTCTCCTTCTTAGAAACCAAGGAGAAGAAAGTAGCCAGGATTTTGGTAAATATAAATCTTAGGGAGGGTCTGGCTAAATCAATTAATTTGGATTGGGGACCAGTGATCATCCCTCAATTACTGGATTACGAGAATGTCCCTTTCCGCTATAGACGTTGTCACATTTATGGGCATCCAGCTTCGGTGTGCACTCTGCCGGGGCGGTCCCCGAATAGATTTAGAAGGAAAGGCCCTGGGGATGTGTGTAAGGGAGCTTTGGAGAAGATTGTTGCTTCCTCTGGTTCGACCCAGACCTCTACGGATGATTTGGGAAGCGACCCGTCTCCAGAAGATTTGAATTTTCCTGATATTATGATGGAGGAAGGGATTAGAGCTGCCCCAGCACAGGTTTCTTCACCGATTCTTGAGACAGCACCAGGGGATCATTATGGTCCCGGTTCATCTACTCTTCCCCTTCTGTCAAATGTTAACTTGTTTTTGAATAATGTATCCTTTCTTGGTTATGATTGGATAGAAGGCTTGAGGAAGCTATCACTGTCGGGACAGAATGGAATACCTTTGCCTCTCCCTGTGCACCATGTCTTCGCCAATGCAGACCCGGGGGTGGGTACTCATGCTGCTCTTGTTTCTTTTGATTTCGACCCAAAACCCCTTCCTGTCATGGCTAAACCCTCCTTTGTTGTCTTGGATCCTGACCCTACCTCTCATCCTGAGGAACCCTGCCCCTCCCCTTCAGACTCTGTGGACTCGGGATACTTCTTAAGATCTTGTCATAAGCCTTCTGTTGGGTTGGGTAAAAATCCATCGTCGATGAGAAGAGGTAGGGGTAGAAAGACAAATCTTTTCAAGGCTCAATCCAGAGCCAAGGAGGATATTTTGGGAGGAAAACAAATTTCTATTGAAAAGGCCCTTAGAGCGAAGAAGGCCAAGAAGAAGGGTCGATTATGAAGATCCTGTCTTTTAACTGTAGGGGGCTGGCTGGGCCTGGCAAGAAATCAGCCTTCATCAGGGTGCTTACTCTTGAACATCCGGATGTGATATTGCTACAAGAGACTTTAGGAGTAGGTGAGGTGATCCGGGAGAGGCTGGAAAGTTGGATACCTGGATGGTCTTTTATGACTGTGGATGCAAGAGGACATTCTGGGGGTTTGGCAGTGGGGTGGAAAAACAGTAGTGTCAAGCTGATTAATTCCTGGGGCAGAGAGGCTGTGCTGGGCATTGAGGTTTTTTCTGAAGAGTTGGGGATTTCCCTTTCTGTGGTCAATATATATGGGCCTTATATAAACAGAGCCCCTTTCTGGGACTCTCTTTTTCAAAATCCCTTGGTGAATGGAGACACGGTTGTACTGGGTGGAGACTTAAATTTCTCGTTGGGTCATAATGAGGTTTGGGGGCCTCATGCCCAGGTGGACTCATTGGCGGGTTATTTTGTTCAGAAATTGATGGAGAAGGGTTTGCTGGACATCGATCCTGTTAAATTAAAACCGACTTGGAGAAACAATCGGAGTGGGGATGCTAGGGTGGCGAAAAGATTAGATCGTTTCTTGGCAGCAAAGCAACTGGTGGACAGATTTTTTTTAGTTAGACAATGGGTGGGTAGTGGGGGCCTATCTGACCATTTTCCTGTATTCTTTGAAATAAAAAAGGGGCCAATCAATCCTCTGAGCCCTTTAAAATTCAATAAGGCATGGCTTCAGGATGAGACTTTCAAAAATATCTTCCTCTCTCACTGGAACCCTATCAGGGAGGAAAATGATAGATCAACTGCCATTCAGTTTGCAGACAACATCAAAAGTCTTAAAGTGTTAATTAAGGATTGGGCAGTAGCAAAGAGAAGCAGAGACGAAGCAGAGCTGAAGACTGTTGAAACAGAACTTTTACTGATTTACGAAGGAGAGGGATGTGGGTTCTCATCACAAGAATCCAAGGAGGCACTGTCAAGGCTGGAGGGTAGACGTAACACACTTCTATTAGAAAAGGAGGAAGCATGGAGACTTAAAAGCAGGACCATCTGGTTGGAGTGCAGGGATGATAACACTAAATTTTTTCATGCTTATGCCAGAGGTAGGAAGGTGGCAAACACCATCTGGAGCCTAGAGGATGAGGAGGGTACTCATGTATCTTTTGAAGATAAGGCTAGATGCGGGGTTAACCGCTTTCAGCACTTGTTCAAAGCTCCTTCACAGGCATCTATAGAAGAGGTAATTAGAATGGCACAGTTGTTTCCTCGTTTTGTGGATGAGGGAGGCAATTTGGATCTTATGAAGGAAGTTTCGGAAGAAGAACTCAAGCAGGTTATGGGCAGTTTTCAGAAAGATAAAATCCCAGGGCCGGATGGATGGACGATTGAATTTTTCCTGGATCTTTTTGAAATACTAGGGCAGGATCTCCTCCAGGTAATAGAATATTCAAGGTCGGTTGGATGGATACCAGCTAGTTTCAACTCTACTTTCATTGCACTCATCCCAAAGTTAGATAATGCAACCTCTCTCAATGACTTCAGGCCAATCTCCCTATGCAACTGTATTTATAAAATTATTTCAAAAGTAATTGCTCAAAGACTGAAAGCTATTCTATCAGCTCAAGTATCAGCTGAGCAATTTGGATTCCTGGAAGGACGTCAGATCCATGAGGCAATTGGGGTAGCACAGGAAGGCCTTCATAGCTTAAAGACCAGAAGATTGAAGGGGGCTATTCTCAAAATTGATCTCTCTAAGGCATATGACAGAGTTAGCTGGCTTTATTTGAGGTTGCTCCTAACCCATCTTGGATTTGGCATCAACTTTATTCGATGGATTATGTCTTTTATAACAACGGTCTCCTTCTCGGTGCTGATCAATGGAGCGACCTATCCTTTTTTTCATGCTGGAAGAGGACTAAGACAAGGGTGCCCATTGTCTCCGCTCCTCTTTCTTCTGGTGGCTGAGGGATTAAGAAGGGCTATAAGAGCAGCAAGAGTTGAAGGGCATTTTTCAGGGATACAACTAGCTCCAAATTGTAGTATCACACATCTACTCTTTGTGGATGACGTACTGATCTTCTGCTCTGGTGCTAGAGGAGAAACTCGAGTTTTACAGGAGATTTTGGAACTTTTCTCAAAAGCTACAGGTATGGAGATAAATTTTGGCAAATATTCACTGACTACTCATCTGTTAAGACCGGAAGAGGAGGCCGAAATGTCGAGGATCTTTCCCATTACCATAGCTGGACTGGATGAAGGGCTCAAATACCTTGGTTTCCCCTTGAAAGCAAATTTGTACCGGAAACAGGATTGGTTTTGGCCGGTTGGGAAGGTTGAAAAACGCCTTTTGGTTTGGAGTCACAAGTGGCTTTCTCGAGCAGGAAGATTAGTCTTAGTTAAATCTGTTTTGGAGGCAATTCCGGTGTACTGGATGTCCCTTACTTGGATCCTGAAAGGGATTCTTGAAAGGATAAGAAGGATCTGTTTCAGATTTCTATGGAGTGGTAAAAAGGAAGACCAGACTACCCCCTGGGTTAATTGGAAACGGATTGCAGCCCCAAAAGGTCTAGGAGGATGGGGTTTAAAGGATATCTTTTTATTCTCAAAAGCCTTGGCTGCTAAGGGGGGTTGGAGGTTGGTGAAGACTAACAGTTTGTGGACCCGGGTGATGAAACTGAAATATCTTCCAGGTGAAAGTCTCTTAGATTGGATCAGAAATCCCAGGAAAACACATACTGGTGGGTCAGTGATATGGAAAGCAACTGTTAAATCTTTTCATCTGATAGAAAACAATCTAGCTTGGGATGTTGGGAATGGGGAAAGTGTTCTGATAGGTAGGGACCCTTGGTTGGGCAGCACTCATCAGCACCTACTGCCACTTGATGTTATTGAGGCACTTGGCCTTATTGGGATTACTACTCTTAATCAACTAGCTGTTCCAAGGCTAGCTGAACCGTGGATTCAAATCTGGAGGAGGGAAAATACCTTAGGGCTGGGGGAAAGAGTTACTGGACATGTGGAGACTTACATAAGGGATCTGGTGCGGGCACATATTATGCTCACAGAACAAGAAGACTCTCTGGTGTGGGATGCAGACCCCGGGGGTGCATATTCTCCTAAAGCTGGGTATTTATTTCTAAGTGCAGGGGTGGTACAAAGGGAAGAATCCTGGTGGTGGAAGCCATTGTGGAGACTTAAGTGTCCAGCAAAAACCAAGCTGTTTATGTGGTGTGTTTTAAATAGCAAGGTCCCTACTTGGGACGTGCTTCAGAAGCGAACCTTTCAAGGGCCGGGCTGGTGTGTTTTGTGCAAAAGGGAGCTGGAAACCACTTATCATCTGTTTTTATCTTGCTACTTCTCTATTGAAGTTTGGAAGGAAGTCTCCACGTTGGTTGGTCTCAATTGCCAGTGGGAAGGGGATTCAATTGGGATTGCTTGGGAATCCTGGTGGAGGAGGACACCACAAAAACAATTTAAAATTTTACCTCTGCTGGTCATCTGGGGGATATGGCTTGCATGCAACAAGGATATTTTTAAGGATTTACCAAGCACACCGGCCATCACAGGGGCATTGGCTGTGGGGTTTTACAACTTGTTTCCTGTTCACATAAGGGCTGCAAGAGAACGAAGGCTTTTAGAAGTAGATTTAGACAGATCTTCTCCGTGGGCATTCTTTGATGGGGCAGCACAGAACAATCTGTGCGGAGGAGGCGCGGTTCTTTACCTTTCCGAGACATATTTCTTCGTTATGTCTATGGGACTAGGGGGGGGCACAAATAATTTTGCTGAATTAATGAGTCTCAAACTACTTCTGATGTTTGCACTAGAAAAAGGGTGTACTGAACTAAATTTCTTGGGAGACTCAATGAATGTAATTAACTAGATCAACCAAACACAAGAGTGCAGGCATTTGAGATTAGCACATGTTATTTACTCTATCCGACAGCTCCTTCAGCGACTTGACTCTTTTACATGCAGGCATGTATACAGGGACAACAACAAGGAAGTGGACAAAGCTTCCAAGGAAGGGCTCCGGTTGGCTGAAGGTAATTGGACGGTGAAAGAAACCTTAAATGGCAGCATGCAGGCTTTTTATCACAGGCTGTTTATAGATCTCTTTTGATATTTGACTGGTTTTTTGGAACATATCGTGAAAGCTGTAATATATGCAGCCCTTTATTTTATGTCTTTTACTATACTCTGTAATGGTAAGGAACTATGGAATCGACCTTATCTATTTTGATCTGTAACATCGTATACATGCACTGCATTATACTTCTGAAGGCTAGACTGTAACAGGCTCAGCCCTCGTATATCAGTCTTCTTTTATTTTTTGATTTTTGATGGTATCTAGTATATGATATCGAACATAATCTTTTGAAAAAGCATCTGCGTATGCACTTCTAGAATATTTCTAACAGGAGACCCTACAGTCTCTAATTTGGAACCTTTTTTGGTCAACCGGAATTCATGTTTTAGAGAACGTTCAGAATGTAATTTTGATCTCGAAAGATGAATGAAATTACGCTTTTTTTCCTTGGAAAAAAAAGATACCTTCTAAAACAACAAATATTGTCTTTTTAGGATTTAAGGATATTCCAAATTTTCTACATCGTTCAAATAGTTTTCTAAGATGATTAAGATGATCAGGTCGATGTTTAGAAAATACAGTAATGTCATCCAAATAGACAACGACTGAATGATTAATTAGGCCTCTGAAAGCAATATACATTGCCCGTTGAAAGGTTGCTCCCACATTGATTAACCCAAAGGGCATCTTACGGTAGGCATATGTTCCCCAGGGAGTTCTAAAATCATTTTTCAATTGATCATCTGGGGACACCAATATTTGGTTGTATCCTGAGAAACCATCAAGGAGAGACAGTATCTCAGACCCAGACACCTTTTGAAGAATTTGTTCCATGGGAGGAACTGGGTAATTATGCTTCTCAGAATCCTTATTCATATTTCTAAAATCTACACATATTCTAATATCCCCATTTTTCTTCCTAACTGGAACTAAGTTTGCTACCCATTAAGTATGCCTGATGGGGAAAATGATCTTGGCAGCTAACAATTTATTCAATTCCTTTTTTTATTGTTGGTTCTAATGACGAGTGATATTTCCTTAACTTCTGTTGAAAAGGTTTTGAATCCTGTTTAATTGGAATTATATGTTGCATAATTTGTGTGTTGAATGTTTTTAGGTCATCATATGTCCAAGCAAAGACATCTTTAAATTCCTTAAACAATTTTATGAAAGCTGTTTTTTCTACAGGGTTGCAATCTATTCCAAGATTTATAGTTTGGGATTTAGTTATGTTCCTAAATTGATGGTTTCATACCTCATTCGAGAGCTGTTGGTTTTACAATTAGGAACAGATCAAAGAACTTTTCTAATCTTAGTACTGAATTAGGGACTGGTTTTACCTGTTCAAAAGATTTTTCAACTGAACAAAAATCATTTATTACCGAAAAATCCTGCAGATTTTCGTCATGAGTGACTTCGTCTATTACTGAATCTTTAAAGGTATCCTCGTTCATCAGAAAATTCACTACCTGCACATCATTGTCAAATACATGCCAGTTAAAGATATTATCAGGTATGGAAGGCCTAAAAATCAATTCAACAGAAAAGAAATCTGGTGTAAGATTTTCTGACGGAATTAACTTTGATGCTACGTTTGCCAACAAATCTGCTTCTTGATTTTAACATCTAGGAACAAAATTAATGTTAAATGCATCAAAATGTGAGATAAGGTTCCATACCTCTCTTTGATAACTCTGTAAATGTTCAGATAGGCAGTGAATGGAGTTACGAACTTGTCTGACAATGATCTCGGAGTCGCCATATACAATTAACTCTTTGATGTCCAAATCTATTGCCTTCCTCAAACCTTGTATTAAAGCTTCATATTCCACCATATTGTTTGTACAATTAAATTCCATTCAACAAGCTATACATGTTTTATTTCCCTGAGGATCCACCAGCAAGCAAGCAACTCCTGCTCCTTCTTTAGATTTCGCACCATCAAAATATAACGTCCAGATAGAACTATGCACAAACACTTTACTTTCTATAATATTCACAATATTCAGAATATCTGCATCATTAATGGTTTCCTTGAATGAAGAGTTAGGAGAAACAAATGTCATATTGCAAATTTCAAATTGCTGTTTGTTTTCAGAAAGGGCAGAATTTTCAGCTTTAAAATTACCAAATCCTAATTCATACATGTAATTCCCCATAATACCCTCTGAAAATAAAACAGGTTCGCTTGGATCATGCAGTTCTGTGACAGTATGTTTCATATATCTTTCTCTATTTATATTTATCTGATTTGACTCTCCATTCTTAGGTAACCATAATGTTGACCAGTCCGTGGCAAAGAATCCATTTAGTTGTTGAGACCAATCCCTACTTAAAAATAGCCCATATGCATATGGAATATCTGCAACAACAATATCTATAATTTGATAAATCGAAGGATTACAAGCAATCCTGACTAAGACATCTTTCATTTCTCCTACAACCTTTACATTTGCCCTATCCAATTGAGTTATTTGTGAATTAGATGGAACATATTTCCCATTCAATTTCTTGCAAACTGATAAAGGCATCACATTCGAGGATGCTCCAGAATCTACCATGCAGTTATGAACATTCCTATTGAAAATTTCAAAGGTAAGTAAGAATGGAGGTGTGGTTGATTTAGAATTCTTACCTATCAGCAAAGCTTTGTCAGCCGTTGCTTTCCCTTTTTCAGTTGCTATTGAATCATTATTAGAACTATTTGCAGCAACATTTTGTTTTGTATTAGGAATAATTGAACTGACTGTGGGATTTATAACATGACTATTAGGCATTGGATAGATTTGAAGAAGATCGTACATACTGATGTTTGCACGAGTCTTCTTTAAATCCTTGATTATGTCATATTGTAAATCTAATTTTGGAACATTTTGAATAGGCTGGGTAATTTTGGTTGATTGAGTCTGCTTACCGGATTGAGCTTGTTTATTCGGTTGTGAGTTATAGTTGTCATTATTTGTAGTAGAAATTGACGAAGCACCAGGGGTATTAGAAAATGCTCTACTACGAGTATTATAGGCATGTTGTCCTGAAGGTGGACTTTTACTCTCATGTTCTTTTACAAGACTGTCCCAGAAATGACCGTTAACTTGTTGGGGTTCTTCTGATTCTTCATCATTTTCTAATTCCTCTTCTTTTTCGTTTTCAATTATTTCTTGACTAGAAAGAGTTTCAAACAAAGATAAAACAACGCGAATTGTATTAAAAATCTCTTCATTTGCTGCTATGTCAGGTGGTATATTTTTATTATTAGCATTTGGGTTTTGTCTAAACTGATTTCTGAAATATCCCCTAGAAGGAGAAGCTTCAGAATTGGTTTTCTTTAACCCTACAACTTCATTGGTTAATGTTCGGATAGCGTTTTGCAGCCATTCTATATCAAATGCTTTGTCTTTATCTGAATTGGGTTTTTCAGTTTTCCTACGAGGAAAAGAATCAGATTTCCCACTTCTATCTGGTTCATAGGACATAGAATCCTTCTCGACTTTAATGGCTTCCTCAAAAGTTTCTACTAAAGTTGTTTTCCCAGCTCTTTTAACGAACATCCCGAAATATTTCGGCAAAGCTGACGTATAATTTTCAATAATTATGTTCTCAGGAGGTTGAGAGGCAATTTTGATTTTGTTTTTTAATGTCAGAAACCTTTGATTGAAATCTTTGATTCTTTCTTTAGGCTCCATTTTAATCCTAGATAACTCTAGGGCTAAAAGAGAGGGTGTTTTATCTTCCCCGAATTTATCTAGAAAGGCTTTATTAAATTCCCCCCAGTTTGTAATCGATCCTTGTACTAACGAAAAATACCAAGTAGAAGCTCTTCCTTCGAATGTTAGAGGAAACAATCGACAAACTACATATTCATGCTGAACGTTCAAGGTTTGAACAACCAACATGAATTTGTCAACATGCACCTCTGCAGGTTCTTTGTCATCTAGGTTAAAATTAGGGAGAATCTTATCTGAGTGTTTAGGCAAGGGGTGTTGTACTCCAGGGACATCTACAGCAGCTGTTCTTAGCCAAGGGAGTTGTGGATTTGGTGGATTAGGTGGAGGATTGCCTCCTCCTCCTACAGGTACATTTCCTGCCATTGGAATTTTTTCAGAACTTGAAGAACTTCCTGAATTGGATGGTATTGGTCTATCAGGTGGTGATTTAGGAGGAGAAGGTGGCTGATCAAAACCGCCTCCTGCAATAAGTCTTCTAGCAGTATTTGTTTAAGTAGTCTACCTTTGATGTCTTTCAACCTGATGGTGGGTAGTACTATCAGCTACTTCCAAATCTTGCGTAACTATGGTTAATTGTGGATTATGTCGCTGCTATCTAGGTAGACCATAATCTATTGGAGATATACCAAGCTAATTAGCGTATGCTCTAGTGAGAATATGTCTTGATTCTTCTAAAGTTTGAGCACTTTTTTCAGGAGTAAAGGGAGAGGTGACAGGATCATGCTCGAGAATGTTCCTAACGGTTTCTATAAACGGTGATCTACTGATTTCTAGAGGTTGTTGGCTGGTTGGAAATGTTTCATTAGTTTCACCTGCCATTACTCATTAACAAGCCCTCCTTCTAGTGCCATTTGTTGGCCTGATTTTCTGACCTAGGCCAACAAGGAGGTTAAGCCCACACAATCAGCTTAAAGCAGCATCCGATGCATTTGGAATAGCAAAACCTCGCAGGTCATGGTCCTGCTACCAGCTGATTTTTCTCTTAAGGAGAAATTAAAATCAGCAAAATCTAACCTATCCTAATGTTATTTCTACCTAAATGAATCCTATAATTAGTTTCAGCTATCTAAACTGTCTTATAATTGATTTCTTAAGGAAAGACTCCAATTTTTGAAGAGTTTTTTTGAATATAAAGACTTGTTAAAAGTATGCTAAAATTACACAAATCAATTTAACAGTTGTTAATTGAAATATACTAAAATAAAACTTAATCTGAACTAACTTAACTATCCTATCTATCCTATCTATCCTATCTCAGCTGAGAGCGTTTCTAAATACTAGATTAATTAATAATTAATATAATATGAACAGAAAGACAAAGTGCACAATTTAAATAGAAACATTTAATTCATACATAATCAGTCACTCTGTTATACAATAACTAAACTGAAAAACTGAAAATAAACAATTATTTTAGTTTTCTAAAATTAATTAATAATTAATGATCAACATAGCTATTTGAATCTAAAGATGATGTCTAATATAAAATCACTATAAAAATACAAATGATATTTTTAACAGACATAAGTGTATATCATTATAGCTTAAGTTTATAGTAAAAATACTAATAAACACAATCATAACGATATATTTATTCAAAATGCGATATTGAGCTGACAAAGTGAAAATTGTAATTAAACACAAGTATAACAAAGCATACTGTATTAATATTAAGATAGAAGATAAGATACTGAAATATAGAATATATCCAAAACAATAATACATGTAATGATATCAGTCTGTAGATGTCTAGTTGTATCTCACATCGAAAGATTCAACTTCAGGAATGAAACAACACCAGCAACAAAATATATTTTGAGTATGTTTTCTTCAAACACTCCATCCCCAAGTTCATCAAAATTCCTAACTTATATAATACTATGATTCAGTTTTCCCCATCAATGCTACATGCAACATTATAGGGTTCCTATAACCATAAAAGAGAATCGAATCTCTTTTATCAACACCTGTCACTATAACAATAAAATGACTAGCCTGAATGTTTGTTGGTTTAAAGGTACTTGGTAAATTCGTGGCCATTGTTGAAACTCCAACCTTCGATAAACAGCCACATATCCCAGTCAACACATTAACAACATCCTGAAACTTTGGAGAAGAGTGATGACATATCCACCTGTGTTTAAACAAACGAAGTATCTCATTAAAACCAGTTAAAACAGATGTAACAAAATAAACTAAAATTTAAATGTATGCCTGTAAAATATGCGATTTTACAGGCATGCATAACAAAAATATTTTATTACCTATTTAACAGCGACACAAACCATGAGAATAATCATCAAGTTTTACTTTGAAGATCGACTACTCTTCTAGCTTCAGCTAATTTAGCTTTAAGCCTGATAATATTTAACTTTTGTTTTTCGATTTGTTCAAGCAGAAGCTGATTTGTACCTATTATTGACTTTTTGGCCTTTTTATACTGGTTCTTTTTGTTATTCATTTATTTCCACCTGCTAATCCAACTCAACAACTCCTCTCTGAATGTCTTATTTTGTTCTTCTATCAATGCTACATTAGATTGACATAGTTTTAGTTCAACTTTTAATTCCGTAATCTTGGTCTGGTATGCCTTGTCCAAAACTCGCTGAAGAGTTTATTGTTCATTTTTATGACCTGAGTTGGCTATCTAAGGAATATTAGGGTCATCAATGTTTTGTCCAGATGAATGAGGACTAATAAAAGACGGTTCAGGGTCTGAAATACAAGTGTCCATACATGATGGAGCGATCTCGACCTTACCCAATTCTGTCATGTTTTCAACTAATCTTGTATTATTATCCTTTATCAGACTGGATTTATTTAAATGAGTAGTAACATGTACTGATGATGGGTTGTCGTCTTCAATATGGATGCTGCAGGCTGAGTATCTTGTCGATTAGCCATAGGAATCGAAATTGTAGGGACATGGTTCATACTTCTAGTAACCCTCCTCGAAAACACAAGATTGTCTGACTCAAACCCTCCTTTATGGTAGCATACCTGAGCAAGATGATCTAGCTTATGCATAGAATCCCTGCTATGTTCATAAGGATTATTTGAATCGGATAGATTTTTACAATGAACAGTGTTAATATCTTTGTTTTCGATTAACCCTTCCTCTGTTTTTGCAGGAGTACTATGATATCTATCAGATGGGGGCCGGTTCAAGACTGTTTTAGAGCAACGTGGAACTATATTATCAACATCTTCATTACTGATACCAGCTTTTATGAGCCCTTTACCCTCTGACTCAGTCTCAGGAACATTATTGACCTTAGGCTTAGCAACAGCCTTCTGTTTCCTACGGGTTTTTGGAGAGAGGTTCGGCCAATATTGGGTCGGCCCCAAATCACACTCAATTAAAAATTCATCCCATGACTTGCCATTTAAATACAATTGATGTTGCACTATAATTTTGACTAATCCATGGTGAAAAAGACTTCTAACAAGGTTATTAAAACTTCGAACCGCCTGTGACATCTTCTTCAAACTTTGCCACAGATAAAATGGTAGATTAAGCCTACAGCCCTGTAATGCTAATAGGAGTCTTAAGTGGTAATAGTGTAAATGAGAGAAACGTCCATCGCAGGACACATACCTGACCATAATTTCGTAGAAATATCACCACTCAGGCTTCAGGAACTTGACAGGGACCCCTATCTTCAGTTTTGTATTATCTGGTAATGGCAGCAGCAAAGATAAACACCTTTTCTTATTAACCTTACTACCTTTGAACCAGCGTTCTCCAACTTGCGGGAGTTTTGTCGCCTTTGCGATTTTGTCTTCGTTAATAATGAACTTAAAACCCCCTATCTGCATAACGTCGTCTTTTAAATCCATGGCAAATAGTTTGGTGACCTCTCCGTGATGGCCGTCAAAACACTTAAAGCACTACCCCCACCCAACTTTCTCGAATCACAAGGATACCTTCTCATCTGCTTCTATGAGCTCTAAACCAGAGATTTCAAAACGGTTCAAAGGAGCCATAACCTCCTCAACACTACCCTGGTTTCGGAATGGACTGAATGGCGATGTGAAGAGGGAGGGAATATGTATCCAAGTGTATGACATGATGTGAAAACTTCACATGCTTTGAATCTAACAGATATGAGATCTCTGGACTTGGCCATTTTTAGTCGAACCTTAGCAATGATGAGTGCTACAACCAACGTTATATTATAATACATGCATGTTTAACCACGACTCAACCACGACTAGCAGTAACATTTAACCAAATCGACATACCAGGGATCGCTTGATTGATGGACCGTAAACCAAAATATTGATTACTCACAGTGGTCATAATGAGCACGTACATCATTATGAAATGGAATGACTATCAATATTAAATCTTGATGATATGAATCATCAATATATTCACAACTGTTAGCTAATTATGAGATGCAAGCCACATCTCTATGCCAGCTTAGCGATCCAAGTGACAAGCATTATCAATTTGACACATGGATCTTCGTGAACTCTGTCAATTAATGGTACTCTCTAGTTTTAGCGTGAAAGGTGGTAGCATTCAAGGCGATATAGTAACGAAATCATATACCTTAATGTTTAGCATGACAACTAGCTAATTACTTGATTTAATATTTATGTCATGTACATAAAATTTCATAGATTTTGGTTTTAAATCTTTCCAAAATCCCATGGATTAATATCCGAAATAAAATTTGATAGGAAACTAAGTGATAAAACTATAATATATGAAAATTCCCATATGATAGTCATTTTATTTACTATATATATAATTTTTTACAAAGTCATATTAAGGATTTACATGAAATATGAACATTAGGTTTAATAAGAGTTTTGATTTAATAAGTTACCTTAAGTTCTAAGAGTTTAGGACTTATAATACCTCATCCATATCCAGCTTTAAATAAACACAATATGTGTTTTTGTTGATTTTCCCTTGGTATACTATCCTTTCGAGTTTCTTAAATCATATATAATCATATAAATTTAACTTTAATGATCGAATTGATTACATGAAAATTTATGAAACTGACTTATTAAACTGACAGCTGCTAATTGCCAAGTTTATAAACATATTTTCATCAACTTCTAACATGTCATTTTACTCTTCTTTGATTGAGAGTACCTTCAAAATCAAAGATTCCAAAGGTGCTCTTTACCAATTTTAAATTGGTAAATCACAAAAAGAGCTGATCTCCCTTCATCTCTCATTAAGATGAAGGGGTTGTTGTTGGCTGCCAACAGGGTCCTGAACAGGGCACGAAGAGTGTCCAACCTATTGGAAAGATGCCAAATGGATGAGATATGCTCTGTGGCCTTACCATTGACTAATTTCTTGGCCATTTGAATCAAAATCTAGGTGTCTCCCTCCACAATTACTAGCAACCATCCTTATTTGATTGTTATCTAAATCACCTGAAGCAGACCTTCCAGCTCTTCCAAATTGTTTGTGTCTCTGCCAATGTAACCAAAGTATAGGTTCAAAATTCCCCCCTTATCATTTCTGCAAACTCCTCCAAATACCGACGCTCCTGGGTTTCCTTTGGCTGCACCATCGAAATTAACTTTAAAAACCCGCTCAAGCAGAGGAGACCATAAATTTGGGCTAGTCGATCGACATTCTTTGATCTTCTGTTTAAATCCATATAAGTTGCTTCTTTCCAGGACCCAAGCATTCATGATACGCCCTTCTTCCTTTGATGACTCCTTATCTTGCTCACTCCACTGCATACTTTTTAGAGTTTCAAGGGTGTTCATCACCAGTTTCTTCCACACCTCCTCTTAACTTTGTTTTTTTTACCGGAAGATGCGATTATTTCGTTCATTCCAAACACTCCATATCACCAATACTAGAAACATCTACCATAGGGATCTCAGAATGGGGTTTTTTAAAGCTCTTGGGTTCCATTCTCTTAGCGAATGTCCAGGTTGATATTTACTTTGGTCACTCCTTTGAAAAATCATGGCACCTCTATCCCATATTGAAGCCGAAAAGGGGCAACTGGGACAATAGGTGGCCCATACTTCCCTTGGGCCATATGGTTTACTGCTTCCTCCACCTCTTGCATAGAAACAAGCTTGAGAAATTTGTTCATTATGTTCTCTGGTAATCACCTTAGGGATAAGTATGGTGATCCTCTATATGTCATGCCTTCTATCTCTTCTGTCTCTTGTCATTATTTCCTCAAAGTGGTTGACCAGTTCTTCCTCGATCTCACCTTTGGACTCAGACCTAGTTTCCATCCTCCTTCTTGAGTTTATGGATTTTCGATCTATGTTTTTTCTGGATGACCAAGTTGTGGAAGAACTTTGTATACTTCTCTCCCTCCTGTAACCATTTATTCCTAGATTTATGTCTCCAAACAATTTCCTCCTGTTCTTCTATGGCCTCTAGTTGGTTAAGCAGGTCTTTATCCCTCTCCTTCATGTCCTCATCCCATCCTTCCTCCATTCCTCTCTAGTTGAGATGCTCAATCTCCCCAATCAACCTCCTCTTATCTTAAAAAATGTTCCCAAGTTCTTCCTTGTTCCATGTGCATATTTTGGATTTGAGCACTCTTAACTTTTGTTGGAAGTGGTACATCCTAGTTCCTATAGGAGGGATTAGTTCCTTCCATCATTGATCCACATTATCCTTAAATTCCACATGTTTCAACCAGAATTGTTCAAACCGAAAAGGTCTGCTCAACATTGCATAAGACCAGTCCCCTGTTCCCTTGACAATGTTCTTTGTTACTATGAATCTATCAATTTTGGAAGCCACAAGATACGCTCCCCCGTGCTTGTTGTTCCAAGTGTACCACCCATCTCCTATTTCAAGGTCAATCAAGGGACTGTGAACTAGTATGTCTCTGAACTCTTCTTGGTATCTATCCAAGATTCGCCTTCCCCCCTTTTTTCCATTAGTGAGGTGATTAGGTTAAAATATCCTCCAATGATCCAGGTTCCTTCCCCATTAAACCCTTTCAACCACTTCAGAAAGTCCAGAAAGACCTACTTATGGGGGTAGGTGCTTGGACCATAGACATTCATTAAGGTTCCATTTTCTCTTGAATCCAAGGATTTTAAGTTAGCAATCAGAGAAAACTTATAAACTCTCCATTCTATTAGGTATACGATATTTGGATGCCATAAAATGACCAAATCTCCTGCCATTCTAGCTGCATCTATTGCCATAACCTTGCTCCCTTTCCATAACTTCTGAAATACACTTGGTTTCTTGCAAAAAGAGAACATTCGACTTTTCCTGTTTGACCTTTCTAGTTAAGGTTTTAAACTTTCTTGGGGTGGTTGCACCCCCTAATGTTCCAACATACTATCTTCATTGAATAACTTTGTTTACTTTGGAGAATGCCACCCTTATCATTAGATATTGGCCTGAGTCTATGAGATTTACCCCTATCTCTGCAATCCTCTGCTTATTTGTTTTCCTTCCTCTTTTTAGATATTCTTATGGGGATTTTCTTTTTCTCCCTTTTTGAGAATCCAGTGCTATCCCCAATTGTTGATGAGCTTTGGTTTTAATGATTGCTCCCTGTAGAAGTTCTAGTTTCCTTATGGAAACATACCATTTTCCTTTCTTGCCGCATTCCTTTTCAATCGTATATAGGTCAATCTCACCCAGCTCCATCTCTTCCACACCATATTCATCCATCTCCTCCACCCGCACCTCATGTTCTTCCCCACTGCCTATCTCCATCGCCACTTCCTCGACCTATTTATCTATTTTCTCTACCATATCTCTCTCCTCGGTTGGATCCTTGTCCTTCTCCTCCAAGATCTAAAACCAATTATTTCTAGTGGCTACCTTCCCCTGATTCTCCTTAACCGCTTGCGGGTGCTTCCCCATCTTGGTATTTCACTTACTCCTTACTTGTGTAAATAATTTTGTATCCTTGTCCCCCTCCTGGGAGCATTTACAACTAGAGGATGTTGGGATCAGTTGTGGACAATTCCTCCCAAAATGCCCATATTCATGACATTGTCTACACTGGAATGGTAGTTGTTCATAGTTAATCATCTGGATCCATTTTTCATCCTTCCAATTTAGGCCAATCTCCTCTGGTAGATCTTTCTATAGATCCATGTATACACATATACAAGAAAAAGTCATGTAGCTTTGCTGCTTGGTTTTCTCTGCAACCTTAACAGATTCCCCTAATGTATTTCCAATGTCCTGCAGAATTTCTACATCCTAGTGCTTCCAAGGAAGGGAAAACAACCTGATCCATACCAGAGCAACCGTCATGTCTTATGTTTTTGGGTTGAATATCTCCTTCCATTGTCTTATATATAACCCTAATAAAAAGAAAAAATAGGGTCCTCCCTCCAAAGCCCTATCCCGATCTTCCTAATTGAAAAAGATAATAGTAAAGAATCCCTTTGATCCCAAATGTAGATCATAATGGGATTTAGGTTTCCAAGTGCTCATGATCCACCAGACCATATTTCTCTCTCACGTCGAGACTCCTTCAAATTTCCAATGAGGGGCTTCTCCTTCCATAACTCAACATTCCCCCTAATCTTGTCAGATCTAATATGAATGGCCTGGATGGACCAATATTTGGGGAGACATCCTCCTGGACCATATCTCCTACCCTTCCTGATTCCTCCCTCTCTACACTTGCTACTAGCGGTTCCTCCGTCCCACACCTCATCCGGCAAGATCCCCGATGCCGTCGTCGCCATGGATCTGACATGGGAGTAACACATTCCCCTCGCTGCTCCTTATTACAAAAAGCCTTCCTTCGATTCCCTCTCTCGGATTCTTAGAGGTATCCCAGCTTCGTCCCATCAACTATAAGAAATGTATAGATTAAAATTATCCTATTGTTTATATATTACCTAACATGCAATGTAAATGGAATTTGTTTCCTTACTACAGGTTCCACAAACCTTTACATTGGAGAGTAATCAGATCTTATGGTTTGCAAAAATTCTTGGTACAAACTTGAATTTTACCTCCTCATTATTTTGGTCCCAGTATAGTAATTTTTGTAAAGAGGTAAGCACATTACCTATTAACGTTATTTTCCAAGTTTTATATGCGCTGACATATAGTGACCCTTGGTGTTTGGCTCTCTTTAATCACAGGTTAGGTAGACATGATAGGTTGAAGCTCCAGAGTTGTTAAATAAACATAAATGCATTTAGTGTACAACCCACATATCTGGTTTCCACCTCAACTGACACTGGCATGCCACTAAACAAGTTGGGAGGAAATGAAATACAATTCGACATACTTCTCCCAGGGTTTACTTCATTGTGTTCATTTCCTATTCCGAGAAGGTAGGTTCTACCCTCATCTTATCCTCGACTCACCCATGTTGAGGCCTGTACACTAGATGGTATCAGTAAAAACACCACAGAAGTATTTACCCTAACTATTCTATGCAAGTTGAGGAGCTATCTTACTTTAGGGAGCCATTATACCCATAACCCAACATCATTCATGTCTGGAGGTATATTAAATTCCTATGATCATTCTTTACTTTGACACTTCTTCCTCTGAGATAATAAGTATTCTAACTCATGTTTTTCTTAGTTCGCAGGTGCTTGAGAGGCAAGGAGTTGGTTTCAAGTGTTGGAGGAAGCTACAACCGCTCTTTCGTCGGTAAGCATTTTTCCATAACCAACTGAGGACTTTCTCAGCTGGTAAGTTAAAATTGGCTAGGATATGGAGGGTCTAAACACCTTATCCTCTCACCATTTCATGGTGAGTCTTATGGTCAACTCGTTTGATAGAAATCCCTGTAGAGGATTATTTATTTACAAGATTTAAGTCATCTTTTTAAATTAAGCTTTTAAGGGTTTTATACTCAGTTTGAATTTTGATATTCATTGTAACCAAATTTATAATTAGTTGTAGATAACAGTTATTGTTTTTATGAATAGGGTTTGAATATGTAATAGACTTTGTTGGTTTATGGTTTGATAATCTGGTAAAAGATCTATATAGTAGGGTATGGATCATCTTTACATGCTTTTTAATTGAAAAATATGGTACAAATTGTCTATCTTGACTATGGAAAATCTGAACTCGATAAAAAACCTACATTATTAGTTATTGAGTATTTACTTTTATGTGTCTTGGCCTCTATTTAAATGGGGATTGTTGAGCGGGTTTATAAACTTTGTCTGCAGTTGCGATTCCTCATAGTTGATTTTGTTCGAGGCTTATTTACTATGGTTGGTTTAAGGGTATGTAGAGTTGATAGTATGGGATACTAAATTAGCTATTCATGCCGTTAGGATTTAATTTACTCAGTGATACTTCAATTTTTATACATTCTTTACTCCAACATTCAAGAAACCCTATTTTTAGATGTAGTATGTCACAAGTTGTTAGGTCCATGACTCACTCAGTTCGTTTCTTGCTCAAAATCTCACAAATCTTTTACTCTTATATAGGTTTAGTGAGCTTCACTTATGCGCAAACTGGGGTTCAACTCACCATTTAAATTTATTCAAGGTTTACAAATCATTTACTTTAACAAATATTTACTCACCAGACAAGTTCTAGTACTGATAAAAAAAAATTTCCCCTTAAGTAGGTTTACCCTAAACCCACGTCAGAAAATAGGAGATTAAATTCTCTCTCGAATGCTCGACGAAGTCTCCTTAAGTTTCCTATGACTTAAAATAAAATTATCTTTACTTGCAATGTAATTTAATACACCATAACCATTTCCGACATACTTATTTAGGTCGGCTTGATAAGTTTTTAGTTCATACCGAGAGAATGTCATATCCTGCTAACACATAGGGTTGGCTAAGATAAAAGTATAATCATACTACCAGGGTTTTTATACTATGTATATTCTTCAACCGACAAATAATAAATTGTTTAACTCAAATAAGATACAATTAAATGTTTGTATTCTTTTATCATAATTAAACATACAGAAGATTCCATAACACGATTAACGATATTTCTTAATACTGCAGTAATTAACATATCGTCTTTATTTATAGTGTGTAACTATAAAACAATAAATAAAACTTATCTGGGCATAAACAATGGAACTAGGTAATTAGTAGCCATGCTCCACCTAGCCTTAGGAAACTCGAAGTCAACGAGGACTTTCAAGTATCCACCCCCTTTCCCACAACTCGAATTAAGCAAGATGAACCTTTTGACTTCAAGTGCCACCAAAATACTCAGGGAAAGTTACTGCCCAGAGCCCGAATGCTCTAACACAAAGAGCCTGGAAGCTCTTCAACGTTCCCAGATCCTAATAGCTCTCATTGTCACAGGGCCTAGAAGTTCAAACACTCAACACATATCTTGGAAGCTCATATTTAGTAAGCATGGAAGCTTGTTTTCAAGTAGATCCCGAAATCTCAATTACGACAAGCCTAGAATATTTTTCTTCCAAATAAAGCCTGGAAGATTGATTCTATTCTTAAGGGATGGGTGCCCCCCGACCCTCACTTATGTATGTTTTTATTTTCCTAGGACGTTTCTTGGATAATAACTACATGTTCCCCATTTGGCCACTTGTCCCCTTAGGGATGAACAAACGTTCATCTATTAACCTTAATACGAGTTCTATCAATTCACAACAAGGCTTCTCATAATCATACCATAATTTTATTATTAACAATTATTTATTTACATTGTTGTTTTAGTATCATCAAAATCATAACTAAAATAGAAAAGTTACCATCATTTAGCTTCATCATTTACAGTCCTTTAGTAAATAAATTTAACCAGGGGGGTGTTATAGAGAGAATCCCCAAAGAATTGAACCTTTCAAGCCCCTTTGTCCCATCCTAATTTGAGGGCCATCTTTAATGTCATCATCTCAACCAAGTTATTTGAGCTATTTCCAATTCCTGCTTTGAATTTGTACTAGTGCCAATCAGAGAGGTAAATAGTTCCTCCATCACCTCCCTAGATTTCAATATGTTATTCCATAAAAGTACAACCATGCCTTCAATTTGTCTATCACTTATTCCATAACTACATGCATGGCATTTCTACTTTACTTTGATCAAAACTCCTTAGTATGTTTAGGGACTGAAGAGCATGCTATATATGTAGGATCAACTTTTCTACAAAATTACCTGATTTCTAGATAACGAGATACCCCATGTTGTTATGATTGGAAGAGCCTAGATTTGCTTTGTTGTTGGATTTTCAACTCACTTTTTGAAGCAAGCCTCAATCGACTCGTCGTTCTAGAAATTATTGATACTTAACAAATAATCCAGTTCATGCTAGGTATGTTTAGTATAGAAACAAGAATTAAAAAGATGATTGATGGTTTCCTCCTCTGTCTTGCATAATGAACAACATCCTAGACAAAACTTATTTATTTTTTGTAAATAATCCCAAGTTAAGACATTTTTGTTGAGCGCTATCCAAAATAAATCTTGTTTTTCAGAGGACACCTGAATTTCCATACACTTCGTCACCACCATACAACCTCCCTCCTATTGAGATAGTTAAACAAGCTTTGTATCCCAACTTAGAGGAGTAAATTCCTATGTTTTAGTCCATATAAGATCCAGGGATTATTTTAAGAACACCCTTGGAATTTATATGTATAATAACTAGGCGAATGTCCCTAATATATAGGAAACATTGAAGGCTATTTTATCCATGATATAATACATACATATAATTTTTTGGCTAATCTTTCACTAAGCTATGAGATATTGTAAAATATTTGTGAATGTTTCACTGAATTATAAAATATTGTAAAAACTTCTCAAATATTTCATCAAATTATAAAATCTTGTAATGTCTTGGCGAATCTTTTGCTAGGAAGACTCGGTTTTTTATTCTACAAATTACTAAGGTAGTGCAATAGAAGATCATATACCAGAGCTTGAATCTCTCAACTCCTAGACCCTCAAAAGAACAAATGCATGAATAAGGAGAGGAGGGATTTATTTATACATTTCACAAGTAGTATTGGGTCACTCACAACTGGAGGTGTTGGTGAAGCACAACTACACTAACTAGATTCAGGGAAAGTGGGGACTCCACTTTTTATATCGTCCCTTAATGGTCCAACAAATATGTGGGGACCCAAATCTTTACATATCGACCAACTAATAGATTTGAACACTTTATAATGTGGAATGATTATGGAACCCACAAACCATTATTACAACATGGAGTATTATCAAGACCTGCACCTTAATAAAGTGTATGAATTCCCAATTAGATTATTTTCCAAATCTCTGATTTTTAAGCCACCCTTTAAGAAAAAATAACCTTCTTATATGTTCATAGATATGGATGTCACTTTTTCCGTTTTGTTGACAATCAAAATATGAATTATTTCATTTGATTTAGATTTTTTAGAGTTAGTTAGAAACTTGCAATGGTTATTAGAAATATGAACATACACTAACAAGAATACAAAGCATAGTAATGCATCATCACACATATTATCAGAACTACTCTATTAAAGTCTATTTTTTCTCAGATAAGCTAAGGAGTTGTTTGTATCCATGTCCTTGAAAATTTTGAAAGCATGCAAAATGTGGTAAAATTGTGTTATCACCCTCATTGAATGCAAAATACTAGATAACAAATAGCATAATGTCTACATCTCAACTCAAACATGCGTTGTACACATTATATACAATCATGATGGAAATGAAGTATGATGTTCCATTTAAATCATATATTTATCATACATAACTAGATCCATTTCTAGACGATGATAGCAATTACACATCAAAACGAAATACCAAAAAACAATTTATTGTTGAATGACCCTTACACAAAACAAACTATCGTAAAACAAGTACTGAAACCAAAAAATTTAGGTCACAAATAAAATTGATGAACTTTGCAATACGAATAAAAAATATACCAATCATGAACTTCTCAATACAAATAAAAGAATCTACAAGTGCATTTTGGACAACTCTATAAGAAGACAACCAAAATAATGACCATTCCATTGTAGCCTTGCCATTATAATCAGCATGCATTGATTCATATTACAAACATCCCAAAAATCAACAATAAAAAACATAAAATATGAACATATACACTCTCATTAACACCTTATATCCAATAATAACTGCAAATCAAGATCCTAATAAAAGCACATTTTAAATAAATGGGTCAAATTCAGTTTGAATATATAAAAACCACGTGCTCCATCAAGAGTAGCATCTACTAACAACATATAAATGTCAGTCGATAGTTTAAACATGACAGTGCATGAAATAAATATTATCTTTTTATCTCTATAACACTTTCATAAACCAATACTCCTAGGATAGAATAAAACCCTCATTACACCGAATGAGCCCTAAGAATCTAAAGTGCCCTAGAATTCAACAGGCCTCAAAAAGCATCCATGATGCTAAAATCATGATAAAAGGTAAATGTACAATATAATAATATATTGTAGTTGTGGATAAAAAGCATAAAAAGTTTGATAAAAAGATATATTGTGTTAACTATTGGATGAAATGCATGATGTGAGTTTGTATTGAGTTTCTATTCTCTCATAAATTGCATGTGTCGCATGCCCCTTCAAGAATTGATATTTCTGCAATGGAGATGTCATGCGAAGACTAAGATGTTTTAAAAACTAAGAATGAAAATTGGAATCGCATCAACGAGAACCTTCACCCTGCAAGCACAATATGATGTGGGTGAACCATGAACCATTGTAGCATATAAATAGAAAAAAATTAACCCATGTTTTTCCCTCCAATACTGGAAATCAAGTGCTGAAAGAAGGCATCACTGAAATTAACTAAAAATATAGGTAAATGCAACCATATTCCTAAATTACAAGGAAAATCATAGGGTAAATTAACCGTTGGGAGCCTCCATTACTGAAAATTGGGGGCAAAAGAGTGATTCCACTAAATTTTCTCTAGAATTTGGGGGAGAAATATTGCAGGGAGATTTCGCTAGGGCGAAAAATGTTTTTTTTTTTCATTTTCCTCATTAATATATAGGGGTTATTCATTTTGGATTTAGTTTTTTTAAATAAATATTGGACAAATATATTTTAGCTGAAAAAACCCTTTCTATATAAGAAAATAGCCCACTAAATTTTTGTAACCCCTTAATATAATCCCTAAACTTATCCATGATAAACTCATCATCCCCACTCTTTAATACCAACATGACTTGATTTTAATTTATTTATGAATTTTCTCATAAAATAGTTTCCTCATTGATATTTTATTTACTTATTATTATGATGTTATATATAATCATTTATATTAAAAAATTAAATTTTATATTTATTTTACTTATGGTGAAACTAGCCTAGTCTATATCAAAGCAATTATATTCATTTTACTAATTTACTATAAATATGATTGATTGTTTTAATTGTTAATGAATATATATTATATTTATATTTATTGGTAATGTTGTATATTTTTTATATCGGTACAATTATTTTTAAATAATTATAAATACATTATAAAATTAAAATTAAAGTTTAAATTTAATAACAAAAGAAAAAAATTAATTTAATAACTAAATAATCAATTTTAAAATTTAATTTAATTAAAAATATAAATTAAAATAAATTAGATATTTAAAAATTAAAATTATCTTTACCTGACAAATAAATATTTTAATGAACTTAACTTTATAAAATATAATATATAAAGGTATTCTAATACATTATAATCAATGTTTTCCTAAATATCATGCTTAACTGTTTATTTAAATATTATTAAAATTATAAATTATGAATATAACTTTAATTAATATAAAAATATATATCTCAAATAACATTATTCACACATTAAAATAATCAACAGAGATCTAGCTTAANGAACGTTTTAAATTAATTTGAGTGGACATGTTATTTTTTTATAATATTTTATTATTTTTACAAAAGTACATGTGTGAGCTCTAGGATGAGCACGGAAGGAGTTACACATATCCCCCTTAGAATGCGCCTCACGAGAGGAATCAAATCTCTCTAGCTGCAAAACCCCTTTTTAGAGTGTAAAACTTGAGGATGTTTTAAATTAATCTGAGCGGGCGTGTTATTGTTTATAATATTTTATTTTTTATTTTTTATTTTTTCAAAAGTACACATATTAGCTCTAAGATGAGCACGTAAGGAGTTATACATACCCCCCTTCTAGGGGTATAATGCACCTCTTAGAAGCAATCAAATAAACTTATCTATAAAAAAACAGTGTAAACATCTTTATTTCTTTTTCTTCTGTCAATATTTGCTTAATTTCAACCGTTTTTTGAACTTTAGGAAACATAGTTTAGCTTTTCTAATAGGATCATCCATTGTTTTGGGCATGTCAAATTCAATTTTGTCCTTGTATGCTTGGGGTAAATAGTTGATAAAATTGTAAACTTTAGCTTTTTCTTCTTTTAAATACGGTACATAATGTTGTAGGTTTACAAATTTAGTCACAAATTTATCCATTGTGAGTTGTCCTAGATTTAGTAGATTAAACTCCTTCACTTTTTCATCATAATATCATTCTAGAAGGTACTTCTTTTTCAATAGTTTCCTAAACAATGTCCATGTTAGATCTTTACTTCACACATCATTTACGCTTTTTATTTCATGCCACAACAGGGAAGCCTTGTCACTCAACTGGTACATGGATAATCGAGCCTTCAAATCTTTTGGGTAGTTATAAATTTGGAAATACTTGGTCATGTTTAACAACCATGCTTTGGTTGTTTCTTTCAGTTCACCATCGAAGGTAGGGGTTGAATCTTCTTGAACTCCCCTTGCAACTATACCATTTTCCTTTCTTTCTTCTTCATTAGTTCCCCATTGTAGGAACTGTTTGTAGACTTACTATGGGTAGTTTGTGAGCTATTAAAATATTCATCATCATAATCTTTCTTCTTCTTTGTGCCAGAAATTGTTTCCAGACTACAAAGAAACAAGCCAACACAATCTCAAATATTCAATCAAGCAAAACTAGGTTTTTAGGGTTTTTGAAAGGTTTTTGTGGTTGTGAGGTTTGGGTGACAAAAGGGAATACGTTCATAATCCAAATAGGAACTAAATCACAAGTAAAGAAAAACAGAGATGCATTATATAATACCATATATCCAACAGAACATGACATTGAAGTTCATTCACAACTAACAAGCACTACAAGCATAAAAACTATAAACCAACAATGAAATTATCAATTGTGTAGCTAAATAAAGCTAGAAATAAAGCCAAAACACAGACTGAAGGGTAGAATGGATCATATATTTCATAATTCTGTTCAACAAATACACATGAGAGTCAAGTACTTATCTTATCAATAAGTCCAAAAGACCTCCTCTAGCCATCCAAAAATCGAACCCCTTGTTCTCTTTATGACCTTCCTAAATACTGTTTTTTCAAAATTCAGTTAGAGTCTAAACCCTAACTATTTTTAGCCTACTCATCGATAGGATAATGTCAAAATAATAATTACAAAAAATAAAGTGTTCCTCAAAAACATAACAAGTAACTGTTTTAGCTAACAATGCTCAAAAGTCTTTAGCAACTTCTGCCAATAAAGCTATTCCATCTAAGGCTTAGGCCTTTTTCCTAGCTTTCTGCTGCTCAACTTCCATATCTGCCATTCTTTTAGTAAGCTCCTCATTCTGCTGCTGTAGGCTTCTGACAGTCTGTTTTAATCCTACAAATTTAAGCTTTGTACTTCTTTTCCTTTTTAAGGCCTCTTTGGAGACTGCTATGAGTTCTTGATAATGATTGTTAACCTCTTCTAAGTCTTCCCTGAGTCTTCTATTAGCTATGATCAAACCATCGTTTGTTTCTTGCATGTACTCCATTTGATGCTTATACTGCTTGATGGTTCTTTGCAAATTTTCCTTTTCTGAGTCAAAAGCCTTGCCTTCTGTTGTATTCTGTAGCTCAGTAGGCAGCCATGGGATGTTCAGCTTTCTGAATATGTCCTCATCCTCAAGCAGCAGCTCTATAGAAACACCATGAACACTTGGGTTTTCTTGATTAACTGTTTCAGCAGGAGAATTTTCACCCATTAATAGCTTATTTTCTGAATAAGACATCTTCGTTTCATCTTCTTGCTGCTCTTTCAACAGTTTACCTCTTATCTCTAAAAACATAGCAGATAATTTAGTCTCTGTGAGGCTAGATTCTTCATCTATTCTCAATGGTTTCTTCCCTTTGTTGTTGCCTTTGCTAGATTCTAGCTTTTCATCTGAAGAAGAAGTATCAATCATAGTTACCTCTTATGTGTTTAACTTAGGGTTTAGTAGCTTTTTCATGTTCAGCCTCAATTTGTTTTTGGGTCTAGTTTTGGGTCTCCATCCTGGGGCAAACTCTCCCATCATATTTAAACTTTTTCCTTGATGCATGATAGAGGCAAATTCTTTAACCTTGATCTTCTTTTTCTTTGGTATTACTGCCTTATCCTCTTGACTGTAGAACTTCCTGTGTGTGCCAACCCTAGTCTCAGCACTGACAGTCAACTCATCTCCTTCCAACAAGTATCCTTCATCTTCAAATAAAATGGTAATTGGGCTTCGTTGTTGGACCTTAGTATTTTCTTCATCTTCTGCAACCTTCTCTGTGAAAAAAAAAATTTCATCCATGATTGCTTCTGCTGGTGCTTTATTTTGTACAGGCTGGCTTTCCTTGTGAATAGACAACAAACTTTTGTTCTCACTGTCAAATGAAGGCTGCTGAGATTCATAATCTCCCTTTGAAGGTTCTGTCACTTCCTCAAGTTTGACACATTTTGTATCTTCAGCCTTGACTTTTTGTCTTAGTTTTCTAATTAGGGTTTGTCCCTTGTCAACATGCTTTTTGGTAGGTTGTCCTTCCTGGTTATTGTGGAACCCAGAACAAAAGAGAAAGTAGTCCCAAGTCTTTCCTTCTCTTTGCAGAACAGTGCTGATAATAAGCTTGATCAATCCATGATGAAAGATGGACTATGCAGTGTGGCCATGATGCTCTTTGATCCTGCTTGACATTTTTTGCAAACTCTTTAACAGGACGAAAGGGAGATTCATCCTTGATTCACCAGCAAGGTGCTGAAGAAACCTGAAATGATACTTGAAGACAAAAGCATACCTCCCTTCACATGTGATGTAGCTTTGTAGAACCTTGATAGGCTCTACCCACTCAGCTCTAAAATTCTGGATGAGCACTCCCTTGCTCCAATCTGGAACAATGCCAGGAAATAGATACCTTTGGGCATTGAAGGTAAATGGCACCTTTTTGAACCAAAGTTCTCCTTCATTCCCGACCCCTATTGCTTCAGCCACCAACTCTATAGTTAATTTGAATTTCAAAGTATCAAATGATACTGTATCTTGGTTATAACATTGAGCAAATTTATGAGAAACTTTGGTATTATATCCATCAATCTTTTTAAAGAAGTTCAACCATCCAGCATTCTCAAAGAGTTCTGCAGAACCTAGAAACTTGTCTATCCAATTCAGTTCAGTGGGCTCAGCACTGTTGGTCTTCCCACTCCTCTTCATCTGCTTTACCAAGACTTGATGATGTTTCTATGTGATTTTAAGACCCTATTAATAACCTAACAGCCCCTTTTTTTTCCTCAAGTTTTCAAAGTTTTGACAGTCAGTTCTCCTTTGGATTCTCCCTGGCTATTTTTTCTTGATTTTTTAACAGTCAATTCTATTATCAATGCAGGGAATGTTTTGTGCCAAGATTGGGTAATTTAGGTCAAACAAAGCACTAAAAATCTTTAACAAAGCTGCAGCTGAACTTTACTTAACAACAAAGATGCTCATATAAACCTTTTGGACTGATCTCTCACCGATGGGAGTTTGTTGAATACATAAATTTATGTTTTCTTTAATCAATTTAACATTATAAGCTTTAATAGAAAAACCCCCAATTTAACAGGCCATGACCAAGGTCACTCAGAATACCTCACTCTCGGCTTGATACAGGTGTTAAAAATTGATTCTTGGACTATCTAAATGTCGAATTTAACCGTCCAGGTGTATTCAAGTCTTCAATTTACTTCCAATTGTCGCGCTGAGAAAACCCTAAATTCCTTCTTCAACTGCAAATTCCTAATTCTTAGCAATGAGTCTTCATTCCACTTCTCCACCAGCTTCATAATGCCTATGTGGAGAACCTCTTTCCCGTCAATCTCGCCTCATTTCACTGTCTGTCATGGTTTACCAAGTCTTAACTTCTGACTGCCACAATCTCCCTCGCGTCATAGCCAGCACCTGTTTTCATGATTATCTTTGATGAAACACATATCAAACCTGTCTACACATGCGATCAATCATCCAGGAGCGAAATCATTGGAGAATTTGGCATAAAAACTGACAAATTTTGCACCCGCGATATTCTTGTAGCGCACCAGTGTAAAATTTTAACCGTTGCGCTACAAGAATGTTTAAAAAACAAAATTGGTGCTTTTTGGGTGCTTTTTGACCATTAATTCAACTTTAAATAAGGTTTGTATGGTAAACCTTGATCTTATAAGTGTTTATTTGTGAAACCTTTAATCAACATATATCCTATAGAACCCTTCAGAGCATAAGAAAAAAAAAATGATGGAAACCTAAAGGCAGAAAATCAAAATTTCATTCTAAACCAAAATTTCCTAGAAGTAAGCAAATGAGCAAGTTTAAAACAAAAATCACAAGCAAAATATAAGACTGAAGAAAACAAATTCATGACTTAACATCTGGCTCCGGCTGCAGGATGAAGTCCTCCCTATGAGGCTTCAAGAACCTGTAGACCAGTGCCTTCTCTTCTGCTACCTACTAGTCTGCAAAATTTCCATTGGGTTATGGAGTCCGTATTATGCTTTACTCACACTGGTATATACAATGAAAAGTAAAAATTTCCTCAAAGACTGTAGAAATGTTTGAGGAATCGTCCATTGACTGGACTTGACAATTCCTCACCTTCCAAAGATTGCAGGACAAAAGTGTTATTTTCCAAAATCTTAAACACTAGGAAAGGGCCAAACCAGAGGTTGTCAAATTTACCATGTTTCCCTTTTTGCTCTTTCCTAGCATCCCACCTCAAAACCACATCACCAACTGAGAAAGTGTTTTCTTTGATTTTCCTGTCAAATCTGCTTTTGATCTTCAATCTGTATAGCTGTGCCCTTTCTTCCACTTTTTCCCTGTTCTGCTGCAATTCTATCATTTCATAAATCCTTCTCTGCATATCATTTGGTTCTTCCTGGCAATTCTAAAGAAAATTCATCACTGGGATTCCCAATTAAACAGTAAAAACTGCATCTGTGCCATACATTAATTGGAAAGGAGAAGTTCCAATTGCTTGTTTGACTGTTATCCTATCAACCCATAATGCATATTTTAGCATAGAATCCCATGATCTCTTATTATGCTTAAGCAACTTTTTGATACTCTGAATGATGTTTTTATTTGAGGATTTAGCTAAACCATTACCTTGGGGATAGTAAGGAGTTGAATGCTTCAGCAAGATACCATTCTTTTCACAAAATGCTTCCATTGCCTTAGACTTGAAATCCTTTGCATTATCTGCTACTATTTTCTAAGGACACCCAAACCTACTAAGGATATTTTCTTCAATAAATTCCATAATTACTTTGTCTGTGGCATTCCTAGTAGGGATGGCTTCCACCCATTTGGTAAAGAAGTCTGTTACAGTTAGAATCCACCTGTGTTGTCCTGAGGAAGATGGATTTATCTCCCCTATAAAATCCAGACCCCATTGCTGGAAAGGAGCACTTACTGCAATAGGTTTTAGGGCAAATGACAGCAATTTTTGTTTGCCAGCAAACTTCTAACAAGGGATACAGGCTCTTACCTGTTGATATACATCTGCAAACAAAGAGGGCCAATAGTACCCAGCTCTTAAAATCTTGTATGATGTTGTCTTCCAGTACTTGTGACCTCCACAAGCACCCTCATGAGATTCAGAAATTACTCCTTCACTTTCAGATTTATCCAAGCATCTGAGTAGAATACCACCTGGGTCCTTCCAGAATAACTGCTCTTCTACTAGACAATACTTAGTAGCTTTTAGCTTTAAAGATCTAGCATCTTTCCTATCTAAATGCTCAGGACATTGCAAAAACAACAGAAAATACACAATGTCTGCGTACCATGTGGATGCTGAATAATAGTCCATAATCTTCTCTCTTTCCAAGATGGCTTGATCTTCTTCCTGAGCTAGCTCTTCAGCCATCACATGTAATCCCAAAGATTGACAATTTGATTCAGCCAGCAGCTTGGCTAAACTTTGTCCCTTGACTAGTTTGGTAGGTCTGATATCTACATCATACTCCATGATTTTAGCAATCCACTTGCCTCTTTTCCCCTCACTATCAGGCTACGTTAAAAAATCTTTTACAGCAGCATTAGGCACATATGAAATAACTTTAGAATGCAGAACATAGATTCTGAAAAACTTTAAAGCTTTTACCAAAGCATAGGCCTGTTTTTCTAAGATATTGTATTTTAATTCAGAATCCCTGAGAGTTTTATTGAAGAATGCAATAGGCTGCTCCAATCCTTCCTTATTCTTCTGCAACAGAACAACTGCTATTGTATCCTCTGATGCAAATGAGAATGTAAGAAATTCTCTAGTAAAATCTGGGCTTACTAATACAGGAGCTTCAGTAAGAGCCATTTTGATCTTCTCAAATGCATTCTTTGCCTCAGTGGTCCATCTGACTTCCTGGTCCTTTTTCAGCATGACTGTAATCTGTTTGATAGTCTCGGCAAAGTTTGGTATAAACCAACACAGAAAGTTGATTTTACCAATGAAAGATTGGACATCCTTTTTACTCCTTGGTAGACTTATTTTCAATATTGCTTTCACCCTTTCGGGGTCAATCCTTATACCATCAGGAAACACTAAATGACCAAGCAATTTACCTTCCTGTACAACAAAGTGTGACTTCTTTGGATTGAAGGACAAGCCAAATTTTCTACATTTCAGGAAAGTCTGCTTCAAATGTTCATCATCTGATTGTGAGAAAACAGTAATATCATCTAAGTAGATTACCACAAACTTGTCCTTTTCTTCGACAAAATCAATATCCATAGCCCTATGAAAAGTGGCTTCAACGTTCATTAGACCAAAAGGCATCTTATCATACATGAAAGTTCCCCAAGGAGTTGTAAAAGTTGGTTTTTCCTTATCGTCAGGATGCATAGAAATCTGATTGTACCCTAAGAAACCATCAACCATAGAGATCCTCTGTGCCCCAACTACTTGCTGCAATATTTGCTCAATTTTAGGCAGAGGATAATTATCCTTTAATGAAGATATGTTCAGATTTCTAAAGTCAACAGAAAACCTGATATCTCCATTCTTTTTCCTAACAGGGACTAGATTAGCCACCCATGAAGAACACCTGAGGGGCACTATGATCTTGGCATCCAACAACTTCTTCACTTCTTTTTCAATAACAGGAAAGAAGGCTGGATTAATCCTCCTTAATTTCTGACGAAAAGGTTTGACATTCGGTTTTAAAGGGACTTTATGCTATATAATTCCAGTGTCATAGGTTCTCAATTCCTCATAAGACCATGCAAAAAAATCCACATGTTCTTTTAACAATTTAATGTACCTGCTTCTTTGTTCAACTGTAAGTGCTTTAGAAATTTTAACAATTCTAGGATGTTCTGCAGAGCCAATGTTACAATCTACTACATTTTCTTCTAAGGAATGTACAACAGGCTTTAAAAGTGTATCATCTTTTGTAAATATCCTTTCCAAAGGTACCAAACCTTTTGGGATGAATTTACTTTTTAATTCAATAATTTTATGTCCAGCTATTTCACTTTCAGGAATCTCTTCCATCTCTTCATCCCCTTCATCTTCCTCTTGATCAATCATGGAATTTGAAAACTCATGTGTAAGCTCTAAGAACCTTTTAATTTCAATGTCATCTTCAAACACTTTCCACTGTTTTATATTATCAGGTACAGATTGTCTATACCTAAATTCAATGGGATACCTCAACTGTGTAGTCTTGGGAATTCTAAAGTGTGTAGCAGCCAAGGCCAATGAATCTGCAGTCTGATTAGATTATGGTCTCTTGGAATATAGGTAATGTTAAAAGCTACAAAATAATTTTCAATGATGTCCCATACCTCATTTCGATAGACTTTCAACAAACCCTGCTTCACTTGATAATTGTTCTTCACCTGCTGAACAACTAATTCGGAGTCGCCAAATGCATAAATCTGCTGAATGCCCAAATCTTTGGCAGCTTTTAATCCTAAAAGAAAAGCTTCATATTCAACAGTATTATTTGTAGTAATAAACTCTAATTTATACATCAGCTTTATTGTTTCACCTCCAAGGGATATAAGAAGAAACCCTGCTCCAGCACCTTCTTTGCAAGAAGATCCATCAAAGTATAATTTCCACAGCTCATCCTCTTGTTCCCTACTGCATTTTACTGGCTATTCCCTTTCAACCTGTAACAAACCAGTAGTATTGTCATCATCACTAAAATGTAACATGCAAGTACCCAGGTCTTTATCAACAGCATACAGTGGATGGTTGGTAGGGTTCTTGTCATCTGTTACAATATAGGCAAATTGAAGCTCTCTGTACAACCTTCTATTTTCTCCTGCAAACACAGGAATAGTAGCATATGATAAATCCATTTGTAAGGTCCCACCAACTTTCTTTGCCCAAGACCTAGAGAGAAGTAAACCAAATTTACGTGTAATATCAGCTACCACTACATCCATGATCACACTTTTCATGGGTAATTAAGCCAAACTGACAACCATGTCCTTTATTACCCCTAAACACTTCACTGCTTAGGAATCAAATGCATACAGATCATGATAGTGTTTGGTAATACTCAGACCTAAAGCCTCCATAACAGCCTTTGGAATTAAATTGTGTGATGCTCCTGAATCTAGCAAACAATTATGTATCATTTGTTCATGGACTGTTAGAGTAATGTAGAAAGGAGGTGAAGCACCTGCTTCATTTTCAGTCTTTTCAGCCAAGGCTGATCCAATGAAAATTATAGGATTTTCTTCTTGCAAATTCACCGTATCAGAAATAGGTTGATTGCTTGCTAAATTAATCATCTTAAGAACTGATTCTTTATATGAAGGGTTTTTCATTAATTCAGTTAAAGGTATAGGAATCTTTAACTTTCCTAATTCATTTTCCAGGCTGAAATTTTGCACAGTTTTATTTACCTCTTTAGCCTCCATGTTCTTCTTTTGTTTTTCTGAAACTTGTCTTTTTTCTGTCACAAGGTCAGATGGCTGCTTAGCAGGGACAGCTACCTTCTTCTTCAGGATTTGTACTACCTATTTTGGACCTGACCTCATATTCACAATCTTCTTGAGTTCATTTGACAAACATCAGTAGTTACAGCAGTCATTTTCAGACCTAAATCATCCTCTGTTTCGAACATATCAGCATCATAGCATTCTGCATTTAGAAACTTTTCTTCAGTGACAAAACCCCCAGACAATCTTTCTCCAAAATGGTTCATATCATGGTCGGTATCTTCAAATATCACTTCATCATTAACCTCTTCTTCATCAGCAACATTGTTCTGAAGAGGTGGTGGTACTCTTTGGTCCTCAATTTCTCTCCTTTCCCGATGGATATCATTATTCCTTCGTTCTCTAGGCATGAAACGAGCAGCAAATTGTCTTCTGAATTGGTTCTGATTGTTAGGGTTTCGTTCACCTTCTGGAACAGGCTTGCTGGAATTCTTCTCTAGCTCTAATTTGTTTAATTTTGCAGTCAAAATTTTCACCAACTTAGCCATCTCATCAATTTTCCCTTCAGCAGAATGAGAAGCAGAGCTTCCTAGAGCTGCTTCTTTCTTTCCTTTCCTGTCATAAAGTTGTTGAGTTGTTTCCTTCTTCAATATATTGGAAGCCAATATGTTAGATTCTACCTCCAATGTTGCATCCTGCATATTCAGTAAAGAAATAGGTCTCATTTCTCTTAGTATTAAGGAAAATTCATGGTCGAAAGCATTTGCATATGTAAGTTTTGCAGATGTTTCTATAGGCTTTATTTCTGCAGGAATTCTACTATACATTTTGTTAAACCTCTTTGAAAAGTCTACAATAGTTTCATCATTTTTCCCCCTAAGGTATCCAAACTCAGTTATGTAGTATGTATGGTCTTTGGTGTCACCCCATTGTCTCATGAAGAGATCACAAAGTTCTTCAATTATAGTGATTGAGTTAGCAGGCAACTCCTTGAACCATTTCCTAACATCTCCATCAAGGCTCTGCACAAACATTCTCATCCATACATCCTTGGCTTCAATGTTTTGGTTATCAGCATAACTAAGGAAAGCTTCCCAATGTTCTTCAGCTATAATTCCCCCCTGTCCATTAAACCTAGGCAGGTATTTTTGATAGTCACCTCTAGGCAGTGCATTTAAAGGATGAGGCAAAACCAATGGTGCATATCTAGATACAACCATTCAGTCCATCATGTCTATAAGCTGATTTTGGGCTGCCATTTTAAGGCTGAATGACTTTGGTGATGAAGAGGTTTGACTGGAACTTGGCTGAAAGGGGTTTTTACCTAATTTCAACTGAAAAAGAGATATCTTACCAGGAGAGGTTGTTTTAGCTTTTGTGAAAGATTGAGGATCGGTGAAAACTTGGAAACTACTGTCAAAAATTATAGGCTTTAACCAAGTTGAAGTTTCTTCTTCTTTTCCCAACACAGGTGAAGGTGATGAACCACCCAACTGGTCAGGGTCACATAGGGATGGTAATGATTGAGACCTTCTAATCTTCCTTGCTGTCTTCAATATCTGTTCAGGATCTATAACACCCAACTGCAATGGTGAAATAGGTCTGTTTCTAGTTCCAACTCCCCTAGTAGCCACTGTGACAAACTGGTGAAAAGTAGCCTTAAAGATATGTTGGTTTAAGTTCACCTCTTAAAACCAGTGAAATGATAAGTATCCCAAGGAAAAATATGTTTTCAACTTCGTTCCCCGGCAACGGCGCCAAAGATGTTTGTGCCAGAAATTGTTTCCAGACTACAAAGAAACAAGCCAACACAGTCTCAAATATTCAATCAAGCAAAACTAGATTTTTAGGGTTTTTGAAAGGTTTTTCTGGTTGTGAGGTTTGGGTGACAAAAGGGAATACATTCATAAGCCAAATAGGAACAAAATCACAAGTAAAGAAAAACAGAGATGCATAATATAATAACCATATATCCAACAGAACATGGCATTGAAGTTCATTCACAGCTGACAAGCACTACAAGCATAAAAACTATAAACCAGCAATGAAATTATCAATTGTGTAACTCAACAAGCTAGAAATGAAGCCAAAACACAGACTGAAGGGTAGAATGGATCATATATTTCATAATTCTGTTCATCAAATACACATGAGAGTCAAGTACTTAGCTTATCAATAAGTCCAAAAGACCTCCTCTAGCCATCCAAAAATCAAACCCCTTGTTCTCTTTGTGACCTTCATAAATATTGTTTTTTCAAAATTCAGTTAGAGTCTAAACCCTAATTGTTTTTAGTGTACTCATCGATAGGATAATGTCAAAATAATAATTACAAAAAATAAAGTATTCCTCAAAAACATAACAAGTAATTGTTTTAGCTAACAATGCTCAAAGGTCTTTAGCAACTTCTGCCAATAAAGCTATTCCATCTAAGGCTTGGGCCTTTTTCCTAGCTTTCTGCTGCTCAGCTTCCATATCTGCCATTCTTTTAGTAAGCTCCCCATTCTGTTGTTGTAGGCTTCTGACATTCTGTTTTAATCCTACAAATTTAAGCTCTATACTTCTTTTCCTTTTTAAGGCCTCTTTGGAGACTACTATGAGTTCTTGGTAATGATTGTTAACCTCTTCTAAGTCTTTCCTGAGTCTTCTATTAGCTATGATCAAACCATCATTTGTTTCTTGCATGTACTCCATTTGATGCTTATACTGCTTGATGGTTCTTTGCAAATTTTCCTTTTCTAAGTCAAAAGCCTTGCCTTATGTTGTATTCTGTAGCTCACTAGGCAGCCATGGGATGTTCAGCTTTCTGAAGATGTCCTCATCCTCAGCCAGCAGCTCTATAGAAACACCATGAACACTTGGGTTTTCTTGATTAACTGTTTGAGCAGGAGCATTTTCACCCATCAATAGCTTATTTTCTGAATAAGACATCTCTGTTTCATATTCTTGCTGCTCTTTCTACAGTTTACCTCTTATCTCTAAAAACACACCAAATAATTTAGTCTCTGTGAGGCTGGATTCTTCATCTGTTCTCAATGGATTCTTCCCTTTGCTGTTGCCTTTGCTAGATTCTAGCTTTTCATCTGAAGAAGAAGTATCAATCATAGTTACCTCTTCTGTGTTTAACTTAGGGTTTAGTAGCTTTTTCATGTTCAGCCTCAATTTTTTTTTGGGTCTCCATCCTAGGGAAAGCTCTCCCATCATATTTAAAAATTTTCCTTGATGCATGATAGAGGCAAATTCTTTAACCTTGATCTTCTTTTTCTTTGGTATTATTTTCTTATCCTCTTGACTGTAGAACTTCCTCTGTGTGCCAACCCTAGTCTCAGCACTGACAGTCAACTCATCTCCTTCCAACAAGTATCCTTCATCTTTAGATAAAATGGTAATTGGGCTTCGTTGTTGGACCTTAGCATTTTCTTCATCTTCTGCAACCTTCTCTATGAAAACAATTTTTTCATCTATGAGTGCTTCTGATGGTGCTTTATTTTGTACAGGCTGGATTTCCTTGTGAATAGACAGCAAACTTTTGTTCTCACTGTCAAATGAAGGCTGCCGAGATTCATAATCTCCCTTTGAAGGTTCTCTCACTTCCTCAAGTTTGACACATTTTTTATCTTCAGCCTTGACTTTTTGTCTTAGTTTTCTAATTAGGGTTTGTCCCTTGTCAACATGCTTTTTGGTAGGTTGTCCTTCCTGGTTATTGTGGAACCTAGACCAAAAGAGAAAGTAGTCCCAAGTCTTTCCTTCTCTTTGCAGAATAGTGCTGATAATAAGCTTGATCAATCCATGATGAAAGATGGACTGTGCAGTGTGGTCATGATGCTCTTTGATCCTGCTTGATATTTTCTGCAAACTCTTTAACGAGAAGAAAGGGAGATTCATCCTTGATTCACCAGCAAGGTGCTGAAGAAACCTGAAATGATACTTGAAGACAAAAGCATACCTCCCTTCACATGTGATGTAGCTTTGTAGAACCTTGATAGGCTCTACCCACTCAGCTCTGAAATTGTGGATGAGCGCTCCCTTGCTCCAATCTGGAACAATGCCAGGCAATAGATACCTTTGGGCATTGAAGGTAAATGGCACCTTTTTGAACGAAACTTCTCCTTCATTCCTGACCCTTATTGCTTTAGCCACCAACTCTACAGTTAATTTGAATTTCAGAGTATCAAATGATATTGTATCTTGGTTATAACATTGAGCAAATTTATGAGAAACTTCGGTATTATATCCATCAATCTTTTTAAATATGTTCAACCATCCAGCATTCTCAAAGAGTTCTGCACAACCTGGAAACTTGTCTATCCAATTCAATTCAATGGGCTCAGCCCTGTTGGTCTTCCCACTCCTCTTCATCTGCTTTCCCAAGGCTTGATGATGTTTCTGTGTGATTTTAAGACCCTGTTAATAACCCAACAGCCCTTTTTTTTCCTCAAGTTTTCAGAGTTTTGACAGTCAATTCTCTTTTGGATTCTCCCTGGTTTTTTTTTCTTGATTTTTTAACAGTCAATTCTATTATCAATGTAGGGAATGTTTTGTACCGAGCTTGGGTAATTTAGGTCAAACAAAGCACTAAAAAGCTTTAACAAAGTTGCAGCTGAACTTTACTTAACAACAAAGATGCTCATATAAACCTTTTGGACCGATCTCTCACCGAGGGGAGTTTGTTGAATACATAAATTTATGTTTTCTTTAATCAATTTAACATTATAAGCTTTAATAGAAAAACCCCCAATTTAATAGGCCATGACCAAGGTCACGCGGAATACCTCACTCCCGGCTTGCTGCAGGTGTTAAAAATTGATTCTTGGACTATCTGAATGTCGAATTTAACCATCTAGGTGTCTTCAAGTCTTCAGCTTACTTCCAACTGTCGCGCTGAGAAAACCCTAAATTCCTTCTTCAACTGCAAATTCCTGATTCTTAGCAATGTGTCTTCATTCCACTTCTCCACCAGCTTCGTAATGCCTATGTGGAGAACCTCTTTCCTGTCAATCTCGCCTCATTTCACTGTCTGTCATGATTTACCAAGTCTTAACTTCTGACTGCCACGATCTCCCTCACATCATAGCCAGCACTTGTTTTCATGATTATCTTTGATGAAACACGTATCAAACCTATCTACACATGCGATTAGTCATCCAGGAGCAAAATCATTGGACAATTTGGTGTAAAAATTGACAAATTTTGCACCCGCGATATTCTTGTAGCGCGCCAGTGTAAAATTTTAACCGTTGTGCTACAAGAATGTTTAAAAATCAAATTTGGTGCTTTTTTACCATTAATTCAACTTTAAATAAGGTTTATATGGTAAACCTTGATCTTAGTGTTTATTTGTGAAACCTTTAATCAACATATATCCTATAGAACCCTTCAGAACATAAGAAAGAAAAAAATTGATGGAAACCTAAAGGCAGAAAATCAAAATTTCATTCTAAACCAAAATTTCCTAGAAGTAAGCAAATTAGCAAGTTTAAAACAAAAATCACAAGCAAAATATAAGAATAAAGAAAACAAATTCATGACTTAACACTTCTTATCCCATCTTTTCTTATCAACACTACAAGAGTTTTGTTCATTATGTTTTCCCCTTGTCTTGTCTGTTAAACTTCTTAATAAAAGTTCATTTAACTCTTCTTGTTTAGACTTAGCTCTAAGGAGTTTAGCGTTATCATCCTTCAAACTTTCTAAGTCTGCCTTGAAACTTATCATGGTCTCAAGCATTTCAGACTGTATGTCCACTTCTCACTTGCGTTCTAATTCCACATAGAGGCCCTCTCCCTCTATCACTGGCATATCACCTAAGTGTTGTCTTTCTTCTACCAACTTCTACTTCTGAGTCTTGAATTGTTTTTATCTTTTTGGTTGCAGAATTAAAGTTTGTCAATTGATAGTTTAAACTTTGCAACAACAACAAAAAAAATATTTTCTAGTGGGACCATTAGGTCCAAGTTCTGCAACCTACAGCTCTGATACCATTTCTAACATCACCAACTAATTTAGTAAATTAATTCTAAACTAGAGCAAAGAATAGTTAAAAAAATTACAAAAGGTGGCTTACTAAGCCGAGGGAATACTCCAACTTGTTTTTGGAAGATAAACTTACTTAACCACCTTCCTAACACTCATTTTCTTTTGCAACCACAAGTTAGATTAAAGTCAAGCAAGTATTGAAGGAAAGATTCATTATTATTACCATAACAAGTTGGCTAGGTATACCTAGCTCCTAGTATTGTTTTTGTTATGTACATATATACATACATTTATATTTTTTATATATTTTCTAACATGCAATGCAAATGACATTTGTTTCCTTACCGCGGGTTCAACAAACCTTGACGTTGGAGAGTAATCGGATCTTATGGTTTGCAAAATTTCGTGGTACAAACTTGAAGTTGACCTCCTCATTATTTTGGTCCTGATATAGTAAGTGTTATAAAGAGGTAAGCACATTACCTATAAAGGTTCCTTTCCAAGGTTTATACATGCTAACATATAGCAACCCTTGGCGTTTGGCCCTCTTTTATCACATGTTAGGTAGACATGCTAGGTTTAATCTTTAGAGTTGTTAAATAAACATAAATGCATTTAGTGTACAACCCACATAATTGATTTCCGCCTTGATTGGCACTGACATGCCACTAAATGAGTTGGGAGGAAATGAAATACAATTAGGGATACTTCTCCCAAGGTTTAATTCATTGTGTTCATTTCCTATTCCGAGCAGGGATTTTTTTCCCCTTGACTTATCCTCGATTCACTCATGTCGAGTCTTGTACACTAGATTGTATTAGTAAAAAAACTACAAAATTATTTACCCTAACTATGCTCTGCAAGTTGAGGATCTATCCTACCTCGGGGAGCCATTATACCCATGGCCTAGCGTCATTCATGACTAGAGGTATATTAAATTCCTATGATCATACTTTACTTTGACACTTCTTCCTTTGAGATAATAAGTATTCTAACTCTTGTTTTTCTTGGTTCATAGGTGCTTGAGAGGAAAGGAGTTGGTTTCAAGTGTTGGAGGAAGCTACAACCTCTCTTTTGTCGATAAGCATTTTTCCATATCCAATTGAGGACTCTCTCAGTTGGTAAGTTAAACTTGGTTAGGATATGGAGGGACTATGCGCCTTATCCTCTCACCATTTCATGGTGAGTCTTATGGTCAACTCCTCTTTCGATAGAAATCCCTGTAGAGGATTATTTATTTATAGGATTTAAGCCGTATTTGTAAATTAAGTTTTTAAGGGTTTTATATCCAGTTTGAATTTTGGTATTCATTGTAACCAAATTTATAATTCATTGTAGATAACTGTTATTGTTTTTATGAATAGGGTTTGAATTTGTAATAGTCTTTGTTGGTTTATGGTTTGATAATCTAGTAAAAGATATATCTAGTATGGTATGGATCATCTTTACATGCTTGTTAATTGAAAAATATGGTACAAACTATCTAACTTGACTATGGTAAATCTGAACTCGATCAACACTCTACAATATCTCTTGGTATCTATTTAAATGGGGATTAATGAGGGGTTTTACACACTTTGTCTGTAGTTACGATTCCTCGTAGTTTATTTTTTTCGAGGCTTATTTACCATGGTTGGTATAAGGGTATGTAGAGTTGATAGTCTTGGCTACTAACTTAGCTATTCACACTGTTACAGTTTAATTTACTGAGTGATACTTCAATTTTTGTACATTATTTACTCCAACATTCAAGCAACCCTATTTGTAGAAGCAGTGTGTCACAAGTTATTAGGTATGTGACTCACTCAGTTCTTTTCTTGCTCAAATATCACAAATGTTTAACTCTTATATAGGTTTTAGTTACCTTCATTTATGTGCAAACTCGGGTTCAACTCACCATTTAAATTTATTCAAAATTTACAAATCATTTACTTTAACAACTACTTACTCACCATACAAGTTCTAGTACTGAGAATTTTCTTGTTTTTGTCCTTAAGTAGGTTTACCCTAAACCCACGTTAGAAAATATGAGATTAGATTCTCCCTCGAATGCTCAACAAAGTTTCCTTAATGTTACTATGAATTAAAATAAAATCAGTTTACTTGCAATGTAATTTAATACACCATAACCATTTTCGACAAAGTTGCTTAGGTCGGCTTGATAAGCTTTTAGTTCATGCTAAGAGAAAGTCATATCCTGCTAACACATAGGGTTGGCTGAGATAAACGTATCGTCATATTACCGGGGTTTTTATATTGTGTATACTCTTCAACCGACAAATAATAAATTGTTTAACTCAAATAAGATACAATTAATTGTTTGTATTATTTTATCATAATTAAACATACAAAAGATTCCATAACACAATTAACGATCTTTATTAATACTACTATAATTAACATATCATCTTTCTTCAGAATGTGTAACTATAAAACAATAAATAAAACTTATCTGGACATAAACAATGGAACTAGGTAATGAGCAACCATGCTCCACCTAGCCTTATGAAACTCAAAGTCAGTGAGGACTTGCAAGTATCCACCCCCTTTCCCAGAAACTTGAATTAAGCAATATGATCCTTTTAACTTCAAGTGCCACCAAAATACTCAGGGAAAGTTATATCCTAGAGCTCGAATGCTCTAACACAAAGAGCCTGAAATCTATTCAAGGTTCCCATATCATAATAGCTCTCATTGTCACAAGGAATGGAAGCTCAAACACTCAACACATATCCTGGAAGCTCATATTTAGTAAGCTTGGAATCTTGTTTTCAAGTAGAGCCTGAAAAGCTCAATTGCAGCAAGCCTAGAATATTGTTCTTCCCAACAGAGCCTGGAAGCTCAATTATCTTCTTAATGGATGGGTCCCCCCCCCCTTATGCATGTTTTTATTTTCCTAGGAATTTTCTTGGCCAGTAACTACATGTTCCCCATTTGGCCACTTGTCCTCGTAGGGATGAAAAAGATTTCATCTATTAACGTTAATATGAGTTCTATCAATTCACAACAAGGATGCTCATAATCGTACCATAATTTTATTATTAACAACTATTTATTTACATTGTTGTTTTAGTATCATCAAAATAATAACTAAAATAGAAAAGTTACCATATTTTAGTTTCATCATTTATAGTCCTTTAGTAAATAAATTTAACCACGGGGGTGTTACAGAGAGAATCCCCAAAGAACTGAACCTTTCAAGCCCCTTTGTCCCATCCTAATCTGAGGGCCATCTTTAATGCCATCATCTCAACCAAGTTATTTTAGCTATTGCCAATTCTTACAATGAATTTGTACCAGTTCTAGTCAGAGAGGTAAATCGTGTGTCCAGCACCTCCCATGGATAGATTCCCATATGTTATTCCATCAAAGTACAACCGTGCCTTCAATTTGTCTATCACTTATTCCATAACTACATGCATGGCATTCTACTTTACTTTGATTAAAACTCCTTAGTATGTTTAGGGACTGAAGAGCACACTATATATGTGAGATCAAATTTTCTACAAAAATTATCTGGTTTCTAGATAACCAGATACTCCATGTTGTTATGATTGGAAGAGATCTGATTTGCTTTGTTTTCAGATTGTTAACTCACTATTTGAAACAAGCCTCAATCGACTCGTCGTTCTAGAAATTATTGATACTTAACAAAAAATTCCAGTTCATGCTAGGTATGTTTAGTATAGCAGCAAGAAATAAGAAGATGATTGATAGTTTCCTCCTCTGTCTTGCATAATGAACACCATCCTAGACCAAAATTATTTATTTTATGTAAATAATCCTAAGTTAAGACCTTTTTTTTTAGCGCTAGCCAAATAAATCTTTCTTTTCAAAGGACACTTGAATTTCCATACACTTAGTCACCACCATACAACCTCCCTCCTATTGACATAGTTAAACAAGATTTGTATCCTAACTTAGATGAGTAACTTCCTATGTTTTAGTCCATATAAGCTCCAGGGATAATTTTAAGAACACCCTTGAAATTCATATGCATAATAAATGGGCGAATATCCCTAATATATAGGAAACATTGAAGGCTATTTTATCCATGATATAATATGTATATATATATTTTTTGCTAATCTTTTATTCTATTATAGAATATTGTAAAATTTTTGGCAAATATTTCACTAAACTATAATATATTGTAAAATCTTGGCAAATATTTCAGTGAATTATAAAATATCGTAAAAACTTTTCAAGTATTTCGTCAAATTATAAAATCTTGTAATGTCTTGGCGAATCTTTTGCTAGGAATACTCGGCTTTTGATTCTGCAAATTACTAAGGTAGTGCAATAGAAGATCATATACCAAAGCTCAAATCTCTCACCTCCTAGATCCTCAAAAGAAAAAAAATGCATGAATGAGGAGAGGATGGATTTATTTATACATTTCACAAGTAGTATTGGGTCGCTCACAACTGGAGGTGTTGGTGAAGCACAACTACACTAACTAGATTCAGAGAAAGTGGGGACTCCACTTTTTATCTCATCCCTTACTGGCCCGACGAACATGTGGGGACCCAAATCTTGACATACCGACAAATTGATAGAATTGAACACTTTATAATGTGGAGTGCCTATGGCACCCACAAACCCTTATTACAACGTGGAGTATTATCGAGACCCACACCTTAATATAGTGTATGAAACTCCAATTAGCCTATTTTCTAAATCTCTAATTTTTAAGCTACCCTTTAAGAAAAATAACCTTCTTATTCGTTTATAGATACAAATGCCACGTTTTCCCTTTTTTGTTGACAATCAAAATATGAATTGTCCATTGATTTAGAATTTTTAGAGTTAGTTAGAAGCTTGCAATGGTTATTAGAAATATGAACATACACTAACAAGAATAGAAAGCATAGTAATGCATCATCACACATATTATTAGAACTACTCTATTAAAGACTACTTTTTATTAGATAAGCTCAGGAGTTGTTTGTATCCATGTCCTTGAAATTTTTGAAAGCATGCAAAATATGGTAAAATTGTGTTTCACTCTCATTGAATGCAAAAGACTAGATATCGATTAGCATAATGTCTACATCTTAGGTCAAACATGTGTTATACATATTATATACAATCATGATGGAAATGAAGTATCATGTTCCAGCTAAATCATATATTTATTATACATAGCTAGATCCATTAATGGAGGATGATAGAAATTACACACCTAAACAAATTACCAAAAAACATTTTATTCTTGAATGACCCTTACAAAAAAAATATCATAAAACAAGTATTGAACCCAAAAAATTTAGGTCACAAATAAAATTGATGAACTTTGCAATACGAATAAAAAATCTACCAATCACGAACTTCTCAATACAAATAAAAGAATCTACAAGTGTGTTTCGAACAACTCTACTAGAAGATAACCAAAATAATGACCATTCTGTTGTACCCCCACCATTATAATTAACATGCATTCATTTATATTACAAACATCCCAAAAATCAACAATAACAAACATAAAATATGAACATATACACTCTCATTAACACCTTATATCCAATAATAATTGCATAGCAATATCCTAATAAAAGCACATTTTAAACAAATGGGTCAAATTCAGTTTGAATATATAAAAACCGTGTGCTCCTTCAAGAGTAGCATCTACTAACAACATATAAATGTCAGTCGATCGTTTAAACATGACAAGGCATAAAATAAATTTTATCTTTTTATTTCTATAACACTTTCACAGACCAATACTCCTAGGATAGAATAAAACCCTCATAACACTGAATGAGCCCTAAGAATCAAGAGTGCCCTATAATTCAAAAGGCCAAAAAATCATCCATGATACTAAAATCATGATAAAAGACAAATTTACAATATAATAATCTATTGTAGTTGTGGATAAAAAGCATAAAAAGTTTGGAAAAAAGATATACTGTGTTAACTATTGGATGAAAAGCGTGATCTAAGTTTGTATTCTCTAATAAATTGCATGTGTCGCATGCCCCTTCAAGAATTGATCTTTTTGCAATGGAGATGTTATGCGAAGACTAAAGTGTTTAGAAAACTAAGAGTGAAAAGTGGAATCGCATCAACTAGAACCTTCACCCTATCCGAAGACTAAAGTATTTATAAAACTAAGAGTGAAAAGTGGAATCACATCAACTAGAACCTTTACCCTATAAGCACAATATGATGTGGGTGAACCATGAATCATTGTGGCTTATAAATAGAAAAAAAAACCCTGATTTTCCCTCAAAATACAAGTAAATGCAACCATATTCCTAAATTACAAGGAAAATCATAGGGTGAAATAACCATTGGGAGCCTACATAATTGAAAATTGGGGGCAAAAGGGGCAAAAGAGTGATTCCACTAGATTTTCTCTAGAATTTCGGGGCTAAATATTGGAGGGAAGGTGAAAAATAGTTTTTTTTCATTTTCTTCATTAATATATCATTTTGGATTTAGTTTTTTTTCTAATAAATATTGGGTGAATATATTTTAGCTGAAAAAACCCTTCCTATATATAAAAAAATAGCTCACTAAAGTTTTGTAACCCCCTTAATATAGCCCCTAAGATAAACTCATCATCCCGCCTCTTTAATGTCAATATGACTTGATTTTATTTTATCTCTAATAAAATAGCTTCGTCATTGGTATTTTATTTGCTTTTTGTTATTATGTTATATTTAATCATTTATATTAAATAATTAAATTTTATATTTATTTTCAATTTTCAAAGCAATTATATTCATTTTACTATTTACCATGACGTTAAAGATTTGATTTTATATTTAATATGATTGATTGCATGAATATTTATTATATTTACATTTATTGGTAATGTTGTATATCTTTTATATTTATTATAATAAAAGTATAATTATTTTTAAATAATTATAAATATATTAGAAAATAAAGATTGTCTTTAAATTTAATAACAAAAATAAAATATTAATTTAATAACTAAATAATCAAATTTAAAATTTAATTTAATTAAAAATATAAATTAAATCAATTTAAAATTATCTTTACTTTACATATAAATATAAATGTTTTAATAAACTTAAATTTATAAAATATAATATATAAAGGAATTCTAATGTATTATAATCAATGTTTTTCTAAATATCATGTTCAAGTATTTATTTAAATATTATTAAAAAAATTAGATATTTATTTAAATATTATTAAAATTATAAATTATGTATATAATTTTAATTAATATAAAATATATGTCTCGAATAACATTATTTACATATATTCACACATTTCAAATATTATTCATTATTTTAAATAACTAGCATAAGTCCATCTTATAAGGGGATCTACCAAAGGTCGAAAGAAATCAAACCTCTCTAGTTACAAAACCTTTTTTTAGAGTGTAAAAATTGAGGAAGCATTTTAATTTATCTAATTTGTGTAATTTTATATATATGCAGTTGTAAATGTTTTAAATTAATTTAAGTGAACATGTTATTTTATAATATTTTATTATGTTTTCAAAAGCAAACATAACAGCTCTAAGATGAGCAGGTAAGAAGTTACACATCTCCCCGTACTAAGCTGAAGAATGTGCCTCTTGACTCAATCAAATAAACTTATCTATAAAAAAAATCACTATAAACATCACCTACACCATCTACACCTATATGTAAATTAAAAATAATTAATCATACAATTTATAATGTAAATTAATCACCATATAAGACATCAATAAATGTACATGGAAATAATATAATTTATTCTTATGCAATCTCCAAATGGAAATTGACCTAATCATCAATGTAGAGTACATCACATAATTTCAAGATGCATTGGCTTTGACTAAAAGTTTGAAAAGTTTTCACTTAGAGTCGTTGGTATCCTACCAAAATAAAAAAAGTAGACTCACACAAGATTCCTCTGGCGTGATGTGGAAGATGATGATTTCGTGGAGCATAACGGTATGTGGGTCATATTTGCTTTATAGCTTTGATCACCCATGGACAAACAAATCTTAGTGGGCCTGATCATACAACATCAAAACAATGATACCGACATATCATTTGTGGACGTTGCAAGAATGCTATCCAGACTGTTTATCCTAGCTTAGTCTGTCATTATCCTAGCCTGGTCTGCCATTGTCGGTGGAAGCTTTCAGGATAAATTATTTCACATTCTCTTGTCCCTTGAGGATATATATATATATATATATATATATTTAGTGGAAAGAGCATCATGTTCTTCACATTCTCTTCTCCCGTGAAGATATATTTAGTGGAAAGATCATCATGTTCATGTACCAAAAATGGAATCACCAGAGTCGTATGATTATGGGTGAGATGGTCAATCTCATTACATTTTGACTAGCAGGTTTTAGATCCGTTGAGATTTTGATTTTTGTAATTCTAATTATAGCTTCAGTTCCATCATGTGGAGTGAAGTCGGGAGTGGAAGATTTAATCGGCCAGCCTGCTGCAATTCTACATTATTGCTGTGTTGGAGATGGATACGGTTTTCTTGGTTGAAACACAAAAATGAAGAAGAAGAGGAGAAGGAGAATAGAAATGGACAATTCAGGATATTTCCAGCTCTTATGCAAAGTGACAGCTTGTTGATAACAACCTGAAATCAGAGATAAGCATCTGAGAATTGCTTCAATGGCGTCTCAGACTGTTCAAGATACCCTCAAGAAGGTAAGAGAAACTCGAATTTCGCTGTTGTCGATCTTGTTCTATGCATACTTCCTGCAATGGGTCGTTTGCAGATATGGATTTCATTTTATGGTTATTTCATGTGATGGGTCGGTTTACAGACAATGGAGTCGCTAACTTAGATGCTGATTAGTAAAATTAAAAAATTAATACAAGAATTCATCTGGTTATTATCTCTGTTTTTGTGTGTTTGAATATTAAAATGTTTGATATATTGATCAGTTTTTACTTTTCTGAATCATGTTGGTGAACTCTATAAAGGTTTATTTAGTCATTTGATTTGTTCTTTGTAATGAAGAGGTGTATTCTTCATCTCAGCAGAAGAGATGTGTGATTTTTCTTAGAGTTCACATTTGTTTTTTTATAAAAAAATAAAAAAATGTTATTTTTATAACATATCTGTTTAAAAAAAAGTTTGCACTTTAAAAGATTTGATCTCTGGATGCTAGAAGAATGGATCTATACATAAACATAAACATTTGGGTGAGTACTGAAGGATGCCTGGATTTACATGCAGATGGATCAAGCCATGGCTCGGCTCCAAGAAATGCAATGCACAATTGTAGGAGGTACCAAAGCCTGTGGAGGTGTTAACCTGAGTCCAAGAAGCACCAGAGGATACCTGAGGACTAGCCTGAGGTGTAAGGAAGAATCCATGAGGTTGAAAGAATTGGCTATGAAGGAAGTCGAAGAAACCAATCCAGCTAAAGGTAAAAGTAAATTTGAGTTGTGTCATTTCAAGATTTTTGAGTAGGATCAATTTTTCTTTCATTTTAATGAAAATCAAGTAAGTAGGTTAACTAACTAACTAATTACGAGGTGGGTTAACTAATTACGAATTCACTGTAATGAATGTGCAGTTCCATTGATTATAAGTTATTTGCGAGAAAACCAAAATTTGGAAGTGAAAAATAACTTCCTATTGAAATTCTTGGCAGGTCAACAATTTGAGAGAGTATCCAGCCTCAGACGCTCAAGCTCTATAGGTATTGTGGTTCACTTCCATTCTTATTTTTAACTTTTCAGTTGAGGCGTACATTTACTAATCTCAAAACCCCACGGATTGTAAGATGATACTCCCTGACTTCTACCTGAATTAGATCCAAATTGTGATTTCAAATTTGCAATTATTGCCTTTCTTTTTTCCTGTATTTGGAACGAACTTTGACAGTTTCCTCTGGACCTTGAACAAATACATGAATTCTTCCCACCGTATTCTTGTTCTGTATTGTTATTCATCTACTTACAGTCCTGGCAAATGAGCCTCGGCCAGAACCTAAGAATGTGCTGCCGTTTTTCTCTATTTTTTCTGTAATACTTCTCTGGTTTCTTTAACACATTATATTAATCTATTTGGAATACGGTATGCCATATATTTGGTTTTTTCTTAACTACCTTTGATGGGTTCTTTTTCCTACATTTTGGATTGGCATAATATTCTATACTGCTCTGTGTCTTTAGGAACTTTTTGTTTTTCTAGTGTCTATGCATGAGTCTCTTGCATGGCACATTTTCGGTTGGCTATTTGTTCTGGTATTTTTTATTTGAAGATGACAACATTTGTTCATGTTTTTGGGTGGAAGTATTTTTTGCCATCTCATTCATGCAACAATGCACATATAATTTTCCATATTTTGGGATTTTTGGATATGGATTATTACTGCACATCCTTGCTTTGTTGGTGCAAATCTGAGAGGGCAGAAGGAAAACTTTGATATGTTCTATTTGAAGCGAACTTAATGTGTTTCTGTCGCAGGGGAGGAATCAAGACGGTGGTCCATGCCTGCAGTCCTCATCCAACAGGCAGTGGGAGAGATTATGGAAGCTAGCAATTTTGCAAAAGAAATAGCTTATGTTGTTTCTAGTTCGAATCAGAATGAGGTTACAGAGTCTCCCAACATCCCATGGATCTCCAATGGAAAAACTCTGGCTGTCATACAACAACAACAAAATTCTGATTCTAAACATGTCACAGATGTAATTGAACCTCAAGATCGGGATATTGAAGGAAAGAGTGAGTTGCAGAAATTCTGGTCTAATAAACCTAACAATAAGGTACACAAGTTCAGAGTCAGAGCTAAGGATGCTTCTTCTTCCTTAAAAGGCCTTAGAGATGTTGAAAAACAAGAAACTCCTGCAAGAGGAAGAGCCGAATTGCCGGACCTAGGCATGAGAATTCGAAGTAAAATGAGCTTCCAAGTTTCTAATCGAGCCAAAGAGCAAGGAGGGATGGATAAGTTGATTTTATCTCCACCAGTTTGCTCACCTCCAGCTAAGACCATCAATGAAGAAATAACTTCTGCCGACACTGAAGTTAAGGTAGAACAAATCAGAACTGCACGCAAGGGATGGATGTCTCGCTGTACTTCTACCAAGGCAATAATGTTTCCCAATCCAGCTTTCGTTTCCTCACCCTCAAAGAATACCCCAAAGGACCGAGGCACAGATGCCTGTATGAGACGGAAGTCATTGCCTTCCCTCAAGGATCTGACCTCTTCAAAAACCACTGCATCTTCTCCTTTCTGTAAGGAAAAGGAATTTGGGGATTGCAAGATGGATAGCTGTCAAAACTTAAGAAAATCTTCATCTTTCTCTGAGGCTTATCGGCACAGTGCCGCAAAGCTAATCAAGCAATCTCACATCCCTTCCCTTCTCAGTAAAGCAATGAAGAAATTCCATTTGACCAAAGCCTCTCCTGCATCAGTTGCTTCTGGACACTCTCCAAGTCGCAATAAGAAAACAGAGCCTGAATCAAATCCTCGCCTGAGAAAAAGTGAGAGTCTCAGGATTTTTTCATCTTCTCAAATGCAAGGTTACTTGGACAGGAGGAATTCAATGTCTAGTTATGATCACTCTGCAAGCTGCAAAAATGTTCTGCTGTCAAAGCAGCCTAGTGAACAAATAGTCGAGCCTATAACCCCTGTATGGCTTCCTAAGAAAAGGAGTTCAAATTTTATGCCTTCCCGCTTGAGTAAAAGTGAGAGTCTCAGGATTTTTTCATCTTCCCAAATGCAAGTTTGTTTGGACAGAAGGAATTCAATGTCTAGTTATGATCGCTCTGCAAGCTGCAAAAATGTTCTGCTGTCAAAGCAGCCTAGTGAACAAATAGTCGAGCCTATAACCCCTGGAAGGCTTCCCAAGAAAAGGAGTTCAAATCTTATGCATTCCCGCTTGAGTAAAAGTGAGATTTTTTCATCTTCCCAAATGCAAGGTTGCTTGGACAGTAGGAATTCAATATCTAGTTATGATCGCTCTGCAAGCTGCAAAAATTTTCTGCTGTCAAAGCAACCTAGTGAACAATTAGTCGACCCTATAACCCCTGGAAGGCTTCCCAAGAAAAGGAGTTCAAATCTTATACATTCCCACTTGAGTAAAAGTGAGATTTTTTCATCTTCCCAAATGCAAGGTTGCTTAGACAGAAGGAATTCAATATCTAGTTATGATCGCTCTGCAAGCTGCAAAAAAATTCTGCTTTCAAAGCAGCCTAGTGAACAATTAGTAGAGCCTATAACCCCTGGATGGCTTCCCAAGAAAAGGAGTTCAAATCTTATGCATTCCAAGCCTGACACTATGGGTGAAGATGTGACCCGTAAAATTACTGTGACTGAAGAAGCAGAAGTAGGCGAGGGGCAGATTGATTATATGTATCGTGACAGAAGACAAACAGAAAAATCATTTCCAAATGAAAAAATTGACAGGAAACGAGGGGCATATACAGTAGAGAATTATTCCTCGACTCAAAGTATACAAACCTTTGCAAACAGTTCAGGAAATAAAATGTTGTGTCCAAGCAATGTTCAGGAGTATAATAACCATCTTGGTTGTTCCAAGCCAGGATTCCTAAGGCCTGTTGATACCAACTGTGGGCTTCATAGAATTGTCAGGTGTGAAAGCAATATGGATGCATCAAAAGAGAAATTCAACAAGAAGAATGGTACCCCACAGAGAAAGGAGAACAGAGATACTAATAGAGAAGATGAAGCAAAGGAAACCAACCAGATCACGAAGAATTCAAGTAAATTTCTTGGAAGAAGCTGGTCATTTAGGCCTGAAAAGCTCAACAACAGCACAGGTAGGCCTGTAAAGCAATTTATTTGTTCTTTTGTGCCTGTTTGATATCACCAAGCTTATCTATTTGGTTATATTCATATATGAATTTAACACATTCCTTGTTATATTATCGGAGAATAAAATTGCCGCGGATGATCTGTTTACCTGTTCAATCAAATGGATCTCTGTTCTTGCTTTATTCATATAAATCTACGCTTGCTGTCGCAGCAGAGAATTAGGAATGCGGTTATCTAGTGTCTGATAGTTTGAATGACCTTTGATTCATGTGAATGAAATATCGTTTGTGGATGGATTGAAGCATGCTTGATTCCTTCATTGAATGTTTGCAAAGTTGCAAACATGCCCCTTTTTTATATAAATCGTATCAGAGAGCAGCAAAATTTGCTGTGTTATGGTCTCTGAAATGCACCTATAATAGCAGCAGTCATTGTTGGACCTCATAAACTTTAATGTGCTTACTTACAGTGAGCTTTTCTAGTTAGTGGTTTAGGTTGGGAGGGCAAACCTGATTCTATTATAGTCCTGTTACATGTTCCTGTAATAGTTGTAGCCAAATCAGCTCTCACGTGGATTTCTATACTGGATATTTATTAATTCCTATGATGTTTTACTGCAGTTAAGCTACCATTCTTCAAGAACGCTAAAGAGTGGATGAAATTGCAGAGGAGTCCAAACACTATTAATAGATGATATGGAATTTCCCTACCTAAAGGTGTCGTGGGATTTCTCAAACATCACTTTTGCAATGCTATTCAAAATATCTTGCACGGTTACTGAATCAAGTGGGTATTTTCAGTACCTGAAGGAATTGTGTTGCTCCAATAGGTGGCTTTTCTGTGTATAGTGTTTGAAGCTACTATTGTGATCAGAAGGGGAAATAGTTATTACCATGCATTGTTGCTCAGCTCGGCAATTCTGTCACACATTATTGAATGACTAAGGGTTATTTGTGAGTATAAGCTTACAAGTATTGTTATTAGTTTTGAGAGCAGGGCAAGGTCCAAGAGCATTGATCCTCATAATATATAATCACATATATATTAAAGTTTGTTTAGGAAACATTTGGTAGCCTTTGGCTCTAGTATTTTGGCATTTTATTGTTTCTTTTGGCCCTGTAGGCCAAGTGGTTGTACTACTGCATAGGACAAGGTCATAATTTAATTTCTTCTTAATAATAGTTTTCTCTCTATCATTTGATCTTGTTCCAAACTTTATGGATTGTTATCAGCTACCACCCTTTTAAAGTCTTTTTGTAAGCTTACACTGAAGAAACTATCAGTGAAACTATTTCTAAAAACGGTGAAGGCAGTGGAACTATTTCTAGAGACGGTGAAGGCAAGAAGTAAAAGGCATATGTATTGAAAACTAGACCTGATACACCTTGGTGAATAGCACATGGGTTGTTTGTGAGCATTAGCTTACAAGTAATGTAAATAGTTTTTAGAGGAGCATTGATCTTCAAAACATATAAATACGTAAATATTGGCTCTAATATTTATGTTGCCTTGTTTCTTTTGGTATGAGCATTAGCTTACAAGTAATGTAAATAGTTTTTAGAGGAGCATTGATCTTCAAAACATATAAATACGTAAATATTGGCTCTAATATTTATGTTGCCATTAGCTTGTTTCTTTTGGTATTATGGGATAGGATAAGGTAATCATATTTATGTTGCTATTAGCTTGTTTAGTTTTTTTGGTATTATGGGATAGGATAAGGTAATCATATTTATGTTGCTATTAGCTTGTTTCGTTTTTTTGGTATTATGGGATAGGATAAGGTAATCATTTTATTTCATCATAATAATATTTCTATCATTTTATTTAAGTTCAAACTTTGTAGTTTGTTATCAGCTACCACCCTTGAGGTTATGAGCTTTCTGTAATCATTCAATGAAAAAAAAACTTTATGTAATCATTCAATGAAAAAAAAAGCTTTTTGTATTCATTTACTTAAAAAACTAATTTTAAATATGACAAAGGCAAAAAGTAAAGTCTACTTTATCAAACACCTTGTGAAAATTTACTCATAAAAACATATATATTTAAAATGGTGGACCTTTGATAACACATCTTATGTAAATTACTGAAGGTGTTTACTATTAAGTTATTATAGAAACAGAGGAATCAATCAATAATACACAAAATAGGCATATCACAAGAGTACCCAAGTTTGTTCAGAACAAGTTTATCAAAGTCTACTTAATTCTAACATTTTCAATTTGGGTTTAGATCCTATAACCATTAGATTGATTTCAATTTCTTTATTAGATAACTAAATTTCTCTAACAATGGGTATATTTGAATAGTATGTTGAGATTTCATCCATCAAATAGAAGTAGAATGTATTTTACTACTAAGCAACTTTTATGAACCCTTTGCTAGGTAACTCTCTGTGTTTTCTAACTGCTCAATGTTCACCATAATGTCAATAAATATCCATCACAACAGCACCATTGTATCAATGAATCAACATCAAAACATAAAAAAATTGTGTGAATGTATTCAAACTATTTTTTCTTACATATTTTTAAGCAAGCCTCTCTTCCATTCTTTAATAACCTTTTGATTTTTAATTTTTAGTTGAAATTAGTTTCTATAATCACCTTTAAGGAACTTTCTTGGAATCAAAGGGTCCTTGTGCTTAATATGGCTTCCTCACTTTGTCCCGATATTCGGAAGTAGAACTCTTTCATGAAAAAAAAATGTTCTTGTTTTGCCAAATTGTGTAAAGTTGGCCCATATCTTGCTCGACTCTCCCCATTGTTGGAAAGTGGAGAGGAATTATGGCTTGTGTAGAATATTTTTCTAAATTAATACTGAGATAGACTTATCCTGGAACATGAGATTATGTGCACAACTCCTAATATTTTAGGTGAAAATATTATAATGTGTTGCACATTCTGATAAACACACCCAGTGTTATTATATTTTATCAATGCCAATACTAGTGTATTCCAAGGTGAGAACCCATTTAACAAAATGCCGACAGCTATAGTATCTATGAATTTTTTAAACAAAACACTTCCTCTTATAGAATATACAGATTGTTGGTAGTTAGGCAGGGGTGGCAATTTCCACTCTAGGGTGCTTTGACCCGAAGTTTAGAGTTTTGGTGATGTGAGGGGGTGCTCCTGATGTTATTAGGTGATTTGGCATCTTGTCCTGTGATTTATGTTTTTGTAGGGTTTTTCTTTCTTGTGTATGGGACCCTGGAGTGATTGGAGCATTGGGATTGGGGCCACTAGTCCCAAGTCTACGCGAAGTCATGAATTATTTGGCAGATCTAGGGGATTTTAAAGGCACTTTATTGTCGATTAATTAGCTGAATGTGGAATCATTGATGGTGGGTTGGATGGATTACTTGTCGCTGTTCGGGCTCTCATATCACTAATGAGGCATACAGGGCTCGTTTAAAAGACTTTAAGAATCCCTAAACTACTAGGAGGAATCTAGGGGCTTCATGTGTGGTGTCAAGTGTTTTAGTTAACCTTGAGGAGGGAGCCGCGGTTTTTTAAGGAGGTTGTTTGTAAAAACCTGGTACCCAATAAGGATGGGAGGGTTTTTCCGTCTGCTCTTTCTTCTAAGAATAAGAGGTTCACTTCTAAGTTTTTGCTAAAGGTTGACAGAGTACTACATTGGCATTTTATTGTTTCTTTTGGCCTTGTAGGCCAAGTGGTTGTACTGCATATGACAAGGCCATAATTTTATTTCTTATTAATAATAGTTTTCTATCATTTGATCTTGTTCCAAACTTTATGGATTGTCATCAGCTCCCACCCTTTTAAAGGCTTTTTGTAAGCATTCATTGAAGAAACTATTTCTAAAGAGGGTGAAGGAAAGAAGTAAAATGCATATGTATTGAAAATTGGACCCGATACACATTGGTGAATAGCACATGGGTTGTTTGTGAGTATTAGCTTACAAGTAATGTAATTAATTTTTAGAGGAGCATTGATCCTCAAAACATATAAATACGTAAATATTGGCTCTAATATTTATGTTGCCATTAGCTTGTTTCTTTTGGTATTATGGGATATGATAAGGTAATCATTTTATTTCATCATACTGACATTTCTATTGTTTTATCTAAGTTCAAACTGTGTATATTGTTATCAGCTACCACCATTGATGTCATGAGCTTTCTGTAATCATTCATTAAAAAAAATATTTTTGTAACCATTTACTAAAAAAACTAAATCTAAAGATGGAAAAGGCAAAAAGTAAAGTCTACTTTATCAAACACCTTATGAAAATTTACTCATAAAGACATATATTTAAAACTATAGACTTTTGATAACACATCTTATGTAAATAAATGAAGGTATTAAGTTATTATAGAAACAAAGGAATCAATCAATAATACACAAAACATGCATATCACAAGAGTACCCAAGTTTGTTCAGAACAAGATTATCAAAGTTTGTTCACGGACTTTACTTGTAAAATCCTACTTAATTCTAACATTTTCAATTTGGGTTTAGATCCTATAACCATTAGGTCGATTTTAATTTCTTTATTAGATAAACAAATATCTCTAACAATGGGTATATTTGAATAGTATGTTGAGATTTCATCCATCAAATAGAAGTAGAATGTTTTTTACTACTAATCAACTTCTATGAACCCTTTGCTAGGTAATTTTTTGTGTTTTCTAACTAGTGTTCAATGTTCACCATAATGTCAATGAATATCCATCACAACAATACCATAGTATCGATGAATCGACATCAAAACATAAAAAAATTGTGTGAATGTTTTCAAACTATTTTTTATTACATAATTTTAAGCAAGTCCCTCTTCCATTCTTTAATAACTTTTTGATATTTAATTTTTAGTTGAAATTAGTTTTTATAATCGCCTTAAGGAACTTCTTGGAATCAAAGGGTCCTTGTGCTTAATATGGCTTCCTCACTTGCTCCCCGGCCAAATTCGGAAGTATAACTCTTTCATGAAAAAAGGTTCTTGTTTTGCCAAATTGTGTAAAGTTGGCCCATGTCTTGCTTGACTCTCCCCATTGTTGGAAAGTGGAGAGGAATTGTGGCTTGTGTAGAATATTTTTCTAAATTAATACTGAGATAGAGTTATCCTGGAACATAAGATTATGTGCACAACTCCTAATATTTTAGCTGAAAAACTTATAATGTGTTGCACATTCTGATAAACACACCTAGTGTTATAATATTTTATCTATGCCAATACTAGTGTATTCCAAGGTGACAACCCATTTAACAGAATGTATACTGATATAGTATCTCTGAATTTTTTAAACAAAACACTTCCTCTTATAGAATATATAGATTTTTGGTAGTTAGGTGGGGGTGGCAGTTTCCACTCTAGGGTGCTTTGACCCGAAGTTTAGAGTTTTGGTGATGTGAGGGGGTATTCATGGTGTTATTAGGTGATTTGACGTCTTGTCTTGTGATTGATGTTTTTGTAGGGTTTTTCTTTCTTGTGTATGGGACCCTGGAGTGATTGAAGCCTTGGGATTGGGCCACTAGGCCCAAGTCTGCCCGAAGCCATGAATTATTTGGCAGATTTAGGGGCTTTTAAAGACACTTTAATATCGATTAATTAGTTGAATGTGTAATTGTTGATGGTGGGTTGGATGGATTTACTTGTCACCATTTGGGTTCTCATATCACTCATGAGGCATACAGGGTTTGTTTAAAAGACTTTAAGAAGCCCTAAACTACTAGGAGGAATCTAGGGGATTCATGTGTGGTGTCAAGGGTTTTAGTTAACCTTGAGGAGGGAGTCATGGTTTTTAAGGATTTTTTTTGTAAAAACCTGGTATCCAATAAGGATGGGAGGGTTTTGTCGTATGCTCTTTCTTCTAAGAATAAGAGGTTCACTTCTAATATTTTTCCAAAGATTGACAAAGTACCTCCAAAGTATCTGACCTTACAAGTCCCTACGGCAAGAGGTCGTGATGTGGCTTGTTGCAGGGATTAGTAGCCAAGAAGAGGCAATCACAAAAAGCTTTGAAGGCTCGAAATGATGATAGTATGTCTATGACTTTGGGGAGGTATGTTAACATGAGGAAAGTTGAAAGTTTTCCATCCTGTGCACTGGTGGGGAATTTGTGTTAGACCAATTTGAACTGTTTGGAGCTAATGGATTGGGTCATGGAATTTTGGAAGCCTATTATGGGTTATATCCCAAGGGTACATCTCCTACAGAATCACTGGATTTGTTTTCAATTTTTGGGTGAAGACGAACTATCGAATATTTTGGAAAAGTCATGGGTTAATGGTAAAGGGTCACTCTATCTAAAACAATGTCACTTTGATTTTAACTTGGAGACTAAGAAGATGAGTAAAAGACACTTATGGTTATTACTTCAAGGATTTCCTCTTGAGTTGTGGACGAAGGAGACTTGCAATAGTTAATTGTGTGGGGTAGTTCATTTTTTTATGAGAAATCCTTGTTTCGGGAAGATAAACGGAAAACGTGGGTCCTCACAGAAATAGATGTGGTTCTTGGTATTCCAACTGATTTAAAAATCTTGTGGGAGATAGGACTATCCACCAATGGCTTGATTATTGGAAGACATCCTTTAAGTGTCACGAGCGTGGTGAGACATGCCATTTGAAGAACAACTATCTGGGGTTTATTTCTCTTTGAGATTATGATCCAAACTTTGTTCTTGTGGAGGTTGCTTCATTGGTGTTGTGTCAGAATGGATGTTGGGGTCTTGAGGATAGAGTTGAGAAGTGTTGAATTTTGTGCAAATATGTTGAGCTTTAATCTTTAAAATTTAATTGCGGAAATATAGAGCATTTGAAATCAATAAACCATTCATGTGAACATTCAACCATAACACATGATATACCCTAGGGAAAACCCTCAAAACAATGAGGATGAAAAAACCTAGAAAAAATTCAGAGTATAATTATGATAGATAGCAGAGAATGTCTTTTACAATAGCAGATTGCTTTCGGCACCTCATGTGCAAGATAAGAGAGAATGGAATCTCTAGGTGTAGATACAAAAAAATAGAGAAGAGAGAACAATCAGATGATCTTTGCAATGTGTCCAACACATTAATAACTAACAAGAATCACTACCATGCAAGGTGTAGTGAATCACTGCATTGGGAATTAGCCTCCCATGCAAACTATGTTGAATTTTCTTCATGGAGAATTGCTCTGTACTTCTGTTTCTTCAATCTTGCAAAGACAAAAATGTACAATTCCTTTCTTCTTTCACATTAAATAATGCTTTATTGAATTTAGAGTGAACTCGCCTCATAACTGGATGTAGGGTCACTTAGTTAGTATGCTAACTTAAGTGTCATCATGCAATAGCCTTAACTCAAGTGTCAAAACTTAAGTGTTGTATTTTAACTTAAGTATCGTATTTTAGTTTAACTAAAGTGTGATCATGTAAAAACATTGTAGTTAACTAGTTCCTTTTATTAACGCTTTAGTTAACCATTCTTAACTGAAATCATGTTGATTAATTTACTGAAGTGACTAAAAAAGTAAAAACGTGTTTCTTATGGGAAGACCCAATGTAAATAAGATAAATACTCCATGAATGAAATATAATATAAAATGATAAAAGATAGAAGATGTGATTGTTTAAAATTACATTGGTATGGCTTTATATAAGCCTTATCGTGCCTTTTTGAATGAAAGGGCACATCTCTTATATTTTCTAATTAATTAATTAATCATTTCTATTTATTAATTATTAATATTAATAATAATAATTAATATTAATACTTAATTTTTATATATAGTTATATGTCTTGTTATGTTATATATATTTTTATATAACATTGCCTTCCTCTTAAGGGAAGCTTTGTCCTCAAAGCTTTTTGAAGACACAACTTACATCTAATTTCTTGCTTGTAATGTCATCTCTCGATCTTTTGTGTTAATAATTGTGACACTTGACGAAACATGACGATACGAGTTATGAATACCCAAGAAAAAATGTTGTATTGTTTGTGAAGTGATCCATCTGAGATCTATCTTCATTGGAGTTTTTTGTTGATTGCTTTGTTAGATGGAACTTCTCGTTTTCTGCTTAGCTTGTTCATTTTGTGTTCTTTCTCTTCTGAAATCATAACTCCTCTGTTTATGTTCATTTTGACCCTCTCGTTGGTAAAAATGCTTTTTTGTAATTTGGGTGTCGATAAGGAGTTCTTGTTGTTGTTTTTTCTGCTAGATTGACTTCCTTTTGAACTGTGACAAAGACCAAATTTGTATTTCTTTCTTCTTTCTCAACTTGAATTTGTTTTTCGGAGAGTCAAGATGCTTCCTTATGGATTTGAACCAATTTTTTCCCTAATAGATTATTGTTATTATGAATCTTCTCGAACATTTAGTCTTGCGACTGTTTGTCATATTTTAACTTCTTTATTTGTTCCTTTAGTTCTTGATTAATATTTCTCAGATGATGGTTTTCTTCTTGTTGTTTTAGTATTCTTCCTTAGAGGTCTTCATTGGAAAGTTCCATCTTCTGACTATTTTTTAGTTTCTTGATTTTCATAAGTAATGTCTTGTTATGAATCCTTAGTCGAAATAGTTCTTCGGTAATGCTTGCTAATTTGCCATTGATTTTCGCAATTTCTAGCTTGTGCTTCTTTTTAGTGTCATCATACTTTTGTTGGATTTCTTCCTTCTGTTGCTGATGTCGACATAGTTCTTTCTGATTCTTGACTTTTTAGCTTTCTCTGGATTTGCTCCAATTCATCATCTTTGTCCATGATCAGCTTGTTTAAACACTTTATGTCTTCTTCTAAATCGTTATCACTTATATACGATGACTCTTTGTTATCTTCAAACTTTTTTATTTTGTCTTTAAGGTCTTGGTTGTGATTTTTTAATTGAGATATTTCTTCATTCTTAGCAAATAATAGTTTCTTGATATCTTCATTAGCTTTTTCCAGTTTTTTATTTTGATCTTTTGAGCGATGATTCTCTGTTCTATCAACTTATAAAGAATGATTTGCTTACTCATCTCAAATTGTAGATTTTTATTACTATCCTTGTAGTATCCTAATTCACTTTCCAGTTTCTGTGATTGCATCTGTGAGTTACCTTGATCGTCTTTCATAATAAAATATTTACCACATATTGGACAAGAGCGATTGCCATTCTTAAAAAATGTCGGATATTGGAATTCCATTTCACAATAAGGACACTTAGTCCAAACTTTGGATTTATATATGGAATCCATATTTTTTTCAACAAATCCAAAATGGGATTCAATTACTTCTTCAATATATTCTGAGACTTGATTTCTACTCTTTTTAATATCTTCTTGGTCTTCTTTCTTTGACTTGGTCTTTTTTTTGTATTAATAATAATTGTAATGACAATTATTAATTATTAATTATTATTATTGTTCAAAATAATAATATATATTTTTTCTAATGGGGAGCACTTCGAACTTTAAAAATAATAAATATTATTATTAATATAATAATATTATTATATATATAAGGGTTGGTCAAAAACCGATGTGGGTCAAAGACCCAATTATGGAGAAGCTCTGGAAAATATTGGCCACAAGACGAAATATTCCCAAGAAGGGGCTCTGATACCAATGAAACATTAAAAATATGTTTCTTACGGGAAGACCCAGTGTAAATAAGATAAATATTCCATAAAAAAAATTAATATAATATGATAAAAGATATAAGATGTGATGATTTACAATTACATTGGTATGGATTTATACCAACCTAGATCCAAATCCTAGGCTCTATCAAGCGCCAAGAGGGATCAAATATTCGGAGGTGCAAACCTCTTTTCAAGTATTGCAGACAAAGAGCTATTCGAATGGATCCTTTAATAAGATAACAACTATCACTTATGCTCTCCCCAAAAATACAACCCAATAACAACTTGCCATATACCAAACAACAATCAAATTCATGCTCAATTTTTTAACAAAATATTTTTTCATTTCTTATTTTACTTTTCTCCTGAGATAAATTTATCACTTATGCTCTCCCCAAAAATACAAACCGAGTAACAACTTGTCATAAACCAAACAACAATGAAATTCATGCTCAATTTCTTAACAAAATACTATTTCATTTCTTATTTTACTTTTCCCCTAAAGTAAAAAAAAAATCAACTAAAAAAGTAAAAAACATTATTTTTTATATTAAAAAATTGAAACACATCCATACATAATAACTTATACAAAAGAGTTCATCAAATGATACATAGTAACATCACTCGGTGAGAAAACTAAGTGAGGAAGTGATAAAGTTATGAACTAAGTGAGGAAGTCGTAAAGTGATGCTCCTTGGTAACCTGCATGCATTATCGTTGAATTTGGAGATTTTAAAACTAAAAAAAAAGTGCAACGTCACCACTTTGCTTTCACACATGTTAACTTGAATAAAAAACTTCAGATAAAATGCGATGCCACCATTTTGGTTTCACACATGTCAAGTTAAATGTGGATTCAGATCTATTCTATGTATGATCAAACCATGAGACATGCCATTAAAGTGCCTGCTAGCTTCTTGAAATAATAATATTATCATGTTTCAGTACCACTCACCGAATTTTTCTCTTCCTCCTTATCTACTTTCAGTTACTATTGGGAATGGAAACATGATCAATCCACTGACAGGTAAATGGATATTAGCCTTTACTTCTCCTTCTGTATTTTATGTCCAGAGAGATAGCATTTACTGACGGTTTGCAAAAATCCTCCAACCAGTGTTTGGATGGTTTTGGTCATGTCCAACAAATTCAATCCAATAAGCAATGAGATTGCGCTCAGTGATGGAAATTACGAAAGAATTAGTGATTGTTATTCTGGTATTGGTACTAGAGCTTCAATGTGCTCAAGGATTGATTAGGATGGAACACTTCTCCTCTCTTTTCTCAAAAATTTTAAGGCACCACCAAACATTATTCGCAATTGGAATTCAAGTGACAAATACCCATTCCATTGGGAAGGAGTCTCCTGCCATGGAGATCACATGGTGAGTGCCCTCGATCTCACAGAGAAGCTCATTTCTTGAACGTTGTCTCCAACTATCGGTGGCCTGCGAAAACTAAGGGTATTGCATTTGAACTTCAACAATCTATTTGCCACTATTACCCTGGAGCTTGGGAATTGCACAAAGCTCGAATTTCTGGATCTCTTCGACAACAATTTGCATGGACAGATTCCACTAGAGGTGGGTCGACTCACAAATCTCATATCCTTGTCACTCTTTTCTAACCTTCTCACCGAAATCATTCCCCCCTCCATTTTTTGGGCTTCCTCTCTTGGAGGAGATTTACTTGAACCAAAACAACTTGGTTGGAGAAATTCCATCAAATGTTGGAAATATCACTGCGCTCTCCAACTTATGGTTAGCAAAAAATAAGTTATCAGGAAGAATACCCTCTTCCATAACTAATTGTAATCTCCTTGCAAAGCTTTATCTCTTTCACAACCAACTGCATAGAGAACTTCCAGAAAGCTTGGGCTAGTTACATAGTTTGGCACAACTTTACCTTAGGAGCAATATGCTTGAAGGCCATATTCCCAAAGAACTTGCCAACAACTGCAACAATATGACCGAAATTAATCTGTCGGATAACCATTTCGATGGGGAAATACCATTAGAGTTGGGAAACTATAGAAGTATTGCAATAATTTCATTTGACCAAAATCAACTTACAGGACGCATACCCTCCTCCTTTGGATCATTGCAACAGCTCTATCTGCTTTATTTGAATGACAATTCATTGTCCGGCTATATCCCTCCAAAACTTGGAAGATGTGGGAAATTGACATATTTGAGATTACACAGAAATAAACTGGAGGGCCTCATTCCTCCAGAACTGGGTGGCTTAATGCAACATTTACAGACTTTGTATTTATCCAAGAATTTACTTCAAGGTCCCATTCCTGCATAACTTTTCCAATTGGAGAGTCTTCTGGAGAATCTTTATCTTTACAAAAACAGTATCAGAGGAGAAATACCTTCCCATATTTGCAATTTGAGACATCTGAGGGACTTTTTTATCTTCAACAACCAACTTTCTGGTCCAATTACGTCGGAATTTGGTGCCAGAAACAATCTCACGGGATTCGATGTAACTGGAATCGTCTCACCAGAACAATACCTCTAACACTTTGCTCTTCTCACTGGTTGGAGCTTATGTTGATGGACAACAATTTATTTGAAGGGAGGATTCCTACAGAAATTGGGAATTGTTGGAGTTTGAGGCGACTGAGACTAGGCCACAACCGTTTGAGTCATGTTATACCTTTCTAGTTTCTGGGTTCAAATCTTTAGATTTACTATCTGGATATGAAGAATAATAATCCGCAAGGTGAAATACCCTCAATATTAGGGAAGTGCAAAAACTTCAGCGTCATTGACTAGTCTATGAATAGACTAAGTGACACCATTCCTCCATTGAGCAGTCTCTGAATAGACTAAGCGGTACCATTCCTCCAGAACTGGGACAACTCTCCAATATTCAGCAAAGTAAATAGAAGTAAAAAGTAATATTTATAGCTGAATTTTAACCTTTACATGAGGAATGTTACATCACGTTACAATATCTCTCTCATAATTGGAAATAATATTTATAGCTGACATTTACATGAGGAACATTACATAACGTTACAACATCTCCCTCATAATACTATAGCCGAAAGGTACATGAGGAACGTTACAGAACGTTACATGACAAGATCTCCCCCATACTGGGTTGTAGAGCGCCTCTCAACGCAATAAGCCTTATCGTGCATTTTCGATTGAAAGGTCACATCTCTTTACATTTTCTAATTAATTATTTAATCATTTCTATTTATTAATTATTAATATTAATATTAATAATTAATATTGATACTTAATGTTTATATATAGTTATATGTCTTGTTCTATTATATATATTTGATATAATAGTGACCACTGCGAGTTATCCTTTAATTAACTGATGCATTGATTGTTTCTTTAACTGAAGCTTAAAAATATTTAACTGAGGCATACATTGTTACTTTAACATAAGCTTTAAGTGAGGCATGCATTGTTACTTTAACTGAAGATTTAACTGATACATACATTGTTATTTTAACTAAAGCTTTAATAATTTGAGTTCACTTTAGCCAATTGAAGTCTTCTCATAAGAAATCCATTTCTCTTGTACTCTATGCATTTATCTTTATCTCTAATTGTTACTGCATGGTCAATATGTGCTAACTTTATTTTATCTATCATACCATATTGTACTAAGAAGATTTGTTGGATGCTATGATCATATTATATTGCTCTCGGACCAAATGATCATATGCTAAAATAAGTCATGTTAGAGATGGTCAGTATTTAACGAAGACTTAATTGCAATCGATGACCATGGTTATTAATATATCACACAACATGAATGCTTCAACATGCAAATCATTTACCTCTATAACTAGAGTTCCATCCCATGGGTATCTACTATAACTGGAAGTCCACATGAGAATCTAACTACCTCTATAATGGGAGGTCCAACTCATGGGTACCTACTATAACTGGAGGTCCACATGAGAATCTTGACTTGACACACAAGTCCTTAGCCTTGTTCAACAAGAATTTACAACATCATCACTTCGACATATCAAAGCATTCACCTCTATACGGGAGGAATAACATTTTACATGGAAGGCTTAGTCATCCTTGAGTCCAACTCAAGAATCTACTCCAAGTTTCCTGAGTCCCACTCAGGAACCCTTCCTCAACACATGAGGGCCAACTTTGGTTGCACAAGATTGGCATGGGGAATTATTCATGATGATGTATCTTTAATAAGAGCTTAGGTCGAGCTTCTGATTTTTCTCCAGTTGCGGAGGGCCCTTCACTTTCAGATAAGATGAAGATTCCTTTAGAGTTTTTTTATTCTCAGTGCTTCTAATATTTGTTTACTTGCGGAAGTGGAGAACCACCATTTTTGGGGGTCTCTATATGGGAATAAGGGAGGTGTACCTATCCCACATTTATTTCCTATTTTGCCTGAGTTTCATGGGGAGGTGTCAAGGAAGGATTTGGATGAGCAAAGAATGGAGCCTCCTTTTTCTTTTGTTTTATAATTATCCTTGGAAAGGATGGATGAGAACGTATCTGGTGTGTCTAGTTCATCACCTTTGCCTCGAGACGTTGATCTTGTAGGTAATTTTCCTCTTATGGTTCACTCAGGGGTCTTTGAAACTTGTCCCAATCCTCTAGGGATTTATGGGGAGGGATTTTATCCGATGTCACAACCAAAATTGTTTGGGGGGACAACAAACCATTTCTACACCTTTATCCTGCAAGGATTTTCTTAGATAGCAATCACTCCCTGTTTATTCAAATTTCGGTGAAAAGGATAGTACCCCTAACCCTAACATCGTGATTAGAAAGAAACTTGGTAGTAGAGAAAGGAAACCCGAAGAGGGCTCTGAACAGGGTGGTTTCTTTGGTTCAAGTGGAATAAAGTTGTACCTAACTGTAAATTCCCCTTCTTCTATTGATTTTGTGGTTTCACAACCTTTGGATTTAATGTCTGATGTATTTTGACCAATTAGATAAAAAATTTCCTCATCCCCTGTTTCTTAATGATTTGTTTGTCTCTCAATATTCATGGAGTAGGTGGCACTCCAAAATTAAATGTCCTTAAGGGGTTATTGGAAAAAAATTCACTTAACATAATTCTTATACAGTAGACGATGGTACTTGACCCAAAGGCTAGGAAGGTATTTCTTAGGATACTTCGCTATTGGGAGTGTTGCTCGATGGATGTAGTCAATCTCTTTAGGGGATTTCTTTCTACTTGGAACCCTCTCAAAGTCAAACTTAGCGCATATTTGTTCTATGCAGGTATTATACTTGAAGGATATATTGGGGATTTGGACCTATCTGTGAGTATTCTTAATTGTTATGGTCCTTATGAAAATAGATCGGATTTTTGGAGGGAGGTGGAAAGTTTTGGGATCCTTAAAGACCCATTGTTGATCAAGGCAGACGATCTGAATTTCAATACTTTGGCTAGAGAAGTTTGGGGTCTTCATGGATCTGTTGGATGACTCATTTAGCCACCTTATTCATGATGCGAATCTCATAAATGTGGAACCTAATTTGATGATACCTACGTGGAGGAACAAGAGCTTGGGCAATGCATGTGTCGCTAAGAGGCTTGATAGGTTTTTGTTGGTGGAACATACTACTAAGGTGGTGGACAGGTACAAATATTAGGTTGTCAATGATTCCATCTCGAACCATATGCCTATTGTATTGAAGTTGGAACTTGAAACTTGTAAGGTCAAATACTCCATTAAAAAAAAAAATGCTTGGTCTAATCAAGAAGAGTTCTCCCTAGTTAGGGATAAGTGGGATGAATTGAAATAGAGATCTGGGGGGCCTATGATGCATTTGTTGCCTTATAAATTGCTTGAACTCAAATCCATAGTGTTGGCGTGGACAAAATAGAAAAATCAGGCTTTATTACAGGATCTTGAAATGATTGAAGAAGAGATACATGTTAGATTTTCTAGAGAGGACTTTATTCCTTTGTCTCAACAGGATAAATACTATCTAGAATATTTGGTTGAGAACAAAGCTTGACACTTGAAAATTGATGAGATGTCATGGAGGTTAAAAAATTGGGCCTTATGGATCTCTTAGGGGGATCAAAAGACAAAGTTCTTTCATAAATTTGTAGACCATAGAAGGAATATCAATTCAATTTGGGATTTGTTGGACCACACTGGCATTAAAATTTCATCTTGACAGAGTGTTGAGGAGGAAATAGTGGAACATTTTGGGACTTTGTTTCAAAATCCTAATGCCAATAATATTTTAGCACAACTAAAATTTATTCAGAGGTTTCCTTGTTTCATTTTGGAGATAAATAATCAATATTTAGGGACATCAGACACTTTGATCGAGAGTGAGGACATTTTAAAAGAAATGGCTAAAGATAAGATCCCAAACCCTAATGACTGGATAATCAAATTTTACTTGAAGTTCTTTGATATCCTAGGGCCTATTATTGTGTTGTTGGTTGAAGAGTCTCGAACCACTGGTGTGGTCTCTGGAGCGGCTAATGCTACTTTTATTTCACTTATCCATAAAAGTTATAATCCAACTTCTTTGAATGATTGTTGCCTTATATCCTTGTGCAATCTTATCTATAAAATCATTGCAAAAGTAATCTCCAATAGAACCAATCCTCATGTTGCATAATGCATTTCTAAAGGGTAATTATGTTTTTAAAGCATAGGTCAATATTGACGCTATTGGCGTCGCACAGGAGACAATTCATTCAATAAAGATGAATAGTATTGAGGAAATGGTTTTGAAGATGGGCCTAGTTAAATATTATGATAAAGTGGATTGGATTTATTTGAGACTACTTCTTATTCAAGTTGGTTTAAGCTCTAAGTTGAATGCATGGATCATGGGTTGCGTCACCTTGGCTAACTTTGTTGTGTTCATTAAGGGATCACCATAGGGATTTTTTTAAAGCTCTAGGGGGCTCAAGAAAGGGTACCCCCTGTCCCTGTTTTATTTATGTTGGTCATTAAAGGTCTGATCAGACTTATTTCATAAGCTAATAGTGAAGGAAACATCAAAGGAGTAAAGGTCACTTCTTAGAATCACATCAGACGTCTTTTGTTTGTGGATAATGTGATTTTATTTGGTATTGGACATGTTGAATAATGGAGTCACTTTCAATACATTATTCATTAGTTTTGTTATGCTTTACACATGGAAATTAGTCACCAAAAATACAACTTTTATTGGAATGGAACTGTCAAGGTTGTTTTATCACAGATTCAGGTATTTCTTCCTTTTACTACTCATTCCATTGATTGTGATTTCAAATATTTAGGCTACTTATTTAATCCTAACAACTATTTGAAAGAGATTCATAGTGGCTTATAAATAATTTTTTTAAGAGAATCAACAACCAATGTTATAGATGTCTCTCCATAGAGGGCATGTTGATATTGTTGAAACATGTTTTAGTTAATATCCATTTCTATTGGCTCTCTCTAACCATGGTACCTTCATCCATTCTTTCAAATTTTTGATAGAAAATGTTTAGTTTCATGTGGTCAGGCAATAGGTCTAAGGAAGAGATACATTTAGCTAGGTGGGAAATGATTTATGTCCCTAAAGAGTTTGGAGGGTGGGGCATAAAAAACATTTTTTGGTTTTCCACTACTTTGGATTTGAAAACTCTTTGGATGGGATTGACTGGAAAGGGCATTTGTAGTGCCATTTTATCTAGATAATACCTAAAAAAACAACCTTTTGTAGAATGGATTCGGAAGGACGATAAAAATTTCCTCACATCATCAAATATTTGGAATGGTCTCACTTTGGCCTATCCTAACTTGGGAAATTGGCTATTGGGAATTATTTTCAAGCAAGGTTAGGGTTGGATCCTTTCGTTGGTGGAGAATGGATTTAAAATATTTCTTCAGTCACAATTCAGAAGCTTCATTCTAGGGGGAATTAATTCTTAGACCATGCAAGGAGGCAGGTTCATAGACTAGTTGGTTGTAGGTACGGGTTGATTGTTGTAGACTTGGGACTTGAGAGTGAATGTGCTATTGAATGGGAAGCATATATCAAAATCCTATGTCATGATGGTAGCACAATCAATTTGAATGATGATGCAATTCTATGGTATTGAAACATTGAGAATCAGCAGGTTTGAGCTAAGGATGCTTATGATGATATTTCCTGTTCTCATCTAGAACCAAATTACAAATGGTGGTATCATAAACTCTGGCGATGGAATGCCCCTTTGAAATTACTTTAGTTTTGTTGGATTGCATTGGAGAACAAGATATTGATTGGAGGAAATGGTCATGAATGATGCACACTTTGTAAAAATGCTTGTAAAACTATGGATCGCCTCCTAGTGCATTGTATTTACACACAACAATTATGAACTGACGTTGTGGGGAGTCTTAAGCTATGTAATAGTTGGGACCAGGGATCCGTTAATGAGTTCCTTATCTATTTTTTCAAATCAGACACAAAAAATTAATACTTCCCCTTTTCTTTATATGGGGAGTGTGGAGGAATCACATTGTACTTATTTTTGAAGATGTACATTTTAGTACATTCGGAGATTCTCCTAGTATTTGTGGTACGTATAAAGAATATCACAAAAGGGAAGGGATTAAAGCACCAAAGATCCTTATCGTTCCCTCCTTCACTAGGACTGATCTAATCAATTTTTTTTTATGGTGTCTCTCAATTGGGTGAATGTGGAGCCAGTTGTTCCTTCTTCTTAACAAGTGTCACAATTTTTTACTTTGGATGGGGTGTGGCATTGGATCTAATTCAATAGTGGAAATGTTGGCTCTTCTGGGAATCATGTACTTTGGAAATTCTCTTGGTCACTCAATACTACATATATAAGGTTATTCAAGAGTTTTCATAGATTGGGAAGAAAGGAAAAAACAAACTACAAGTGACCTCCTTGGAACACTGGAAAGTTAAGATTATGGAGTTACATGCAAAGTTTACTTCTATCTCTCGTATGCACATTTATAGACAGTTTAACAGTGAAGAATATTTCTTGTCCAAGAAAGCTTTAGGGAATATAGAGGGACTACTATTTTATGAAGAAATTATTAACAATATTGTGGTTTCTAAAGGAACCATACAGGCTTATTAATGGATCCATAGATGGTCGATTTTTCTTTCATACTTCTTGGTTTTTTGTTGGGTTGTAAGTGATGACTTTTGTTTTTATTCTCGGTCTTCAGACAATCTCCTTGATACATATGAGTTATTTTTTGACAAACTCCATACTCCTTGAAGGCATCTAAATATGGAATGGACTTTGTAAATGTGTTTTACTTTTGTATGTTTATAAACAGTAATATAGTGTAGTACTCAATAGTTCCTATGTAGTGGATGTATTAGGATTTTTTATTTTCATGAACTTTCTATGGATTACAATAGGTTGTAATATTGTAGATAGTTGGTATACTTGTTTGAAATGTTAAAATATGGCAGTACTCAACAGTTCCCATGCATTGGATTTAATAAGAATTTTTATTTTCACAAACTTTTTGTGTATTACGACAGGATGTAATAATGTAGATATTTGGTCTACTTGTCTGAAATGTTATCCATAGGATAGTCAAGCATTGTAATGTTCTCTTTGATTCAATCTATGAATAGCAAGGAATAATGTTTTCTATTGAAAAAAAAAAAAAAAGATATAGATTGTACTAGTGTGTGCCGAGATATTATAGTCAATACCATAGAATGTTAACAAATGAAGATCTACAACTAGGTTATTTGGCATAATTTCAAATGAACTTAATATGTGCAAAAAATAGAGAAGTACATTCAATCACAAAAACTAACTTAACTGTAGATATGTACTACAACTAACTCTTGATTAACCTTAAAATTGTAAGATGTACAATAGAGTTACAACAAAGTACAAGTCTACCTTGCATGCAACAACCCCAATTGCACCAAGTTCTTCACAACACTCAAGCTCACTCTCAATGATTTGGATAGCCTTAAGATCATACAATAATTTACAAATCTCACGTTCATGTCATAGGGGATCTCCTTAATTATGTAGATAGAGGATCTCCAATATGTAGATTTATCATACAAGATCCATCTTAACTCTAGATGTACAAAGCATTGAAAGGGATCGTCCCTTGAGGTGTAATTTTTCTTTTGTACTTTAAAAAGGGTTTGCACATGATCCCTGTTGGAACTTGGTAGACCCAAAATTAAGATAGATCTATAGTTTAAGATGTAAATATATTATATGTGATCAAATCCTTTGTATGTAAATCCTAGTTTAATGATCGCTTAACTCCCACATAGCATAGCAAGAAGTATCTAGTTTTTATTATTTTTTCAGTGTTAGCTAATTGGAATATATAACTCTTTGGTTTTGAACTTTAAATTATGGTCAAAATTATAAGATTTGTGTTTACTTAATATTTTATTATTTTATTAAAGTCCACATGTCACCTCCAAGTTGGGAACAAAATTACACTTATCCTTCGTATTGGGTTGTAGAAAAACTCTCTCGAGCAATTATTACAATAGTTTCTAGAATATGTCACTACAATTATCATACTTAACCTATCGAGCATATTTACCAACCTTTATAATCATAAAAATACTGTATAGTATATGTATATGAAGCACATTGACCAATTTTGAATATGTTAAACACTCGTCATCTCAATGAACTACACTATTAATGATAGGGTTACTTATTAATTAGGCCCAATTCTTGTTACTTGGATATCAACTTTGACTCAAATAACAAACAAGTTACAATTGCTTCAATGGCAGAGTACAAGTCAACAACACTTGCTCAAACCCCCAAATAATTTTTTGGCAAGGTTCATGCAACGACCCACCTCAATTATGTCAACATAATATGACATACATTTATCCCAAACATCTCAACTATATGTGCATGCTCAATTTTAATATGGCTGGAATTTTCATTACCATTTCTAACATCCCCCTTAATGAAACATAATTTTATTTCATAATTAATATTGAACCCCTATCTCATTAAATTTGGATGAATTCCAATCCAAGTCCCTTTAAAATAAGGCCCAAAACAACCTTTCTAAAGTCCAAAAACAAGCTTACAATTTCTTTAATCTCGATTAATTAATATAAGTCTTATGTGATGTTTGACATGCATGAAATTTTTGCTCCAAGAAAATTTTCAAAATATGATCAGCGTGGTATCGGCCTGCTCTCTGGTTTTGCAGAGTTTGGACTCCTTCTAGCTCCTCGTCTTTGGAGTATTGCATTCCAGCATCCCCTACTTGATCGTGGGTTTTTGTCGGTTTAATTTTTTGCAGATCTTTGTCTTGCACCTATTGTATTCTTTGCAGGTGTGGTGTTCTTGGTGAAGAGAGTTTGTTGCTCCTTTGCAGGTGGCTTTGCATTCCCCTTGCTTCATGAAGATCTTCTCTGGGAAGTAGGGTATGTGTGAAGGAGTTCCACAATTCTTCCCTCTTTAAGAAGATCTAGATCGAGACTCCTTTGCAGGGGGTTTTCACTCAAGAAGATCTATCCTCTCTAAGAAGGAGGTTTCCTGTGAAAGGCTTAAACTCCCTTGTTTCAAGAAGATATTTGTATAGGATCCGGGCTTCAAGATTTGAAGAATATGGATCTGGTGGAGTCTTAGATTGGAGCTAGACGATCCATAGTCACTGTATTTTGGTGGTTTGGGTTGCAGTGAGCCTTCTTGGCTTATGTTCCAATCCCTGGTGAATCGATTGCAGGAGAATAATTTTTTTCAGTGTTGGTGAAATCCATTTGGGTTTGTTTGCGTTGTTCCCTGAGTTCTTGTTCCTTTATTGGATATTGGTGGAGATCATCTCTGTTTTGAGGTCATGACGGATGGAGGGGGCTCCTCCCCTATCCCTGGCCTCAATGCCTTCAGGAGACTGGCTACTTCAAGAAGCAAGAGGAAAATTACTCAAATCCAACAAACTTTTGTATAGAAGCTTGACAATATTCCTTCGGTAGCTCTCCCAATGGATCAAACTTGCCAAACAACTTTAAATATTGTTGGCTGGGGCCTCATTGGCCAGTTCACTGGGATATGGCCCTCCCCTAAGACAATCGCAGGGTGGGTTCAAAGGAATTGGAAATCTCTCATCTTAGAAGGAATTTGCAACAATTTGATAGGTAAGGGATATTATCTTTTTCTCTTTGAAAATTATGTTGATAAAGATTTAATCTTTCAAAACGGGTCATATTTCATGGGCCCTCAAGGGCTCTACTTGAACAAATGGTCTCCAGACTTTGATCCGAATCAAGATATCCCCTCAGCAGTTCCTGTTTGGGTTAGGTTGCCACATATTCCTCTCCATTGCTGGAATTCGGGAGCTCTGGAATCTATAGGAAACACATTGGGGAAATATATTGATAGGGCTATTTGAAGAGATCAATATACCTGTGCCAGAATTTGTGTTGAAGTGGACTTGGAGGTAGGACTCCCTGAAGCTATTAACATGACCGTAGAAGATTGGACTTATGTACAAGAGTTAGACTATGAGAAACTACCCTTTAAGTGCATATTTTGCCATGGTTATGGACATTTTTCCAGATCTTGCAAGAAAAAAGTTGAGGAAGAAGCTGTTAAAGAAAAGGGAGATCAATGGACTCAAGTTAAAAAAACTAGCTCAACAAAGTCAAGGGACAAAGAGGAGAATTGGGGACAAGCAGAAACTCCTCTGGACAGAAAGAAAATGGAGCAGCTATGAAGAAACCATTAACTCAAAAAAAAATTGAAGTATTGAGCATCCCAGAAGAACAAGTGCTTTCAGTACTTGAAGAGGGAGAAGTCCCCCAAACTCAAATTCAAACAAGTGAAGAAGTCAGAGGCCTTGTTGAACTAGATCTCAACAATCCTGTGGAAGGACATTCTCCTACATATGAAGAAATGGAAAAAAAAAAGAAACATACAGACAATTCTGGCTCATCCAATGAAGATCCTCTCGAGAGGTCTTCCAAAAAAGGGCGAAAATATCATAAGACGGTTCAGGAGGAAGAAGACGAACGTATTAAGATGCAAGGAAGTCAAACAACTATAGAGATGTCAATCAGTAGGAACATCTGGGCTAGACCTGCAAAATTAGGCTCTACCCCGTCCATCAAATAATGAATTGTGTCTCTTGGAATTGCAAAGGGCTTGGAAATTCTTCAAAAGTTGAAGCAGTGAATGATCTTATAAGAATGGCTTCTCCAAACGTTCTTATGCTCCAAGAGATAAAACGATGAGGATAGTCTTCTTTCCATTAGCTGTAAGAGATGAAAAATGAATGTTGGTAAGACAGTGAGTGCCAGAGGCACTGCTGGTGGAATAGCTACATTATGGACAGGAAATGTTTTTTCTCTGGAAAACTCCCTCAATTCGCAACACTATATATTTACCAAACTTCGTCATACTCCAAGTTAGAAATTGATTTTCCTTTTTAATCTATATGTGCCTGTCAATTCTCAGAAGAAAAAAAAAGAGACTGTTGGAGCTCATTGGTAGCCTTTCTCGATGCTAATTCCTTTTCAAATATAATAGTTGTTGGTGATTTAAATATAATATTGAACTCAAAAGAAAAAGAAAGTGGTGTTTATGGGAGAGATCCCATGCTGAAATGGGTGGACAATTTCATATTATCGTGGGAGATGATCGACTTCAAGCCCAAAAGAGGAAGGTTTACGTGGTCAAACAACAGATTGGGAGCAACTAACATCTCTGCTAGATTAGACCATTTTCTGGTGCAGAGTTCTTTGTTGGAAGATAAACAAATAATCTCCTCTAGTATCTTGCCGAAGATCACTTCAGACCAAAAGCCGATTTTGTTGCAGATTGAATATGAAGAGGACCTTGGCCCCATTCCTTTTAGATTAAGTCCACTGTGGAAAGACAAAGATGGATTTATGAGCACTGTCACTATGGCATGGGAGCTTCCAATTGTTGGATCTTCAAATTTTGTTTGGGAGAGAAATCTCATAAACACTAAAGCTGCGCTAAAGGATTGGGTAAAACTCACTCAAAAAAATCCAATCAGTGAAAGGAAAGAAGCCCTTCAAAATTTGGAAAAAAATCAACTGGAAATGGAAGAAACAGAAATTACTCCCGCTTTGCTAGAAAAAGAGCGAAAAGCTCAGTTCAATTCTTCCCAAGCCTTTAGGCGAGAAGAAGAATACTAGAGACTAAAATATCAAAGTACTTGGTTGAAAGCTGGAGATAGGAATACCTCCTTCTTTCACAAGCAATGCAGAGTTGGAATTTCTCAAAATCATATTTTGGAAATCTCCTCCCTGTCCAGTGAAGTGGTAAAAGGAATTTCTCAAATCAAACAATTGGTTGAAGTTCATTTTAAGAACCGTTACAGGGAAGATGGCTCCTATGATTCAAATTATACCTCTAATTTTTTCTCCAATATTCCTAGTTTGTTGAGTGAGGAAGAAAGTGATGAGCTAATGAAGCCTTTTTCGGAGCAAGAAATTATTGATGTTATCTGATCCATGGAGACAGATAAAGCTCCAAGCCATGATGGGTTCTCCTTTCACTTTTATCGAATTTGCTGGTCAGTAATTAGGAAAGATATTTTATGAATGATAAAAGCATTCCATCTTAAAGCCAAATTGGGTGGCTGCACAAATTCCACCTTTCTTGCATTAATTCCTAAAGAAGCTAATCCATATTCCTTTGATAGATTCAGACCTATTTCTCTTTGCAATGTGTCCTATAAAATCTTTTCTAAACTATTAGCAAACAGACTTAAACCTTTGCTCGGGAAGCTGATATCTCCTCTTCAAGGAGGGTTTTTAAAAGGGAGACATATTCTGGACAATGTTATACAAGTTCAGAAAGCTATGCATTCCATCTTTCTTCGGAAAGAGAAGGGAATGCTTATCAAACTTGATATAGAAAATGCCTTTGACAGGGTACAGCGCTCATTTCTTTTCTCAGTTCTCCATTATTTTGGATTTAGCTCTTCTTTTTTAAATTTGATAAAAGTATGCATTAACAATCCTTGGATAGCACCATTAGAAAATGGTAGCCCAACAAACTTCTTTCAAGCTTCCAGGGGCCTTCGATAGGGTTGTCCTTTGTCGCCATTTTTGTACATTCTTATGTCTGATTCTCTAAGCAGGAAGCTAATAGTAGGAAAAAATGATGGGATTATTCTAGGCATAACTGTAGAAGTAGGTGTCGAAGCTATCGACCATGCCCTCTTTACGGATGACACTTTGCTCTTGGGAGGAGCTTCCTTAAAAATGGCAAGAGATTTCTCTAAAATTATGCATCAATTTTGTATTATTTCAGGGGCTCTCATCAATAACCGTAAGAGTGCAGTGTTCAGACGGAATGTAGATCAATCAAAAGTTGATAAAATATCGCAGATCTTGGGTTTTGAAGGATATTCTTCTTGGGAAAAGGTCAAATATTTGGGTCTACATTTAACTTGGGGACAAAATAATCCTTATCTCTAGCTGGAAATTATTAGTAAGATTAAAGCAAAGATTGTTTCGTGGGATGGCCACTGGCTTACAAAGGCAGGAAAGGTTATTATGATCTAGTCAGTCCTCTCATCTCTTCCTATTTACCAATATTCTTTACTCTCAGCGCCAAAAAAATGGGAAATAGTAGAAAAACCAGTTCTTGAAGGAGGATTGCAAATTAAAGATCCACGAATGTCCAATATAGCAATGTGAGGCAAATTGTTATGGTAGTTGTTTTCCAATAAAAAGCACCCAATGAGTCATCTGTTCTGGAAAAAATACCTTAACGGAGGAACTCTAAGAAATCTTCAAATGGAAAATACCCCTAGAGGTTCCATTATTTGGAATTTATGCAGGAAAGGCCTTGAATTTTTCATTCAACATATTTATCGAATCCCGGGACATGGCAGAAAGACCTTTCTGTGGGATGATAAAATTAATGGACACACTCCATTAAACTCTCATGCTTCTATTGCTAAGATTTAGAACTGGTTAATGAATAAAGGAATACACAGACTGGCTGATATATCTTCCTGGGATGTTAATGGCAATTGGAACACATGGTCCCTTCCCATAATGTCAGATCGTGACCTCCCCAATTCCTCTACCCATAAAAAATAGCTACTAGAGAGGCTTCCTGGACTGGCACCTATTCACTAATCCTGCAGAGACTCGTGGGGATGGGGATTTTTTGGATTTTACTCTGTTGCTCATAGTTTCAAACAGCTCCAGTCTTCAACGCAGACTTGCTCATCGGGCTCTTCTAGCTCCCACAATGAAGCTCTTTGGAAGATGGTGTGGAATCTACCCAACATTCCAAAAATTAACTTTTTCATGTGGACTATCATGCATCAGAAACTTTTAACTGGAGAAAACTTGTTAAAAAAGGTTTTTTTGGACCATTTAGATGCTGCTTTTGTCATCGTGATGCTAAGTCTTCATCACATATTTTTGTTGAATTCAATTTTGCTCAAAAAGTCTGGGCTATTGTTCTGCGTGGTCTTCCTTACAATTTTTTTCCTTTAAATGTTGAACTTGTATTTCTCTTTAAAAATTGGCAATCAAGGTATCCTGGTGCTCTTTCTTCCAGTCATGCATGGAGAAAAATCTCGCAAGCCATTCCAAAATTTATTTGGTGGAAAATTTGGTTGGCTCTAAATGATTCGATCTTTAATAGAAAAATCCCAAAACCTAAAATTGTAGCATCTAAAGCCAAGGCATTTCTTTTGGAAGCAGTAGGAAACCTTCAAATAGATGGAACTAAGTTAGAAGCTGAACATAATTGTCTTGGTTCGAAGCAAGTGGATAAAATTCAGATGGGTTTAAGCAGGCCTGTTATTAAACCATTTTGGCAGATTAGGCTTTCAGAAAAGGAATTTTCAGATTGGTGGCAATTTAAAAATAAAGCCTCGATATTCTTTGATGGAGCATCAAAAGGAAACTCGGGGAAAGCTAGGGAAAGGGGCTTGATTTTCTATCTAGGCAGAAAAATAGAGACAAGTTTTAGCTGGGGAATAGGGAAAACTACAAATAACCAGGCATAATTATTTTCTCTTCTGAAATCATGTCAACTAGCAAAGGAAGCAGGTCATAATAACTTGTAAATCTTTGGAGATTCTGAAATCATCATTAAAATTTTAAATTCTGATTCAATGTTCAGTAACCTTAGTCTGAATGTGACCATGCAAAGGCTGCATTTCATTTTGATTGATTGTGATTCAGTTACCTCTTACCACATTGTCCGTGATTTGAATAAGCTGGCAGATCTCAAAGAAAATCAGGTCTACCTCCTTCCTCCAGGAATGTTAAGTGTGAATGATGGATCTTGTTTAATGCATCCCTTTCCGTGACAAAATTTCATTTTGATGTAAGGAACTTTATTTTTCTCGAACAAATTGTAATTGGGTGAAATCCCAATATATTTTTTTAAATAAAAAAAAATGAATCGTTTTGGTTAAAAAAAAAAGTCCAAAAACAAGGTTTCTGAAGTACAAAATCTAGTTCCAAAAGTACCCATATCGGTTTCTAAAACTAAACATTTGGATTTTAAATTGGCACTTTTGGAATTGGATATTTCACTTTTTAGAACCAATATTGGTACTTTCTAAACTAGATTTTGTACTTTTGAAAGGCGATATCGGCAATTGCACTTTAAAAAAATCAATGTTGGCACTTCCAGAATATGATTTTACACATTTTAAATCTAGTATTGACACTTTTAGAATATGATTTTGTAATTTACAAACCCCAATTGCATGCTTATTAAAGTTTCAATCACTTTTAACAAATATTATTCATAGATTTTAAAGCTGGTTACACATCATGAACAAGTACTGCTAAATAATTAAACACAATATACAAAAATTCAAAGACAATAATAACATTGTCAAATATAGAAAATATTGTTGAGGAAAACACTAACTCCATTATTTAACAAATGTGTTTCATGTTTTTACTATAGATACCACGTCACTCATTTAGGTCTAATAAGAAATATCTCAATTGATCTAACAAGAATGTTTCATTCACATCATCACAATTATAGTCTTTCGTATTTACATAGCTCCCTTGATCATTACAAACTTGTTTTTCTTTCAAATCGTTAACAATGACTATGTTTCTAGCATCATAAACACTCTTTAAGATCTTCCAAACTTTATTTAAAGGTTTGAAATATACATTTGTATTCCCAACACTAGCATAACCCTTTCTGGGTATGGTGTCACAATCATCTTATGTTAGTGTGCCTTTAAATTTATCTTTTTTCCAATCTAGATTTGCCAAATAAACATGGAAAAAACTCATTCACATTTTGTTCTTACATAGATGCCCATAAACTAACCTCAAAAATAATAAGGCGCCATTCATAGAATTCTCTAAACAATGGACGAATAAAATAATTCTTTGTACTTGTATCAATGTCTAGATTTATTGGCAATGCCATGTTTTGTAATGATTTTTTTTATAAATTTTATGTAACAAAGCTCCATTCATATCAAATATAATCAAATGCTTATTTAATAAACTTGTATCTGTAAAAACAATATACAACATTCTGATTAATATTGTTACTTATACATTGTTAATATTGTTAATATTGTTATTTATTACTA
>LPNX010602431.1:251744-326292 GCA_001517045.1 Pseudotsuga menziesii | reverse complement strand
AAAATTTTACTAAAACAAATACAAGTTTCATCAAAATATACAAAATTGTGTTGGGAAGGAAATCTTACATATCAACAACTAAATGTCCTACTAAATCATAACATATAGCAATTGTCATATCAACAATTTGAATGCTTTTAAGCAACGGCTCATCTTTCGATGAGGCCCAAAGTGGTTCAAAATTGAACACAACATTGATTTTATGTTTCTATCTTTGAACTATCAAATGTCCAACTTAAGAGCATTTTCAAACAGTTCTCCATGTTATTGTCTTATGAATAGTATCCACCTTCATCTATGTTATGTATATAAAAATAAATATCCTAATTAATACATAATAATAAGAGGAAAAATCATATATAAATAAATTAATAATACATAATATTAATAAAGATAAATAAATAATAATAAACTACATTAATAAATTAAATGACATTTCTTTTCATATTTCTTAAATGACATTTCCTTTCATATTTATTTTATATTTATTTTTTAGGTAAAACTTCTATTAACTAAATATAAACAAGAAAGATTTATACATTGAGGCACTGCCGCACCAGCAATGGATACATAATGGAGGCCTTATACAGTGAGATTTATTCCTTAATCTAAAGAACGAGAATAGAGATTATGGTATCAAAGATTTTTTTATATGGTTAGAAAATAAAGGAAGCAATTCATACAACCATATAGTTTCCTACTATCGTACAATTCCGTGCAATATGTACATTGTACCTTATGTACATTCCATATAACATCTTTGGTTTTTTTTCAAAGTTGTTGTGTAATCCATATTGTGGGCTACACAATCAAATATTTAAATGGAATTAGGAAAGAAGAAATTGGTGACCAATAATGATATGAATAAATAATTATTTAATAAAAAGGAAGAAATGATGACATAAATAAAGAATTATTTAACAAGAAGGAAGAAATAAGGGTGTTGAAGTTTCGTCTAGAAGGCATTGAAAGTGGATGGAACACATGAACATAAGAATTAAAAATTAAAAAAATTATTATACAAACAAGGAAGAGGATAAAATCAATACATTGCAAGAATTGAATGATTTGATACATAATATACATGCCTTTAGAATGATGAAGAATGGTAAAAGAGAGGTTGCAAATGTTGTAATCGACAACAATTTTACAACAATCATGGAAAAATTGGGTCAACTAACACCTCAATTTTCTCCATCTCTAGAAAGAGAAGAATCAATTATATCTCTTTTAGGAAATACTAGTAACCTACTATTACATGATAGAGATACAAAATTAAAAAGGAATTACCAAAATATGATGGAAAATATCATAGAGGGGCCATTGTGTGGGTTAATAAAATGGAGGGTATCTTTGAATCAAACCCTCCACTTGGTGAACAAGAAAAAATAATGACGCCTTCCAATAACTTAGAAGGTGAAGGTTATGATTGGTTCCTATTGTTGGTTGGAAAGTGTGATACTCGTACATTCTATTTGTAAAAATTCATCGTAGCATTGTTAAAAAGATTTTGTGGTGAAGAATATGAGGACGTTTACACCAAATTTATTCATCTCAAGCAAAAGGGGAATGTAAATGATTACACTCATGAATGGGAGGTCTTGGCAACAATACATATTGGATTCTTAGATGAGAAATTACTAAAAATTTACATATGTAGGTTGAGGGACTACATTCATAGTGAACTAAGATTGTGGAATCCTAGAACTAACTAAGACATCAAACATGTAGAAAAGTTAATCGAGCAAAAGAATAAGGTGAACATATCATTTTTCACAAGATCCGATAGATCAAACAAGTATGCCAATGACATGTCAAATAAATATTCCACAAACAAGGTGGAAAGATACAAACAACCCCACTTAAGAGGGGTTGATAAACAACAAAAATAGGATACATATAAGACATGGGTAAATAAGTGCAAGTGTTGTAGATAAAAATGGTCTTAAGGGAATAAGTGCAACATTATATAATTTTGAGTTCAATAATGAACCAAACATATCAGATAGTGACTTTGAGGAGGAAGGAGGAAATAGGGAAAGTAAGGACACAAATACAAAGTTGGAGGAGGCAATACCCCAGATATCCCTAGTTACTATAACATGCATCACTCAACCATAAACAATAAAATTAAAAGGAATTATAAAAAAGGAAAATGCCACCATACTTATAGACACAGGGAGCACCCATAATTTCATAGATGTAAATGTGGCCAGAAGATTAAATTTGTTCATATATCCAACAACATATATAAGGGTTATGGTATCCGATGGGAAAAAAATTGATGGTGTTGGGAAATGTCACATATTCAAACTACACAAAATATTACAAATTGGAGTCTGAATTTTACATGGTTCCACTAGGAGGAGGATCTGTTGTTTTGGGAATGAAATGGCTACAAACATTAGGCACGTACTCTACAAATCATCAGGATCAATTTATTAAATTCAAGTGGGAAGGAAGAAAATATAAATTGTATGGGTTCCAACCACCTCCTGCCCAAATTATATCCTCAAGACAATTGGAAAATATAATATGAAAAGAGAACTAACATATGTGGCTCGATGTCATCTAATTGAGATGACAACATTAGAAGTAATCTAATCACAACAACTCAAAATCCAAAGGTTAATAAAAAAATATGATAAGGTATTTTTAGACCTACCAATGCAGTTGTCATTAGAAAGAAGAATTAAACACATAATTGAGGTAAAACCATACTCAAGACCTACTATCATTAAACCTTATTGATATCTGCATCACCAAAAAATGAAAATAGTACTTGGTTGACTCAAGATATATTAAGAAGTGGTATTATCACAAGAACTAGAAGTTTGTATAGAGCCCCAGTAGTGCTAGTGCAAAAGCAACATAGATATTCCAAACTATGTGTAGATTATCGAGGTCTAAAAAAATAACAATCAAGAACAAGTTTCAATTCCATTCATAGATGAAATGTTGGATGAACTTCATGGGGCCAAATATTTTTCGAAACTAGACTTGAGGTCAAGTTACCATCAAATACGAGTGAGATTAGAAGACATGGGGGAATACTTCTTTCTAAAACTCACGAAGGTCATTATGAATTTAAAGTGATGCCATTCGGTCTAACAAATGCCCCTGCTACTTTTCAAGCAACTATGAATGAAGTTTGTACTAGGCATTTTTTACGACATCCTGATATATAGTAAAACTTGGAGGGAACATCTTAAACACCTAGAAAAAGTAATATTCCTATTTGAAGAAAATCAATTTTATGTGAAAATGTCAATGTGTAACTTTTGGCAATGAAGAAGTAGAACACCTCAGGCATTTCATATCTAAATAAGGGGTCAAAGTAGATCCAAACAAGATCAAAGCAATCAGGGAATGGAAAAATTCGAATAGCATATCCAATTAAAGAGGATTTTTGGGTTTAACAGGATATTACAAAAGGTTAGTCAAGAACTATGCACACTTAACAAAACCACTACAAACTTACTCAATAATTTTATTTTATTTTTTCAGTGGAGAAACAAGACAAAAAAATGCTTTGAAACCTTGAAGAAGATTATGCCATCGGTACCTATGTTAGCAAATCCTGATTTCACAAAACCTTTCATGGTGGAATATTGTGATGCTTCAGGTTTTGGAATAGGCACGATGTTAATGTAAGGAGACCATTCAATAGTATTTGAAATCCAGAAGCTCAATAAGAGGGAAAAATTAAAATCTACATATAATAAGGAGTTGCTTGATATTATGCATACATTAGCTAAATGTCATCAACATATTTTGGGAAGTAAATTCATGATATGTACCAACCAAAATAGTATTTAGTATCTAATTCAACAAAAAACATTTTCCACAGAGCAATAAAATTGGTTAAAGAAAATTGCCACCTTTGATATGGAGATACTACACAAAAAAGGGAAGGACAATGTTGTTGTCAATGCATTATCGTGCAAGGATGAATATGTGGCATCATATGCAATATCAATCATAGTTCCTTACTAACTAGATGAAATACGAGGGGAATATGCCAAGGGCCCTAAATCTTCTTCCATCATTAATAATTTGGGACAAAATTACAAATTTGAATGGCGAAATGATGTTATGTAGTACATCGGGAGAATCTATCTAACTTCAACATCAAAATTTAAATTAAAAGTCTTAAGGGAACCGCATGACTCTCTAGTTGTAGGACATGTAGGATTCTTCAGAACTTACTACAATGGCTGATAGTCTTTGTATTGGAGGGGAATGTGCAAAGATATGCAAAAGTATGTTGATGAATGTGATACTTGTCAAAGAAATAAGAGTGAAAATATTCTTTCACAAGGATTACTCCATCCTCTACACGTTCCTAATCAAAAGTGGGAAGAAATGTTGATGGATTTCATTGAAGTATTACATAATGTCTAATGGAAAGGACAAAAAAGAATTGTTGTTGATAGGATGACTAAGTATGCTCATTTTATGGGGGTAAGGAAAACAAATTCATATAAATAAATAGTTGAGTATTTTACAAAAATATTTATAAAATGCATGGCTTTTCAAAGGCCATTGTCAATAACAAGGATGCAAAATTCAAGGGGAACTTTTGGAAAGAATTTCACAAACAAGTAAGGATATCTCTTAATATGAGTTCAGAATATCAATCTCAAATAAATGGACAAACAACAATAGTAAATAAATGTTTGGAAAATTACCTTCATTGTTTTTTAACAGATAAGCAGAAAAAATGAATGAAATGGCTACATCTAGTAGAATATTGGTACGATTCTACTTACCGCACATCAACTAAAATAACTCTCTTCCAAGCCTTATATGGAGATGAACCACCAAAATGGAAGTAATTTTCATTGTCTACCTCCAAGGTGCCAACAGTAAAAACTCAATTAGGGGAAGATCAAAATACCATTCAACTATTAAAAGATAATCTAGCAAATGCTTGCAATCGAATGAAACAACAAGCATATCGACATAGATCTGAAAGAGAATTTGAAGAAGGTGATTGGGTGTTTCTAAGACTTTATCCCTACAAAGATTTGTCCCTCAAACAATAAGGCAAGAAAAATTTGGCTCCTAAATTTTATGGACCATATCGAATTAACAAAAAAAATAGCCAAGTAGCCTATGTGTTAGATTTACTTGTGTTCCATGTATCAATCCACAAAAGGGTGTTGGGACAACATCAAACAACACAAGATGAAATTCCTATGTTGTGTGTCGAAGGAAGAATTATCTTAGAACTTGAGGGTGTACTTTCCATTAAAAAAAGAAAACTTCGTTGCAGAACTATTAAAGAATATCTTATTAAATGGAATCACCTACCATAAGAGGGCTAAACATGTGAAATAGAGAAATTTCTTCAACAACACACATTGTTTCCTTTTCTTTTAGGGAAAAGAAATTATTTAAGAGATGAGAGATGTTATGTGTATAAAAACACATAATTTAAATTAACAACAACAACATCAACAATACTAATAATAGGATAATCATAGATAAATAAATAAATAATAATACATAATATTAATAATGGTAAATAAATAATAATAAAAACTATTATTAATAAATTAAAAGACATGAACTTTCATTTGAAAAGAAATGAATAGTTCTATTTAAAGGTCCAAGTTGTACTTCTATTCATAATTCAGTTTTACTCAACTATTCTTATTTCAAACACAGATAATATTTTTATCAAACAAAATGTATATGCTTTTGTTTCAGTATATTAACAAGATTTTCTTTCATATCTATCTCCATACTAGATAAGTACATATTTCAACATTCTTTGTAAATATTTAGTACTCTACTTGTATGCATACACAAATGAACGATACAAACCATGCCTATTGAAACCATACCACAATCATCATGTATTTGTCGAGGTCATTTAAACAAGATATCAAGATTTGACCACATGTTCCAAATCCTATGCTTTAACACTGATCCACATGGCCGTATTCAAAATCACTTCTTCTACAACTCTATAAGGTCGAGGAATCACGGACAAGAATGCCATTGGTACTAGCCATAAATACTCTTCAGGAGTACTTCTTTTTGGACATAGAATGTGAGTATTTTTTATTCCTTGTCTTGCACTAAATAATTGGCCTAGATAACATTTCATCTAAAACTAAACAAATCATTAATATATAAATGAACCTCATAGTTGTATAGAAATTAGGAATGATATATAATAGTGATATTATATATTGCATAATCTAAACAAGATTTTGAAAAACAGATTAACATAAAGCACACACAAAATTCCCTCAATCATCACTATCCACTTCAATTGAGAGATATAGTAGAAGGGGGTTTAATTTTAGTGCTACAATTTGGATCTAAAGCTTCATTTTCCATGTACTCTTGGCCATCAAATCCCAAAACATTTGTCCTAAGTAGAACTAGTGGAATCGATGGAACCATGGGAAATCCTCCTCCTTGTAGCAAGTATTACTTCGGTCTTATATACAACAGAGGACACAAGTATCTTTGATTTTAAATATTAATTTAATTTCTCTACTTTTCATGTGATATACACCATGAGATTTGAACCCACAACTGTTGGAAAAAAGAAACCCATGATCATTTGAACCCACAATCATTGGAACAAAATCCTTCTCAAGATTCATTAAGGCCAATCATTACCTAAAATCCTTTACATTTGTGCATGACATTGATAAACAATAAAATGATTGGTTATGGAAGTGTAGCACAACTCTGGGATACATTGATAAACAATAAAATGATTGGTTATGGAAGTGTAGCACAACTCTTGGATGCACTTATGGGATTACTTTGTTTTCTTGCTTCAAGTTCCCAATGAGTATTGCAAGTCAAGAAACCTTTTCAGGTTCATAAAGAAAGGCCAAAAGTGCATATGAACAACCCATTAGTAGCTTATAGTTACCCTCTATAACTAATACAAAAAAAAGTAAATTGGGATTCACATAGTAGAAACCAAGCAAAAATATCTACATATCATCGAGATATTCAATGATACTGCCATCATTACTTTCCACAATAGACTTTGTCCTCAATCCAAGAGGAGAGAATCATTTGAGATCAAGTCCGTTGTTTGATTTATGTCTCTAAGGATGTGACTAATAGTTGCATTGGGTATGGAATTAAACAAGATTACTATCTCATCCATAAAAATAAACACATGAAACCCTTTCATTTATGATGAGAAACTAGTGATGGTTATAAGGTTATAATTATTTTGAGGAAAATAATTTGATAGGACATACCCATCCCTAAACCAAAATGATTGAATAAGCTTTAAGGGGCAATGATAAAGAAAATTCTTATAGGTTATGGATGTAGATTTTATTGACCTCTTCTTTTTCCAAAATTTTGGTTGAGTTTAGTAGTTTAATATGACTAACAACGAATTTAGTTTGATCATTCGGTTTACATCATTATTTATGGAAAGAAAATCAAATTCATTTTCATGAATGAATGATGTCTCGGCCAATCTAATATATGATTCTACTTGTTGAAATTTGAATGTATACTATTTTATAGAGAGTGGATTCGTTGCCTTTATGTGTCATGATGATTGTATTTTTTTTAACTAGGGGAATAAAAAACTAGGGCTGGGCTGGTACTCACGTGCCATGGGGTCCAGGGATCCATTCCTGCTACCACTATACCCATAGGTGAGCCACAACATCCTGCAAGCCATGGGACAGAGGTAAACCTGGGTAGTTTGATCTCGTGGCCTCCTTTACAACAAGTGACCTCATATCAAGCGACACCAATGAGCCACACCCGTTCAGGCTTTGTCATCATGATTGTATTAGTTTCCAGAACATGATGCTTATATTAGTTTACAAGCTTCTATTTGAAACTTCCCATTGCATTAGTACACCAATAGTTTTGAATCCCCAAGAACCTATAGTTCCTTGATTCCCTTTTTAGTGGCATATTTCATGAGAATCCATAGAGAAAACAATTTAGCTCTATTGTTTGTGCCTTTCCATGCTTCATATTTTATGGTAAATAAATGACATGGGTTAAGAAAATTTTTGGCTCCAACTCTACAAATGCTTGGTTGGCCTTAACAAGCCCCTTCGAAAAAAACCCTTACTTTGTTTCTGTTAGTTATAGGTTCTTTGAGGATCCTAAAAGAATTTGATTTCTTGTCTTATGTCCCTTCTCGATAAGAAATCTTGATATTGTGCACCGTAATGGGAGGATCTCATATTTTGTCTTCAAAAATAATTTCATTTCTAAACAATCACAAACCCCATAAAACATAGCTACATGGGTTTTTGATGTAATCTCTAAAATCCAAGATTCAAAGCATTGAAGAATTATATACTTTGACCACCACCCTAGACATTTAATTATGGACTTTGTTCTTCATAAGTTTGCAACTTAGCCATTTGTATTTATGTTTCTCAGTTTGAAGAAAATATAAACTCATGTGTTGTGACGTTGTGGTGACATAATAAGTGGTTTAGGATTTTAATGGAAATTCACTTTCTTCTATCTATTCATGGACATGTTTTCCACGTCCCAAAATTGTTAGAACTATACAAGCATTAGAAAAATGGAAAATAAAAACTTGTATGGCTTCACATTTCAACAACCATTTGGAAATACGTGTTGAGTAACATCCTCACCATATTCATTATGCACATTTCCTACAGCCATTGCACAAGATTTGTTAATTTGTTATTTTCCATAATATGCCTTCTTGCTTTGTCCTTATTAGGCTTATTTAAATAGGAACAAAGGTTATCAATTTTATGGGTTGATCCAATACTATCAAGAAAGATGAAGTTGCCTTCGGAAACCATGTATTAGAATGTCTATCTAGAATGGGATTTTTTTAGGACTAAAACAATAGTAGTAGAATGATAATGGCTTCACGGAGGCAAAAACGACCTCTATTCACGCCCAAATCGTGGGTCTACCTTCCCAACCATTGAGCTTTACAAAAACGAGTTTCTAGGCATGGAGAAAATGAGGAAACAACAAAAAAACGTGGGGGTAAATGCACAACAAGCTCTAGTTGTGTGACGAAGACAAACACTACCTCTTAAAACCCCCAAATCATGGATCTGGATTCTGAAAATGCCTATGGGAATTACGGTAGAAAATACAACCTCAGCAAACACCAAAAACATGAATCATTGTTGCACATGCACTCAGCAACCCAAAAATGACTTCCCAACCATGGAGGAAAATGGAAAAACTGTAGAAAACGTGAAGGAGAGAGCTCAGCCACTTGCAGCTGCGTGAGAGAGCCTAACGTGAATGAGAATGGGTGAGGAATGAAAGATGTGGGTGAATAATGGGTGAGGAATGAATTTCTGGACTCTTACTTTCCCAATAAGCCAAAACACTTTTTTCCAAAATGGGTGGTCTTCCCTATTCGAATTTGACCTCCATACCTTTCCCATCCCAGGAAAATAACTTCCTCAACCAATTTCTGGCATAAATAAATGATTGGGCACAAAAGACAAAATGGGTAGTTGAGAGTTTGATGGGATCTCCCTTTGACATTTGAATTTTCCCCATTGGCTCAAGGGTTTGAATATTTTCCCTCCATATTCCTTTTGAAATCATGCCCACATCTCTTTAATGTTTTGGCACATAGCTAGTTGTAATATTTTTATTAATTTGCATTTTTACATGATGTCTCAAAATATATATTGTGCCTGGATAGCACATAAAACATCGCCATCAATTTTAATCGCTGATACATAAATGTTAAATCAATGGCGGGGCCTTTGCCTTGAGCTCCACACCATGATTAAATAACAATATTTACATCATTTATAATTTAATGCAATTGGGGTTGAAATCAGGGTATTACATTTAAATTCTAGGTTGAATTGAGTTATCCCTACTCATTGTGGATATCTGATAAGAAATGTGAATGGATTTCATAAAAAGCAACCTCATTTTTCTTGTTATACCACAATAAAGTGGCTCCTTTCAGGGTAGCCACAAATTATTTGAGTCTTTGGGTTTCATCAGTAAATTTTTTGCTTAAAATATAGATCACAACTTGATATAAGCATCCCTCCATCAATGCTACCATGAAATGTTGTTAGTTTCATCAAGCTAACTTTGGGAGAAGTGGTAGTTCTATGAAGTTGAGAAGTATCCATGCTAGATGTTATTAGTGGAGATGGAGGAGGAGGTGCAGAAGAAAAGGAGCTTTTTCTAGAGATGTGGAGGGCTGGCAGGAAAGTTGAATCAGCATTAGATGGGTCTGGTTTAGTTGAATTCAATAGTTTAAATGTTAGGATTATTAGGCATAGAAGGATTATGCGGTAATTGTTGTCTAGGTTATTTACTTTCTATGCATAACCATGTAGACCTCTTGGTGGTCCATATCTATTTCACTTTAGGAGTGTGTTTCATTTTCAATACTATCATTTAGGATCTATACATTTAGACATAAATTAGGCCAAACTTGTGTTAAGTGCATGCATTTCTTTTTGTTTGTTAGTTGAGGACATTTAGATATTTATGTCTTTATTTCTTGAATTAATTTCAAAGAAAATTGAAAAAGTTGGATATATTTATTGGCTTTTTGTGCAAAACCACCATGAAGAATTTAAACCTTTTGTTGAAGATAATGTTCCTTCTAATGCATATTATTGAAGTATGCAAGAAGATGGAGCATGGGCTGGTCATTTAAAACTCCAAGCAACATCCTTTATTATCCAAAAACACATTCACATTCACCAGGTATTTTAATTATTTGCTTGCATCTAGTTTTTGCAAATTTGATCTCGGTGCTATGTTAACCCAATGTTTGCTATACTGATTTCTTATTGAAGATAATTGTTTACTTTACAATTGAAGCAACTAAAAAATTATGAGTTGTTAATTGGTGTGATGTAATCCATTACTTGTGGTGTTGGTTTTCAAGAAAGTATGGACTGCAACAATCTCTATTAACGTGATATTGTTTTAATATGCTTCAACATATTTCAACTCAATGGAACATATGCAACTTTAATAAAGTAGGTATGTGCACCCTCCATTTGTGAGTGTGCTTGATTCTCTTTGTTCTGTCAAAAAATCTCCTACTTTCTTACAACATAGAAAATAATGTTCCATAACCCATCTGGATTGACCCTGTGGATGTAGAGAAAACAATGCTTTATAACCCATCTGCAGAATATAGACACCTCATGCCTGATTGGTCCATTTTCCTGCTTTCTTTCAAATATTTAGAGAATATGCTTTTATTTTTTATATTATCATCCTTAGTGATGCAAACCCTTTTCTGATGCAACAACACTACATGAGAAATTAACACTTGATTCGCACATCCAATTTTATGTAAATTTTTCTTCTAAGAGAGAGATTAGACCATAGAACTAGTATTTTTTTTTTTTAATATCGATCGTTGTCAATTTTTCTCTTTTATGTCATTGGATATCTAATGTCCTTCCCCACTTTTCTACCATTCATGCCATACCTCTGACGACAAATGGATTTGGCTATATGATCGTCTATAAAGTATTTTAGGTCGGTTATCCGATGGGTCTGTTGTCGGATATCATTCCTTCTTGATAGTATTGGGGGTTGAATATCCGACAATTCTGTGGTAGAATATCCGACAATTCTGTCGTAGAAAATTCGACAAGTCGGTCGTAGAAAATATTATCTGTATGTGTCACATATCCGACTTGTATATTAATATATGTGTGGTCGCATATCCAACCATTACATGTCGAATATCCGACGAGCCCATATTTTTGTCGGAGATCCGATGAAAATCAACTGACGTTTATAAAAGCCACGGCTTGTCAGATTGTCGACAAATTAATGTCGAAAATTAGACGTATATGCCGTCGAATTTTGGGTTCAAATTTTCTTGTGGAAGTACATTGCTCTGTAATGAGAACTGAAATCCCATAGGTACTTTCGTGATCAAAGTAGTAAAATATGGAATGCCACCCTAATCTGAGATCTTCTATGAAAATCATCGATGTTCCATGTCCCATCACGTGAATAAAGGTGTTGAGGTTGAACATAATGAAACATCATCTAATTATTGGGCATTAAGGTATACTATTAATAAACACAAGACAACCCACCAATGATGAAAATGGTGTCAAGGTACCAAGTGCATTCAACAAGTGTGAATGGAGTTGTTTAGGTCGAACACTTGAAGAATCCATCGATCAAGGGACATTAATGTATTCCTAATCTTTCGATGGCAAGAGAACCTACCACCAATGACTACAAGTCTCAAGGTACTCGACTAACTCTAGATCCCAATTCCAGAATAAATGATATGAAGTCAATGAAATGGAAATTGATAGAAGAATGGAATTATGGCATCCCCCATCAACCAACATGAGGTAAACAGCAAGGATGGATGATTGGGAAAAAATCGGGCGAACACCATGTACACAAACCGGTAACCATGTGCGCCTCTTGCGCATACCAGGTGCAAGTAGCATGTGAAATAGACCCTCTGAATAGAATTCAATGATGAAAAATACCAACAAAGGAGAGGAAACCATCAATAGGGTCTAATGGAATCCAAGACACAACATGAATCCCAATGTTTGAATATATTTCTTACCATTGAACACAAGGGAAACCACTCAATCAACAACCAATGATTAGATGTCATATGTTGAGTTCAAGGTCACCTACCAATCATGAAAGTAGGCCTAGGGTGCTATATAGGAAAACAACTCTATAAACTATCGGGATGGATGACATGCAGAGTCAATATATATGAGGAATGGTTGACTCGGGTTAAAGACTTACTTTAAACAAGAGCATAAGGCAGATGGAGACACTTAGCCAAAATAGACTCAAATGCACATATAAGGACAACTCTGTGACACAAGAGGCATCAACAAAGGCTCTATATGGTCTAAAATGTTAACCAATCAGTGGAGAAAACCATGAATAACAAGTGCAACTCCTAAGGTCATACTAGGAACATGACCCATTATGGATGGACTCATCAACTGTGCTATGTTCAAAGGAGATAAGACAACTACCAACATAAGATGATATAAATTTCCCATCCATATTTTTATGTTTTTTAATTCTTTGGTCTTTTTCATATTATAAAGCTTGAAAAGGAATAAAATGTGCTTATAGTACAACAAAGAGCAAACGAGTGTCGTGGGAAATCAAACTAGTTCCAAGTAATGAAACATACCTGTGCTCAATGCAAGGAAATGCGTGCAAGATAAGGACACTTGGGGGAATGTTTCATTTAGGGTGAGGGGTGATCAGGATGGAAAGGATAAATGATAGGCTTTGCTTGGCTAGAATTGAGAAAAGCTCAGGAAATTTGGCCTATAACTCTAAAGGGGGGAGTCGGTGTTAGGTGTAATAAGGAAACCAAATGAATGTAATGCATTTACAGCTTGATATAAGGGGGGAAGTCCCTATGGGATATGGATAGCATAAGAGATAATAAGGACATGAGGTTTCCACTCAAATTCATAGTGGGAGGATAAGAGACTCTAGTACCTAAGGAGGAAGTTCAACATGGGAACTAAACGACAAAATGGGTTCTAACTATCAAAAAAACTATATCGCTTAAATATTGGCACTTCTATAAATAACCAGAAGGTTTTGCGTCATTAAAAAGTGGGTTCATACCCAAGGTTTATCAGCCATGTTCATAGGATAATGAAATAGTGCAAGCGAAGTGAATTCCTACCCTATATTCCAATAACAATATGTACCTACCAAAGGTGCAAATAGGCTCAAAAATAAGAAGCTCCATTATAACCTGGAAACTGCGTCAAAAAATACATCACCCTATAACATTAGTCCATAATGTTGCTAAAAGTATAGTATAAAACTATAACAATCTGAAATTTTACTATGCAAAGCCAAACTATATATACAATAGTGTACAAGGTACTGGAATAAGTTGGAGGTTCAAGCACGGTACTTTGAACGTGGGGATTCCGACTAAAGTATTGCCTCAACCTCTAAAGGGTCGACTCTAACCCCCTCTCTAAGAATGGTAAATCCCAATTGGTATTTTCCTCTTTCAAATACAAGTCAAAAGTAAGCATGATGATCCACTCTCTTGTGAGAGTGAGAAACTCACTCATCCGTATAATTCTTGACTATAATGGCAGGGATTCACCATAAGCATGAGGTGTCCAACTTTCGTGCCTAAGGTTGAATGAAACTCATCACGCTCAATTCATTTAAGATACGGGAGGAAGTGAGATCTATGATGCATATCTTCGCAAGGCTTATCAGGACCATTCATGGCCTTGATAATCAAAATATGAAGTACGAAATGATATTATAGGGATCACTCAAATACGAAGTACAAAATGATATTGGACTCAACGATGGTAAAGAACAATTGAAATTGGAGTCAATAGGAAATATAGGCACCAAAAAGTTAAAGGTTCTCATAAGGGAAGGATACATCCCGACATCAACATTCTCAGTTTTTGATTGAGAATTCTCAATAACCGGGACCATAGATCCCGATGATGCAGCAGAACTGGAATTAGTAAAAGGGAGTTGATCATCCTTCCTAATTATTTCTTCATGACGAAATCATACTACCCATAAACATAGACGAGATGATGTATTTCATGGCATAAATCCAATTCCTACCCAATAACAAATTATAGTCAATGGGGTGCATCAACCACCTCGACCTCGAACAGTATAGACTTCCCTCCCAGCTGGACCTAAAGAGAAGGAATAATGTACTACAGTATAAACCAATGTCCATCGAATGTTGTCATCGTAATCATAGATTGAGACAACTAGGGAGATCCAAGACCCTTCCAACAAGATAAATACATGACTGATGTCACAACGCCTTCATCAATAACTATACGCTTGATGGTGTTGTTTAGACACTCTGCATGGACTTGAAAATGCACATGGTAACGCAAGTGAGGCTAGACATCAACCATATCAAAATTGATCAAACTCCGGCTACTTAAATCATGAGCTCCCAAAGAATCCATAAAGGCATTCCTATGCGAAGGACACTTCTGGAGCACCTCCAAAGATGACATTGCACACGGTGTTTGACCTAGATCCCACATAATAGAATAGTTATGGGTAGCTCGAGAATTAGGATTGTACATTGAGCACTTAAGGACTCCTCTCTGTATGCGTGGCATAGACTCAGGCTTATCAATATACAAAGGGATCTTCAGAGGTAAAGGCTCTTTCCCAAAAGTCAATTGCGAAGGACCATAATCACGTGAATGGGTTGCAACATGAATATCCCACAACATATTAATAGGACCGTGACCACCATCATGGGATGGAGAGTTTTGACTCCCACCAGACCCACTTTGAGCAGTCGAATCACTCGAATCCATGTTCTAGTTGTGAGGAAGATGATTCTTCAACATAATTGGGCTCTATGTAATGAACTTCAAGGCCTCATCAATCCTTGGGAACAAGTGTGTAAGGTGGTCTCCTCCATAGAGTTTACAAGGGAATTTGACCTTACATTTAGGCCTCTTTTCCCCACCAGCATTCTCGTTGTTCTTGTCATGATTAGTGTTTCCTTCTTATTCCCACCTTTCCTATTATTTTTCCCCTTATTTATATTTCATATAGGTTGTCGGTTACGCTTCTAGTATGACGACTGCACAAAATGTGCATTCATCGATTGGGTGGGGATGGACAAAGTCGTACCTTATCAAGCTACAGACTGATTAATAGAAATTTTTTGCAATTGATCTGTAATCTAGTTCATAGCTTTTGCACTTGCAGAGCCCACAATGTCATCGACATGCAGCCCAAGTTTTAGCATGGGGTCATGATTTGATCTCGATGCATCAGGAATTATCTCATAAAGGATCCCAAACTACGCATAAATCAAGTTTAATTGTTGAGCTTGAAAAATGGTTTATTCCTCAGTAGCAACTATCGATGTCGAAACATCATTTCCGATGTATGCCAATAACAACTTAAGGAACCACTCCAACAAAAACTTAGGTGGAATGTTGGCCTTAATTCACCTCTTTTGTCTACACCACTCTTGAATATGGTCAGAGATGTGAGTAGCCTTGTCTTATCGAAAGGTGGACAAGATTTTGTTGTCGACGTCGTAACATACTCACAACTAAAAGTGATTAAAAAATACCATGGCCAAATCATTAAAAGTCTGGTAGTTCCCCCAAGCAACTCAATGTACGATTTCATGGATGGACTTGTAAGGGTGTGTTGAAATAGTCTCAATCGAATAGAACCATGGTTCAGTGAATTCAATGAGCACCAGAGATTGAAATTAGTGACATGGTCACCTAGATTCTCAACCTTCTTACCTTCAAACTTCACAATGTCTAAAGGAATATTAGCATGGACCAAAGGCCATGGTGGATCATGACACACCGAATCGTTTGTAAGAATAGACAAGTCAGGAAAATTTGAGAGTGGCTTAGAAAGGGAGACTTGATTACAAAGTTTGATTGCATGCTCCCTAGAAATATTGTTTCTGATATGGTGGATTCTAGTAAAGGACTTGAACTTGAACAGTCGGATAGTAACCTCCTCCCATATCACCCATGTAAGGATGTACAAGCATTTTCATAATAGTCATTCCTTGGGAAGGGGGTGCGACATTACCAAAGTTACCTATTTGATGGGCCAAATTACCCCCAGACACATGAGGAGGCATGTAACCCCTCGACAAGGGGACACATGATGAGGGGGGGCATACCAAATGAAACATTCCCTCCCAAAGTACCACTCAAAGCGTGAGGAGGATTACTCAAAAGGAACGCATTTGAAGGAATCGGTGTTGTAGACGATGGGAAAAAAGTTGGGGTGTAAGTCGTAGACCCAATGTTCACATGACCACCTCCACTCATAAAGGGTTGACACTAGTGTCAGGAGCTCATGAAGGGTGTGGCCACCCCCCAACGAACATAATATAAGGAGGGATATGGCCACCTCCAATACGCATTAAAAGGGGTTGAAGTACCCCCCATTCCAACACTAGGGTTACTACTAGGAACCATGATGGATGATGTAATACTTCCTGATACATTCAACATGCCAAAAGTTAAGGGATTCAAAGAAAAGGGAATAGACTGAGCATCAGTACCCGACCCCCCCCTCTGCCCGAGGAAAATTTTGGCACATGATCAGAAGACCACACGAACTCAAAAGGATTTGTTCCTACAGGGTGAGATGGACTAGCAGTATGAGGGACACTAAACATCAAAGTCCCTGGGATGCATAAAGAACTTGAAGAGTGAGAACCATGGACTCCCCCTCCCAAAGTGGATGAAGGGGTCTAAGGGCACTCTGACATCTCAAAAGTAGTACTCATCATCAAAAGTATAATGAGCCCTCTATTGGAAAGAGGACCAATATTATGTCTTCACCTCTTGTAAAGTGGATGTAAAAGATCAAAGGTGGTAAGCCTATTAAGTGACAAGATCGGTGGAGAGATGGAACTCGATCCACAATGAATCTACAATGAAATACTCAAGTAACAATGATCCCTAAATCCAATCTAGTGAACATAGAGCAAAACCCTAAAGAATCTAGGATAGATGGACACAAGCAAGGAATGATGATAAATGGGCTCCTAATATGTAGCAAGTATGTCTTGCATAGGAGAGTCCTCATACTCCCATACACTACAAGCGGAGGTGCATGACCAATTATAATGGACCTCAGCTTCAACACATAAGCGAGAAAATATTCCTATGGCTTGGGGTGGACCACAACAAACAAGATGACACCAAAATTCAAGCCTAATCCCAAATATTCCATATGAATGTAAATGCTAGCAATAAAAATAATTTTCCATACCTCAACCAAAAGTTCAAAGAAGTATGTCGTTGATATTTCGATCCAATGCTTGAAACCTACAACTTGTCCTCAACAACAAATGTATCCATGCACATAATATATTCATGAAATGTTAGCACCTACTCTAGCATAATCCATTTTGAACATGTATGAAGCAAATATACCCATGGAAATAAATATAACATTTTCACATGAAATTGGATGAGAAAAGAGTATTTCTATTAATTCAAAACAGAAGTACAAAGTGACAACCTCTATCAGTAACTCATTGGAACTGAGAAACCAAGTTCTTCCACCCGGGCCTCCACCACTTCAATCCTCCATGCAAAAGGTTATCTCACAAATACAATGGAGAGCTTGGGATATGAACATAAGGAGTTCAATCAACAAGGATAAAGGGATGAAGACTCAAGCATATGAAAATGGGGCAAAATTTTGGAATAGTTTCCTTACTCGCAAAGTTTCTCCTCCTCCAATGCTTCAACTGGGAATTGGAGGGTCGAATCAGATCATTTTCCAGCATATGGAAGGTTAAGGATCATAACCACTGTGACTTGGAATGGAAAATCCAAAATATTTTTAATTTTGAGCACAAAACCCGATGTACGCAAGCTCTAATGGTGCAACATGCATATATACGGGTTGCATAACTATTCACCCGCGTGTATCTTCAAAGTTGACTTATTTAGGGTTGTACTAAAGCATCGGGAATACACTGAGCAAGGGGGGTATAACGAGTCTGCATGGGGACAAAGGAAGGCCATCAAGGCATGATTCATAAGGTGTGGAAAATCACAATATAATAATTACACCTAAACCACTTACATCAAAGTATAAAACAAGCCTAAAATGGAAGGATGGGGACCAATAATCATCAAAGTAGGCATATGCTAGAGGAATAGAATCAAGAGTTCACCTCAAGGATTTTACAATACCCTTCCCCTCAGTCTCCCATTAGTGTTGAGACATCCTTGTTCTTGATATCTAGTGGGTATAGTCATACTTAATCCCTTTTACTCTTTATTCGAGGAATTTTATGGAAGAAATCTTGTTAGTGATGTGGGCATGGAGAATCCAAGCTTGTGACAGAGACACCTCACTGAAGACTCATGTATACATTTGTACATTTCAGTTTGTCTCTTAAATAATATCAAGTCACTCTTCTTTCCCTCGCCCAAAACATTCTTATTTGCATTATAACTTTTTTACTTATGATGTTTTGAGTGATTTAACTAATGTAGAATAATACATCTCTATTTACTTTGTTCAACTATGAATCCAAGTTATTGCTTTCATTAATTTTATTTGATAATCAAAATCATTTGAGAAGGGAACTTTCTCGTTTCTTGTGTGTAGGAGCATGAGGATTCTAAGATCGAATGAAAGACAAGTATAGGAGCCACACACTTATGAGGATTCAACCATCTAGATCCAAGTAAGTACATATTACCATCTCTTTTGGTTCAAACTTTGTTGGTAAAGTAGGAAATTAGAATCAGATCTTTGTGATCAATGATAGCCCTGAACCCTAGCTATTTAGGTAAGTCAAAATCCCTTAGCGATGTTGTAACATAAAATGTTCCTATCAAAATATTGAAATTTCCCAAAATTTTCAAAAATAAAATCTCGCTTGTTTTTTGTCGCTTCAAGATTGCTTTCAGTCTAATAATCCTTTGTCACTGTCAGCTTAATGTATGCATTTCCCCGTGTTAAATCAAAACCATGTCAATAATACAAACTATTCCTAATCCAAGTGGGTCTGTAGGTTGAGAAACCAATTTAAAAAAGGGGTATGTAAATATTCAAAATTTAGATAGTTTTTCCCATTGACATCAAGTGGGAAATTTTAAATTTCTTGCAAAAATATTGGGTTTTTGGTTGAATCCAATATCTGTTTTTGCTAGTTAACAATACCTTAATACTATTATAACATTTTCTGAATTACTGATTCTAAAATATTGCTACATCCCTCTTACAATCAAAATACAGAAAATCCTTCAAAAACCCATTTTGGGCTTGTATACGTGGGTTGTCAATTAGCAACACATGTATGCATGTGTACATGTACACCTCTACAAAATTTGAAAAAAAAAATATGTGGAATCTGACGTGTGTTTTGAGTGGTTGAGAGTCATTCCTAGTCCACATGGACTGAATTACACCTGACTCAACCCCCTAAACTACCTCTCTCAAGTATAAAAGAAATCCCCAATATGAAGGAGGGAACTAATATTCCAACAAAGTAATTATATATTGGAGGAATCGAATCAAAGTTTTCCTAGGGTCTTAATAGCATCTTTCCCCTTAGTCTCTCATATATTATGGGTTTCTTCTTTCTCCCTAGAGTAAGTGAGAATAGTTAATTGTTCGTAATCAACCATTTTTACTCTTACACCAAAGGAGAGCGTAGAAGACAATTTATCAATGGCCAAGGCAAGAAGAATCCAGATAGTTGATAGAGGTATTGTGCTAAAGATTCAGGTGATGTCTTAAGTTTTTAGTTGTCTTTTGTTTCAAATATAAGGCTACTCTTATTTCCCTCCTCCAAAACATTTCTATTCATGATATGGTTTGTTTCTACATAATGTTTTAGGGATTGAATTGATATTCACCTGCTAAAATCAATTTACTTAGTTAAATCAAAAATTCAATTGTTGCTTTCATTATCTTTCAAATAGTCAAAAATAATTTGAGAAAGTTCTTTGGTTCCAATTGCAAGTACAAAAGAAGTTCAAGTTTGACTGGAATACAAGGTTTTGAGAAACATACTTGTGAAGCATTCAATCGACAAGATTCGAGTGAGTTTATTCTTTCCTCTCTTTGAATTCAATTTTTGTTGACTAAGTTGGAATTTAGAGTGGGATCTTCCCTCGATCTGTTGGTAGTTCTAACTATAGCTACTAGGTGAGTTTTTTCTACAACAGAATTGGTGACTATACTGGGGAGAGTAACACATTGAATGATTCCTCGTAGGGTTCATATTTTTGCTTAAATTTCTAGTTAGATTTTGTTGGTATTTCTCATCTTCTGGACTTCCTATTAGCTATACTCTAGTAGTGTTAGGAAAATTTTGAAATTTTCTACCCTCCTCTCTCTTGTATCTTGTCATGCACTGCTTTCTTTCTGCACAATGGTATACATATGCGACTTTCTTTCTGCACAGAAGTGTATATACATGTTTTTCATTATGTAAGGCATTTGCATACATTATTTTCTGTATAGATACCCACATGCATTCTTTAAGGAGTAAGAAGACAAAAATAATGGGTTGGTAGGGTGAGTTGTATGGTTGGTCTACCATGTTTTCAAGAGTCACTAGAGATGTTTGCTTGTCTTCTTGGTCTATAATGGGGAAATCATACATAATGAAATTCTTGATTTTGGGCACACAAGAGTCTAGGGTGTGAGAGCATTTTTGCTTTTTATGTTATTTAGAGTGTTTCTAGAATTGAAATAGGATTCCTAGATTTTGATGCATTGTATATTGAGTTACATTTTCTACCACTTCACATTGTATGTGATCTTTAATATGCATTAGATAAAAGAAAAAACTTTAACGTATTTGAGTTGTATGTTTGCTTCTTGTTTCACTTTTTGTGTGAATGGAGAGAGCACAACCCATTGTCTATGCTTCTATTTTATTTCCCCTATAACTAAAGGAGAAAGACCAAGAATTTGATTTCCTAGTCTTACCTCTTGAGTCTAAGAAAAATCTTGTTGTGGATTCTTCTCAAGTTACTTATTGCATTGTAGGTGAAAAGACAATATTTGATTTGCTTTATTTTGTACATTATAGTGAAAAACGTAAACATAAATCAATATTTCAGTGGACATTAAAATTGATTTTTCCATGTCAGTGTGAATAATAGGTTGGTTGATTTAAAAGAATTAGTGAAAGAGTGTTTTGAAGTACAAAAAATGATTTACCTTTGAAACCAATTTGGATACATTATTTTCTTCAAAGGATGACAATATTTTTAATTGTCGAAATGTCCTTAGTGGTATTTAAAGTTTAATTTCTCTTTTTCACTTTTGATTCCTAAAAGTACATGCGTCTTAAAAGAACTATGTGGTTTTATTCTTAGAAACTAACTTTAGCTAGGTTCTAGGTCCTTGGTAGCAGGGTGGATAATAATTTATCCAAGTCCATCAAACAAAACTAGGAATCCACTAATTGAGAGGAAAAATCCAGTAGTAGCAGAGGCACTTGTTGGGAAAATGTATCTTACTCACGTGTCAAGCATGAGGTTAAGTTAGGAAAGTAATTGATATCTTCCCCTCAATTGTTTGTTTACTGGGATACACAAGTATGGGAGCTCTAAAGAAGTGGTAGGTCCTTGGGATGACACCACTTTGTTTGGAGTTTTGGGTCTATGACCTATGGCATATGTTCCCTTCCCATTAATGGACACTTAACCTATGATTGTGTTTCCCAACTATTATCTGTGAATTGGTAGCCATAGTTGCTTTTCCTAGGTTCCTGATAAGTGAATGAAAGGGGGGAAATGTTATAGTACTTGGAGAAAACGCATAATATCCACTCAACTCCCTTTGATGGTACATGTCTTCATGAGAGTGATTGGCCCCTTAATTATTGTTGTGGGATAGCTACTATAATTTCCACTTGTACCTTCATTAGTTGGACTTGGGCATCAATCATCCTAGGATGACCTTCAGAAGGCCCCTATGTGACTCTTCATTGGTTGGTACCAAGTCTTAATCACCCTGGTCTTATGTTTGGAAGAGTAGAACTGCTTGTTTGAATATTTTCAAGAAATTTTTGTTAGTAAGTATGGGATTATTGAAAAACAAGCTATGAAAGTTTCTTCCCTTGTGTTTCTTGAGTCAAAGTGATCAATCGGTCACCTTGTCAGTCCAAATGGATCTAGGGTGTCTCACCTGATAAGGCAATATTTCCTCCTAAAAGGCGCATACTAGATCACATTGACCCATTCCCATAATGGGTAAAGGAATAAAACCCATAAACTATAAACAATCCCACTAAAGAAGGAAGAGAATATGAATCAAGTGATCCTTATAGGCTATATGAAGTGGGGTATCTTAAATGGTTGAACGGTCACATTCACATATGAGAGACAAGTAAATCTCCTCTTGTCCAATAGTACATCATAGTTTCATACCAAATTTTAATCCTTTGTTCTAGTGGACTAATACGAGTAACACACATTACAATTCTTCTACTGGTAGCATCCTATCCCTAGTCACTAAAAACCCCATAAGAGGGGCTAATATGACTGTGTCTTCTGCAATACAATATGCATGGTCGCCACTTGCATCTAGAGTATCCGCTATAGGATCCATTCCTTCGGTCATTGCTCCTGTTATTAGAATAGGAAATTAAATGTCCATACCTTGGAGTAAAAAAACATTCTCTTTTGGAATTCATCAGCTAGGTTTTGGCTTATGCTTGGAGAATTTTGCGACATTAGTTGGTAGCTCCTATGTCTTGTTTAATGTTTTCCCATTTGGAGGTATACATATTCCTATGTCTATATCCTCTATGGCAAAATGATCCCCTTCCAGCTTCAATATGCCCCAAGGAAGCATTCCTTTCCCTGTAATGAGGGCATGGGTGGTGGAACTTCCACACCTTATGTTCAAGTGCAACCTAGTTATACTCACATCCTTGGAAATTAGAACAACCCTTTCATTATACCTAGTATTCCTTATCTGTTGGTACAATATTTTGTCAATCAAAATCAATGGACAGGAAATTCCCTACGGACTTTGAACCCTATAACACATTCTAAGTTACCTTTATTAGCAACATTATATCTACCTAACTTGACAAAGTTAACCAATGACCCAATCTTACACAAACCTAGTTGGCCTCCTGTTCCCATAAAATTTCCCTTCAATTTACCCAAATTTCAAGGGAAATTTGGAGAAGACCCTATTACTCATGTCATGACTTTCCATATCAAGTTCTCATCAAATTCATTGATGTATGGAAGTGTTATGATTTGTATTTCCAAATAAATTTAACTGGAGCGACCATAAAATGGTATATAGAATTGTTGAGAGCCTCTTTCCAAAACTTTGATGCAATAACAACGACGTTTATTAACCACTTCCAACTGCCAGTTCATTTCGAGACTAGTACCAAGCTTGTAACATCCTTTAGAAAAGATAAATCTATGCACATATATGATCATACGAATGAGTAGTGAAGAAGGCATCATCTGAATAGATCTCATAATCCATCTGAATGCTTGATATAATTGTTCATAAAGTCCTTTCAACCTTATATTGTTAAAGAAGTTGCTCTATCTGGGGTCACTAGTACAGAGCAAGCTACCATTAAGGCCCAAGAATTGTACTTGGTGTACTCTCAATATCGGATGTTATACGATATCAGGTTCACTAATCCTAGAGAATACTCTAACCCAACCCAACCCAACCCAAGCCTACACCACATTCCAATGATGTGATTTGTTCCATGCAAAATGCTACAACAAATCGGGTTGCTACACAAATGGGATAATTGTATTTGAATTCTAATGCATTTGTAGTTACAAAAACTACCACCAACAACCATGTTTCTAACCAACCCTACAAGGTTTTATCAATACATAAACCCTATACCAAAGAGAACCAGAAACCCAAACGGAAGAAACGAGGAATAAATAAAAAACAATGGGAACCAGGGTAATAATGCTAACAATAATAACGTTGGTGGAGGTAAGAAAGAGAAGAAGAAAGTTAAATTCCCAAGTAAAGTATATGTGGAATATCATTTGAATCATCAATTTCCCCAAAAGGAGGTTGTTCAATGATTATTGGCATAGTCAAAAGATGACAAGTAGCATGTTGTTTTGACTAGCTCATTCCCTCCACAACACCAGTAAATGTTGGTTGAAGAAGTATATAACCTTTTATATATTCAGAATATCCAACAAATATGTACTTTTAAGTCCCAGGTTGTAATGATTTCCATTTTTCATAGGGAATGTGATCCCATGCTTCTCTGCCAAACACACGGAAGTGGATTTCATTAAGTTTAAGTTTACTCCATGCTTCTTTTGGTGTTACATATTTTAGAGCTTTTGTGGGAGTGTGATTGAATATGTAACTGGAATAATTGATGACTTATGACCAAAAAGGAGGACTTAATCTCTTAGCTTGGATCATACAACTAGTTATTTCCTTTAGCATGTGATTCTTCCTCTCAGCAACACCATTTTATTGTGGTGTATATGCAATAGTATGTTGCATCTGAATTCATTGTGTGCAATAATTTGTAAATTTAATGTTTACATATTTTCCTCCATTATATGTTCTTAAATTTGTATTTTAGGTCCAAATCATTTTTCTACAAGGTCCTTGTAGCCCAAAAACGTGTTAAAAACTTCAATCGTAAGTTTAAATAAGTAAACCCAAGTGCATCTAGAGAAGTAATTAATGAAAGTTAAGAATTACTTGAAACGATAGAAGGAATCGGGCCACATAAATCACTGTGAACAAGCTGGAAGGAGGCTAAGGTAGGCCATGAATTTTGTTCCTAAAAACTATTAGGATGATGTTTGTCGAGAACACGTCATAGGAAAACAATATCTTTGCAAAAAATGAGAGGAATTCCAACCACCATTTTTTATTACATAATTGTTGCAATGAGTGATAGTTTAAATGACCATATCACTCATGCCAAAGTTTGCTCCAGTATCACTTATGAGTAATAAAAACTTAGGGAAAAGGCGATGACCCAAAGTTGTTGAATCTGTATAACTTGGTCATATAATCAACAATTTTGTTTGTTGGCACATGCTTAGGATCTTTGAAATCCTTGATTACAACTTGGTGAGGTGTAAGCTCCACAATATTACCTTCACCAGAATGAGTGATCTAATAGTCTAACTACAAATTGCAATGAATACTTGGAACACATAATACATCTTTGAATTGATCATAATTGACTTGAACTCATCTATCCTACAAAATTAAGAGAGCTATAATCACCAACAAATATTTCTCTGGTGTTACATTCATTTAGAACATAAAAAATGGCCTTAGCCTTAGCCATATGATAAGATGCTCTAGGATCAATGAGCTACTTATTAGAAGAAGAAGAAGAAGAAGAAACTAAGGAAAAAACATAAGCAGAAAGTGCATGTCCATGAGAAATAAAGTTGGAATAAGAATCAAGGTTGATGTAATGCTTCTTCATTGTTGCCTCCAAGGATGCCATCTTCTTGAAACATTTAGATTCCAAATGACCATATTTCCCACAAAAATTGCAATGGCTCTCAGTCTTCTTACATTTTGATTTGGTTCCCTTATCACTTTTGGAAGGATGAGTTGGTTGAGAGGGATTGGGACCATCATTTTTATTAATCTTATGAGGATATTGATTCTTGTGATGCTTGGATTTATTATTTTGTTGTGCCACTAAGGATTTGTTAGATGTATCAATGATGACGATCACTCGAATATGTAAGAGATTAACTTACTCCCTAATCAAGGAAACGGGAAAAACTTTAAGAGTGTGTTCTTTATAATTAACCCTCGTATCATCTTTCATGGAGTAAAAGGTAGATACAAAAACATAATAAGTAGGAACAAGATTAGTAAGAATATGATAAATACATTTTTTTGCTTATATATTTTGCATTCTTCAACTAAGATTCTAAGGGGTTTGAATTGAGATAGATAATACTGAATGCAAGAGAAATCACTTGGATTTAAAGAAACCAATTGTTTTTTGAGCTGGTGACCTCTAATCTCATTGTGTTTACCAAATACAATTTCCAACTTCTCCCAAGTTGCATATGGTGTGTCAATTCCTTGAAGGTGGAATCTTAATTCAATAGGGATGGACATCTCGATTAATCCACGAGATTCGTAATTTTTTATTATCATATTTTAATTTCTTATTGGAATTTGTGGGGGTATATTTTCCCAATGTAATATGGTAAATTCCCCTACTTTGTAGTACATCCTCTGTATGGGCTCTCCATGAGAAGTGGTTGGTACCGGTGAACATAACATCACTTGAACTAGACATATTATAGTATGCAAGAAATATGACTCAAAAAATAGAAAGAGACGGTCTAGATGTGTAATGTACCCCATGGCTATCAAAGGGTCTCAGGGACATATCATTAACTCTCTAAGGGTAATTAAATAATTTTAACACTTCATATTAGTCAAACAAATATTTAAGTCCATTTTTCTTGATTTAATTTCAACAAAATCCCTTTAATTACCAATAAATTAAAATATACTCAGTAACTATTCCAACAAATGATCCAAGGGTCAAGAAATTTTATTAACATCATATAACATCATCAAACCTTCAATCCAATCCATATCATAGATGAAAACCAGTTATAAAGGCTAATTGTTCTTATTCACAATTAACTAGTAATTAAGGTGTTAATTAAGATACTTAACGACACTTAGTGCGTAAATGATGACACTTATCAAAAATCCAATAGTTTAATAAATAAACATAGATTATATAATTCCTAATTACCAAAGTTACAATAATTAATCATGGTTACGAAACAGAGTCCACAAGACTAGTTAACCAGTTTTCCAATATAAGCAACTAGTCTTGCACATGATCAAATTGTAACCATGCCCTTAAACCCAAAATAAATCCTACATCCATTAACAACATATTTAATCATGCACCTAAAACTAATTATTTTTTTATTTGCAGATCATTCCAATTGCACATAAGGTGATATTTTCCAACAATTTCAATGAAACTAGGTAACATCCACCGCAAGAAATTGAATTTAAATAACTGAACCAAAATTGAATGCATCTATAAGTAGAGGATCACACCTAATAATTAGCCACCTACAATGCAATAACATATTAGAAACATATCACATGGTTGTATCATTCCATTTTTATGAAAACAGAGATTTCAATCCACAACTAGTTATCAATTTTCATCGTAATGTACCTAGTTTCCAATTTAAATTTCCAAATTCCAAATAAAGAGAAATATATGAATAATGTATATCATGGAAAGTGTATCATGGGTCACCTATATTCATATGTATTTATATTTTCACCCATATATGGTCCATTAAATAACTCACAAAACTAGCTAATTCTACTCATCTGAATTGACTAATAATTCTAAGCATCGCTAGAATAATTCAATCTAGAACTCATAGAATCATTAAAATTAAATTAAAACTATAAATAGCATGTTTTATCGTTCATAATATAGGCATATATCATTCTAACATTTCATCAAACACTTCATATGCAAAGTAACAAATCTACTCAAAACAATTCCATTGAAGGAGCTAGAAATTGGAAATTGATCTAGAATTTTGGTAGACATTTCCAAAAAACTATCAAGAATATTTCCCCTCGCATTCTTGCACACATTTCAAGAATATTTATCAGACATAAGAATAAAAATAACACTTATGAATTTTTACAAACACTTCATGTGCCAAGTCTCCAAACTATGCAAAACAATCTAATCGAAGAACTAGTTTTCGAATAAAAGGTAGAAGCATAAAAGAGAAGTGTCTTAAGCCATCCCAAGGATATTGTACCATAAAAATAAAAAATAAAAAGTGTATTAATCAATCCCAATGATATTGCACCATCAAAATAAACATTATACAATGAACACGAGAAGAAATATCAGTTTTGTAGCATAGGTGCCTAAGAATAATTTCCTCAAATAATTTATGAACAAAATCCCAAAAACTAGTTTCCAATTCCTTCATGAAAATTTACTTGCATAAATAGATTGAATTCCATGAGAAATATCTTGCACAAATATCTCATATGTTTCATCAAGAATTTCATGTGCATCCATAAATAAATCAAATCAAATCCAAATGAATTAAATAAACATGAGATAAAACACTTATGTTTGTCAACTACACAACCAGAATCAACTGTGCCATGATCCACCTAGTTGTAGACACAATGAAAGCTAAAACTCAATTTACAATGGTCACCTCAGAGATGGAACCATGATGCCACAAGTAAGGGTGAACTCAACCATAAATTCTCTCAAGGAATTAGTCCAACTACAACCCAATGGCAAGTATGACCTATACTTCCATTCCAGGGTAATTCCAGTGTCTCCGGGACAACAGTCTAACCACAACCCAATGGCAAGTAGCACTTCCAATACAAGGCATTTCCAATGGCTTTAGGACAAATACAAGTGGCTCCAAAGTAACTCATCTTGGCCACAGGCTCAACAAGGATCTCATACCAAGAGAAACAAAATCAAACCACAAGTCCTAAACAAAAACACAGTATAAAAAGCATGAACCAACACACAAGAGTGACTACCAACACAAGCAAATCGAATTCCTTCATGAGAAATTCAAATTGGGAGATAGAGGGACACAAGCATGAGAGTTACATTCCAAAAATAGCAAATATGAGTTACACATCAAGTGGCTACACCAAGAGGCACACTAATCCAACTCATGAGGGCACACTAGGTGAGAGAGGGACTCCAATCCTCAAATAAAAATTAATCTCAAGGTAAATAAAACCAAGGAGTAACATAACACGTGAGGGTACATAACCGAGAGGGTCCATCAAGTATATAAGAAGGGTGTACAACATCAACATAGGCTCAACACACATAGGTAACCACTTTTCCACAACCTATTGCTTGTAATAGCATGGTTCTTGATACTCTCTTGTGTGGCATCGATCGTCTGATTGTTTTACTCTATTAACTATTTTATAGTTTCACCATAATAAAAATAATGACAATGTGCAAACCATAGTCCAAGTGCTTTATGCCACTGTGTCTAACATAACACAATAATAATATGTCCATGGGCTAAACTAGAAGGCATTACAACCCTCGTCCCTTGAACCATGCATCGTCCTCAACCCATACACATACATGCCACTATATCTCAAAATAGATGAGGGTATGCCTCCCTCATCACATCTTCCATTTCCCAAGTCGCATCATCGGGACTATAGTGGCTCCACTGAACCTTAACCTAACAGATTTGTTTGTTCCTTAGTAGCTTGGTGTTCTTTCCCACAATGGCAACAAGCTCTACCAGAAAGTCTCCTTCCGGCTCCANGCAACATACTAACAATAATAATATGTTAGTATCAAAATAATCTCAGAAACAATATATCATATCATATGCATCATCATCTAATGTAAAACAAAAGCATCTAACCTACAATTTACATGTATCATATTCCAGTCAATTATATGCCTAGGGTAATGCATATACTTTTTCAACAAAGAGACATGAAACACATTATGCACTTTTATGCTAGGAGGCAAACCTAGTTCATAAGAAAATGGTCCTATCTTTTCCAAAATCTCAAAGGGACCGCCATATCTAGCTGCAAGTTTAGAACAATTCCGCAAGTTCAATGTACTTTTTTTCGGTTTCACTTTCAAAAACACATGATACCCAACCTGAAACTGGCTGTCAATCCTATTCTGATCTACATAACTTTTTCTGTTATGTCTATCATGTGTTGTTTTCAAATTTTGTTTAATCCTGACCATTTGATCTTCCATTTTCTTTAATAGTTTTGGCCCAATGATAAATATGTCTATCGAATTGTACCAACTAATAGGTGTGTTACATTTTCTTCCATACATTTCTTCAAAAAGACCTACTTTCAAAGAAGAGCGATAACCATTGTTATAAGCAAATTCCACAAGATGCAAATAATTTTCCCATGTAGTAGGTTGATCCATTACATACATTCTTAGCATGTCTTCAATAACCTGATTAACCCTTTCTATCTTCCCATTTATTTGAGGATGATGTGAATTACTCATATTCAAATCTGTTCCAAAACCTTTAAACAAACATTTCCAAAAAAGACCTGTGAATTTTGAATCCCTGTCTAACACAATTGCTTTCGGAATACCATGCAATCTAGCAACCTCTTTCATATAAATATATGTCATTTCACCTGTTTTATGTGTAGTCTTAACTAGTATAAAGTGAGTTTCTTTAGTTAATTTGTCTACCACTACCATAATAACATCATGTTGTGACCTTTCCTTAGGTAATTTTGTGATAAAATCCATACTGACTACATCCCATTTCCATTCTGGTATCTTTAAAGATTGTAACAAACCTACAGGGTGCCTATGTTCAAATTTTACTTCTTAACATTCTAAGCATCTAGCTATGTAATATGAAATTTCCTTTTTCTTTCCTACACAGTAATAATCCTTCTTAGTTGTTGCTACTGTCTTTTAATAACCAAGTGACCTCCATATGGTACTGTTGTTGTTGCAACCACTACCCCAAAAAATTTCATGTTTTGGAGCCCCCCTTTGATTTCCAGTATCTAATCCTTCTTAGACCGCCTTTGCCTTATTTCTTGAATTAGTTTTATTTTACAAATTAAAACAATATTAAGAGGAAACTCAGTTTTTCCATCCGCTGTATCGGATGAACTCAATGAGTTTAGCCCACATAGTGGAGGAGCTACTTGTTAAGTTTATTGATCCTTCACTTTTCTTTTGACTTCTGGAAAATTCACGTGATTTTACCGATTCGTCGGTTAGACTCTAACCTTTGGAGCCGATGTTATCGGAGAGAGTTTCCCTTTTCCTTTTGGATGGCTTGTTGACGGCCTTTCTAATAAATTAGATCGCCTTGTTCGGAGTGTTTCCAATTATATTGGGAGAAGTTTATGTGCTTATCCACCTGCCGTTTCGGAAAATTCCAATAATTTTTCTGAGGGAATGCTTCGAGAGTCTTGGTCGATGTTTCGAATGATCATTTTATTTACAACCATTGTCTTCCCACAGTCCCATCCGATTCCATGCTAATGGGTGAGTCTAGTTTCCAGAAGAGAAAATCTATGTCTACCCGATGAGCGTCGAGTTGCTATTTGTTTCTTGCCTAACACAATCGGATGCGCTTACCTTTTTCTAACCGATATGTTCCTGAAGGTTCATCCGATGCTATGTAGATGAGTAGGGTTTTAACCACTGATATTCTTACCGATGTGAGTCATGACATGCTCTCGATAAAGGAAGTCTGAGCCCACCCGATGAACGTCAAATTCATCCCAAGCTTTCACCCGAGCCCGTCGATGGCACTCTTATGATATTTTTCGACGCTGCATTCTATTGGGCGCCAACAGTGTTTTCACCTGCGGGCAATTAATTACTTTTTCGCTACTATGCTTATTTAAGTCGTCGAAGGGTTAGATTACGGTTATGTGTTGCCCGTTTGAGCTTGTCTTTTTTGCTGCATGGAGCTGTCAACTATTGTTTGGATCTAGTTAGTCATGCAAAGTTTGTGCTCACTCCAACCTGTCTATGTTCGCTAGGTAGGATCTTAAATTTAACTCGCAGTCAGTTTTGGCATTTTTTACGAGGGATTGTTCTAGCTTAGTGGTTTAGGTTTTCTTGCCCTTAGCAAGTATTTATCCCCAGGATCATAGAGAGTTATCTTTCCGTCTTGGCCTTCTCTCGAGCATATTTTCTACGTTTGCTTCGCCCCTGGCTCGTGAGGTCGTCGAGTCCCCCTACCTGCCTCACACCATTCGTCACCTCTGCCCTCGCCATGGGAGGTTTCCTATCAGTGCATTTTAGCGGAAGGGACGTGGGACGAGTGATTCACTGTCTGCACCACTCTATTTTCTTTTTGTCAGTGTGTGAGCGGAGAGGTTATAATTATTGGCCAGGGTGGGACTTTTTGGGTCTAGAGAAGATCTGGGAGCTTGCCACATTTGAATTCAAACTGTAGGAGGGGGACGTTCTTTTTAAAAACCATGAAAGCCCTAGTTATCCGGTTGAGAGTTTGGTAGGGTGTTCTTATAGTATTCACGGCTCCTTCTTGTCTAGCCCAATGTGTTGGAAGTTGTCTTGCTCAGGGATGTGTTTTGAGCTAGGGTTTACCTACTCGCGAGCTGTGTAGAGAATTCTTATGAAGAATCCTTAGGCCTGTTGCTCAGCTCTCGCTGTAACCTTGCTTTGTTTTTGGTTAAAATGTTTTATGATGACATGGTAAAGTTCTGTTTTGCTTAGATATGACTCCATATTGTTTCTGGTTGTTTGCAATCCCAGAGTTGTTAGTTATATTTATGTGCATTAAAATGAATCTAAGACATGGTTTTATGGTTTTGACAGCCCCAATTTCTATACAGTACCATGCCTAGAAAAGGGAAAAAGAAGGTCCAAGCTACGGAGGACGATCCATAAGTTGAGGTCATAACGAAGGTAGAGATCATATATGAAGATACCAAAGCTTTCATTGGCGTTGAACCCGAGTTCATATGGGGTCAAATCCACCAAATGATCAAGAACCAGAATGTCCCAGATGTGGGATTAGAAGACCTCCCAACATATGCAAACATAAAGAAGTCAGCTATTATGAAGGTGTCCACATGTCCTGAACTCTTCCCATTTTCAGAAGTAATTGGATGGATTCTCCCAAGGGCAGATATAACTAAGATGATTCTGTCAAATGTTAGTGGACAAGGTTATGCCGCCTACAACTGGGCATATGTAGCTGAAGCATACAAGCTACCTACAGCTCAGATTTATTTGACGAAAAAGTGGTTGAAGGAGCTAGACTTGGATATTTTCAACTGTGTAAGGAAAATGATGGTTCCTGGGAAACAATTCCGCACAAGGCCTACTGGTGAATATGAAAATGCACTCTTAAGTACTCCATATTGGCTTCTAGATTCAATGTTAAATAGGATTTTTGGTCGAGCAAATGGAAAGTTTTATAAGGTAAGCTAGGTTCCAGTGATTTTCTTTGTGGCCACATAGGGTACCATCTTCAACTAGGCTGACATAGTATCAAACAACTTGTCTTCATGCATAAGCGTAGCACTTGGAGGTGTGTCACAGAAGAAGTAGGAGTTCTATATGAGCTCCTTCCTAATTGATTGCATTGTGTGCACCCATCAGTTCCCAGCACTGAAGAGCCAATGGGACAAGACAAAGACCCATGTATATTCTGCATACCATCTTTTCTGGGCACACAAATACTATAGCCACTACAAGAGTCTCTGTGAATACTTCATCATGTCACTTTACAAGTTAATCTTCCTCACAAAATGTAATTGCATGTCCGAGAAGACATTGGAGATAGTGGAAAATAATGGAAATTATTACCTTTCAGAAGAAGGTTTGAGGATGTTTGGGGGAACTAGGGTCCCTTCTTTGTTACTAAAATACGCCACTTGATATGTTGTTCACAAAGAAGTGGTGAGGCGGATTTACATTGACGATATTGGGAACTTTTTATTTGATCAAAAGAAGGTTGTGTACCCACAACTCTCGTTCTACATAGGTTGTTACAAGTTCACTGAGGTGAAGAGTGTGCCGGAATTTATGAAGGAGTTAGAATACTTTCACTTTGGAGAAAAGAAATTTCATAGGAATTATTTAGAAAACAGGGTTGCAAATTATTGTGCAGCAACAGGAGTACATTTTGACTACACAAATTACTGGGACAAAGATGAAGAAATGTTCTGCAATGCCTGCAACATGACAGCTTTAAGAAGAAGATTCAAACAGAACACAACAACTGTGGGAGGCAAGGGGAGCAATAGTAAAGCTACTAAACAACAAAGCATAGAAGAAGAAGCTGCAAATAAGAGAGAAGAAGAAGCCCTCAGATTATCATGGGAAGTGGAGCAACGATTAGTAGAGGAGTAACAACAAAAGAAACAAGAAGGGAAGCAGTAGAAAAAGCAGCTGAGGAACTTAAGCGAAAAGAGGAGGAGGACCGAGACCATGAAGATCTTGAATAGGATCAGGCTCATGATAATCTTGTAGATTCATCTATCCCATCAAGAACCATGGCAACAGGGAATCCAGCTCCCTCGGTAGAGCTTGGATTAATACCTTTCATCCCGTCCCAGGAACAGGCAGTAGCTGACCTTAATACGATTTTCTATGATAAAAACAAGAAAAGGATTGTGATGAAGACTGAGAAAAAGATGGACACTGGAGGTAGGCCTTCAGAAATTATGGTAACCGAGAAAGCAGTTATACATGGGACTAATACAGATCCTAAGATTCTTGCAATTGCAGGAGTAGCATCAACTCTCGCCAATGTAGATAATGTTAGCCAAATGGTTGATGATATCGAATAGTATAAGGAGAAAATGTCCTAAGTAGAAGAAACCTTAAGAAAAGAAAGGGGAGAAAGGTGAAGCCTAAAGAGGAAGCATGATGACACTCTCACGGAATTGGAGAGACTAAAAGAAGCATATCAAATTTTACAATCAGACAAAGATGCCTTGATCTTGTCATCCAATCACTGAAGGAGAGAAAAGGGACCTTGAGGGAAAGGTTCTGGAGTTAGAAACACAAAAGGACACAACCGACAAAATAATTAAAGAATTATAAATCCAGAACAGTTTGTTAGCTGAGAAAGTTAAGGTTGCGAATGAAAAACAACTTGATATAGCTCCTTTTTGCAATCAAGCATCTTTGTTGCAGAAGGAAATAAATCAGATTGTATTGAAGTTGGTGGGAGATATGTATAGATTTAAGAAGATTGAAGCTAGGTTGAAAGAAATAGCACTTGGCTCATCATAGTTTAGGAATAAATTATCAGACGTAACAGAACTTGTGAAGAACCAGCTAGCTTGGATAGGATCCAAGCCGACCTTCCCTGCAAACATGCCTCATAAAACTGCATGAAGTCTAAATATGGAAGTGGCCATATTAAATTTCGGTTGCAAAGCAGCAGTGAGGTTAAACACATCCATTGATAAAACTGTGGAAAAGTGCACCGAGTTTTACAAAGGAATGTGTTCCATTCACAATCAGTGACAGGTTTTAGCATGTACTCAGGATCAAGACTTCCCAGCCAGAGAGGAGCATTTAAAGAACCTATAGGAAAGGCTGCAGAAAGGAGAAGAGGACATATCTAAGATTGAATGCGTCAATGAGGAGGATAGTGGAGTCTGGATTGTACAAGTTTCAGTTCACAAATACATGTTGGGAGAATTACTATGTCAAAACATACCCAAAGTAAAGGAGGTCGAGTCCCAGTTGTCATAACATGAGGTAGCAGCATGTGTGCTAGAGCCAGCTGAATATCGAATCATTAATGAAGAGGCTCAGGCATGGGATGTTTTCATTAAGACACCAACAGGGCCCACTTAAACTTTGTCTTATTCACAAGTGGAGGAGTTATGTAATATTTTTTGTATTTATTCCTTTTTTCCTAGTGAGCACACTAGAGGACGATTTTTTTGTAAACAAATACCTAGGGAAGCCCAAGGGACCAAGGTAACTAAAAGGTCATTTGTAGTTTGTATAAGTAGGGGTAAATGAGAGTAGTAAAAGGGACTTTTTGCTAGCATAGATGTTGAAGCTTGTTGTAAGAAGAACTATTTCTTTTTATAATAAAGAGGACTGAATTTTGCAGGAGAGAGGATTGCATGAGTCTCAGAGCATGTTGTGTAGATCGTTGATTAAAGAATTATTTCTGTTTTAGCATACTATACAATTTGTGAGATCGTTCTTAACCCCTTGAACTATTTCTAAGTTATGAATGTTTTTTATGTCATGTTATGAATAGTATGCAATGATGAATGATGAATACTTTTACTTCACTAAGTTATCTCTATGTTAATTTTCTATTGTATTTATGCTTTCTAAATTTATCAGCTATCTATGGAATTCTATTTGCAGACAATACAGTACATCATTCATTTTTTAGTATTAATCTTGCTCCCTGGGGATAGTTTTAGAATAGATTTAGAATAGCGGTTATTTATCTTTATTTGCATTTAATCTAGGCACTTGCATATCATCCCTTTAAACTAAAATACATAAACGGTGGGTCGGGCGGCTTCTGGTAAAAATAGATTTAAAATTTACTTTAACTCTATGGTAGCCGGACCATAAACCAGATGGATTCCCCATACCAAACGATAAGCGATCTATTTGGGAACGATTATTGGGGAGAATCCCTACTGTCGGCACCTAGGATTTTCTAGGCATCAACCATTTTTGGCACTAGAAGGAGGGCCGCCAGTGCATGGCTGGCCGAGGAAATCCATTTTCTCGAGATTATTCCACTGGTGACAGTTCTGAAACTAGTTTTCCCAAGGACTCCATTCCTGAAGGAAGAGTTAGCCCTGAGTTAGAAGCTCCAAAGCACCTTTATCCTATTTCTTTTGAAGTAGTTAATGATTTAAGAAGAATTACGAGGTAGTATGCAAAAAAGCTTGGAGGATTGTCGAATATTCCTAAATTACCAAGAAGACAAGCTCATAGGAGGGTTCCTGTTTACACAGGGAATTCAGTTTTGGTAGGAAATTTTGAATAATTGGTAGATTTATCCTTACATAAAATTGTTCAACCAATTGATCAGTTGGGACCAGAGTCTCCTTTTTGTTCACTTGTACAAACCCTTGTTCATTCTCCACCCCAATCTCCACCTGGAATCATGGATGCAAATCAACTTGTAAATCCAAATGCTAATCACCCTCCCCTTCCACCAGCTTGGAGGGCCAGAACTCCCCTTAACCTAGTTTTTATGCTGCATGCTTTACTTGCCCATCCTGAAAAGTCATTACCTAAGTTTGACCCAATAGAAGGCATTGATGTGGATGATCATTTACAGAGTTTTTTCTTGGCCCTAGAGGTTTTAGCAGCGGCAGATCATGAGGATGTAGTATGCTGAATTTTTCTGCATACTCTTAAGGGAAAAGCAACATCATGTTATTTCGGCTTATAGGCAAATTCAATCACAAACTGGAATACTTTTGAAAGGTTGTATAAAAGCAAGTTTGGTTTCCAAAGAACCATGACCACTCTGATGAAAGAATTACTCACCTTAAGGATGGAGAAAAAAGAGAAAGTACGGGATTTCAATCAGAGGTTTGTGGCCCATTTGAATAATTTTAGTGCTACCATAATGCCTACTGAAGAGACATTAATGGAATATTATTTTTCGGCACCTTCACCAGATATAGCAATGTTTGTAAATCAGTTAGTAAGGCCTTCATTGTTAGAAACTTATGAAGAAGCCAAGAAGGTAGAAGAGGAACTCGAAAGTATAAACAAATAGACCATAGATTCAGATACAAGAACTTTTAATAAGAAGCCTTTGTTGCTGACTAAACCCAAAGAGGAACGTTCAAATGAATTAGAAAATGTGGTTAAAATGGTACAAAAACTGTCAAACAAGGTTATTGATTTAGAAAAGGATAAAGAAGCAAGTTCATCTAGAAATCCATTTAAAACATTCTTTAAGAAAAAAGATGAAAGTACTCCACCCCAACCACCCACACACAATTTTTCTGTGTTGAATCTCACTGAAGCGGGCATGGATAATTTTTGTACTTTTCATCAACAACCCCATTCCGAGAAGAACTGGCCTCGGTGGATTAATTCAATGAATCTAGTTGTGAATCAACTTTTAGACACTCAATTAACAGAACCCGAAGCTAAGGAAGAAAAATAAATTAAAACAGAAGAAACTACCATGGTTTTGTGGGATTGTATGTCTACATTAGGATTGGATGAAGAAGAATCCACCGAAGAGATACAACTTTCAGCAGTAAATATCACAACCAGGAGTCAGGGACCAGTAATAGATGAAATTCTTTATTGCCCAAGATAAAGAAATTCCAAGAGAGTATGAAGAGATATACCAAGAACACCCAAATCCCACCTACACCTGATTTAGTTATAACAAAGTAGAAAGCTCCAGCAATAAGTAAATCAGTAAAGGTTGTGGAAAATAAATCGGATGATAATAAGAAAATTTCAGTAGAACCAGACATAATAGAAGATATTAAGAAAACTAAGGCAAATGTTTCTTTGTTTGAGATGTGCAATTTACCGCAGCAAAGAAGAAAACCCTTGGAAGCCTTGGACCCTCAACCCAGTAGAACTCAAGACAATATCCCATTAGATAAAGAGATAAATGAAGCCAGCATTGGGGGAAAGTCAAAATCTTGGACTAAGCCATTTTTACTAACATTTGATATTTTTAATTTAAACATACATAATTGTTTGGTAGATTCTAGAGCATCATCTAATGTCATGCCTTTGTCGGTTTGTAGAAAGATAAATGGGAAACCTACTCCTTCTTCCAGTAAAATCATCAAGTTAGATAGAACAATAGTCAACGTGGCAGGCGAGATGAAAAATGTACTGATTCGATTAGCAGTCGATGAAGGGGTATGTCAGTGTATAGACTTCATGGTTGTAGACATCTCGAAAGCCTATAGCTTGATATTGAGTAGGGACTGGTCTGAAAAACTCAATAGTTATTTCACAACAGATTGGTCACACTTGTGGTTTCCCTATAAACACCCTCAGAATCAGATAAAAGTGCTAAGGGAACCACATATGAAGTATAATGTGACACAGCTGGAAAGGGAAAATGAGCCTGTGAATTTCTCATAGTCAGTTTTGGGCAACTATTTTTTAGAGCTTGAACGAGGAATTATCAAGCGGAAGAGGCCAACAGTGAGTCAGATGAACAGTCTGATCTCCTTCAGTTTTCACGGGCTGACAATATTGATTGTAACATAGTTAACTTAGTTTCTATTTCAGAAAGTAGAACTAATGTTGTAGAATTAGAAGATCAGTTTTGGGTGTTATATTTTGATGGTTCGAAATCTCAAGAAGGGTCAGGGGTCGGTTGTGTCCTAATTGACCCACAAAAAATAAACATTTTTTATCTTGTAGATTAGAATTTGAATGTACTAACAATACAGCCGAGTATGAAGCAATGATCCAAGGATTGAAAAAGGCAATTGAGTTTAAAGTAAAAAATCTAAAAGTTTTTGGAGACTCTGAAATAATTGTAAAGCAGGTTCGCAATACAATTCATTGTCTATCCCCTCATTCAAAAGGTTACCAAAATAAAGTTTGGAACCTCATAATGAATTTTGAGGATTTTAATGTTAATTCTATTCCTAGATTGAAAAATGCAGCAGCTGATTTATTAGCTACTTCAGCTGCAAGATTGGTACCCACAAATAACAAATGTTCAATTGAATTGATTTTCAGGCCATCTGTACCTGATAATGTCACCAACTTGAGAGTATTCAATGATGACCAGCAGATTTTGGAATTCTTAACAAATGAAGAGACTTTCAAAGATGCAGTCATTGATGATGAAGAATACTAAGCAAATATTTAGAATGGTAATTTCATACCAAAAGAGGTCAGAACATTGGAGGGAATGTTTGACTTGAATAACAAATTCAGAAGTCTAACCAATGTCAAAATGCACAGTTCATTGATGTAGTATGAGTTGATCAATCTGGGGACAGAAGCTGAACCTAAGTATGTGAACTTGGGAAAATGTTGTTCACTAGGTGAAAGAAGCAAGTTCATCAGTTTATTTCAACAATATAAAGATGTCTTTGCATGGACTTATAATGATCTGATGACACCTGCATCATCCAACATGTGATTCCTATTAAAATGGGTGTGAAACCTTTCCCGCAACAACTTCAGAAGATGCATCCTAAGCTAGAACCCTTAATTCAAAGTGAGGTGAAAAAATTACTTGATGCTAAGATTATTTTCAGAGTTAGACACTCATAATGGGTGGCAAATTTAGTACTAGTGTGGACTTCAGAAATCTAAACCATGCCTCGGACAAAGACAATTATCCAGTCCCTCCGATGGAGCATATTTTGCAGATAGTTTCAGGCTCTAAGTTCTTCTCCATGTTGGATGGGTTTTCAGGATACAACCAGGTATTAGTAGCTGAACAAGATAGGTTGAAAACCACATTCCGTACAAAGTGGGGAACCTTTTCCAATAGAATAATGTCGTTTGGATTTATTAATGCTAGAGCTACTTTACAAAGGGCCATGGACATAGCTTTCCGGGGACTAATAGGACACAATATGGTATTCTACCTGGATGTCGTAACAATGTTTTCCAAGAAAAGAGAAGCACATCCTCTTCATTTAAAACAAATTTTTTAGCGCTATCGAAAATACGGTATCTCCTTGAACCCTAAGAAATGTGTTTTTGCAGTATTGGAAGGAAAGTTATTGGGTCACATCATTTCTAAAAGGGAAATCTCCATAGACCCAGAAAGGATTGAAGCTATAGCACAGATCCCCTTACCCCACAATAAGAAAGGCATGCAATATTTCATGGGGACTATTAGTTTTGTGCGAAGGTTTGTGCTTGATTTTGCACAAATAGTCAAACCTTTGCAGCAAATGGTTAAGCAAAGTGTGCAGTTCAAATGGACTGACATAGAGAAGAATTCATTTACTAATATCAAAACAGCAATAGCACATGCACCTTCACTTAGAAGTCGTGATTTTGATAAATATTTTATCTTGTACACTTTTGCTTCTGATAGTTCGCTCGCAGCGGTGCTGATGCAAAAAGAAGAAAGGGGAGATGAATTTCCTATATCATTTATGAGAACTGGTCTATAAGGTGCTGAATTGAACTACACCACCATTGACAAGCAAGCTTACGTAGTATTTAAAGCTGTAAAGCAATTCAGGCCAAATATCCTTAAGAATTGGACTAAAGTGGTTGTCCCTCACCCAGCAGTCTGAAGCCTCTTCGTGCAAAAAGAGTTGGGTGAGAGAAGAGGAAATTGGGTTACAGATCTACAAGAATACGATTTAGAGTTTAAGTCAATAGCCATTATTAAAGGACAAGGACTTTGCAAGCTAATGGCTAAAAGTCAAAATAATGAAGAAGGTGATTGGGAGAATGAGGCCGAAGTTCATATGATTGACATGTGTCCCATTTTTACAGCTTCAGGATCATGGTATAGAGACTTGATACATTATCTCCATCAAGGTTATTTACCATAATATTGGAGTTCCAAACAAAGAAGAGCACTACATCTGAAATCAACGTCATACCAAGTAATTGATGGAGTTGTTTTTAGAAAGAACTGTGACGGAGTTTTTCTGAGATGCTTAGAATATGAAGATGCAATTAAAGTGGTCAAGGAATTGCATGATGGTCCTATTGGAGGACACTAATTAGGAGACACAACTGCTCACAAGATCTTGAGAGCGGGATACTATTGGTCAACCCTGTTTAAAGATGTACATGCATATGCAAGGAAATGTGATATATGCCAGGAAGACTTACAAAAGCAGTTGGACCACTACAACCAGTCATTGTTTCAGAATCATTTGAACAATGGGGAATCAACATTATCGGAGAAATCAATACTAATTCTTCGTTGCAGCACAAGTACATCCTCATAGCCGCCAACTACTTCACCAGATGGGTGGAAGTAATTCCACTGCAGAAAATAAATGAAGATGCAGTCATAGATTTCTTACAAGAACATATTATGACCAAGTTTGGGGTTCCAATTTCCCTGGTTTTTTACAATGCATATTACTTTTCATCAATTAAACTTACTGAGTTCGCTAATGAGAAAGGAGTGAAATTACATTACTCTGCTAACCACTATCCACAAGGTAACGGGTTAGCTAAGTCAACTAATAAAAATCTCATTATAATTCTGAAGAAAACTGTCATAGAAAACCAAAGAAGTTGGCATTATGCTCTTCCGAATGCACTCTGGGCTGATAGGGTTACACCCAATAATTCCTTAGGCGTGTCACCTTAAACCTTAGTTTATGGAAAGGAATCTATCCTACCTCCAAACATCTTACTTCCATCTTCCCAATTAGCTCAAGCTTCAAAAGGGTCCAACAACGAAGTTTTACAAGCCAGAATCGATACTTTACTGAGGTTATAAGAGTCTGGGTTCAAGGCTAAACAGAGGTTTAAGCACCAGTAGGAGATTGTAAAGAGATGGTTTGTTAAATGTAAGTCTGGAAATAAAAAGTTTCAAAAGTATGGGATTTAGTTCTCAAATGGGATCACCCGCATGATGAAAAGGGTAAGCATACCAAGTTTCAACATCTTTGGGTTGGCCCGTTTCTAATTGCCACAAAGTTAGGCTCCTCAACATATAAGCTCTAGGATTTGCAGGGTTGGGAAGAGAACCTGCTCGTCAACGGCTTGGTTCTCAAACCTTACTTTACCTAGTACCTTGAAGGAACCTTTGTACATAAATAAGCTTCTTTGTTTGATTGCTTTAGTTAGTTTTTTTATTTGATTTATTTGCTATTGATTCATTACAATTTTTTTTGCTTTCCTTTAGTCTATTTTCAATAAACCAACTCAACTTTTGGTGTTTGGAGTACATTGGAAATTGGACAAACTGCTAATCTTTTAAAGACAAGAACTGCTTATTGGATTTTATCTCTATTGGAATTTATCATTACAAATATTCTTTAATTTGATAAATAGTGGAAGGGAAGTCATTTTCAGAACGCATTGAAGTCCTGATTTAAACCCTGTTAAATAACTAAGGTAGGAGAATTTTGGAATACTATTCTGAGGCTCCATCCACTTCACATTAATATCTGTCCTAGGAAGCTTGCGGCCAAAAACCCACGGAAAGGAAGCAGGAACGAAAATTGCATGGTATTCAAAATAATCCCATGCCACAAATTAAAGCCAAAAGGCTTAAGAGTTAAAATTTCCCAAAAAAAAAGAAATATCCCAAGGATATAATGCAAGTAAAATGATTAGATTGCTCAAATGCTCTTCTCCATCCGTGAGATAAAACAAACTATCACTCACACAAAAGGACACCATGGATGGAAGAACCTGAATCAAATCTGGAATGTAAAAGAAGCAATCTGGGAGGGCTCAAAAGACAAAAATCTGAAAGCATCAAAAGAATGCAAAAGGCATGGGAATGAGGAACAAACAAATATGTCTCTCCAAGTTCTGTTACTATCATGTGGTGTCTCAGCCATAAGCAACCAAATGCAGAGGTAAATGAATTTCATATTTCGGCCTCGGAAGTGTTATCAAGACTTTGAAAACCTGGTTACCTTATCCAAATTTGGACTGCAATCAATAAGTGATTTCTGAATCTGAAGTTTCTTGAAATGTCTGGATTTTTAAAGAAATCTTGAAAAGATTTGGGACAAGTTGGTATGACAAAGTTTCATAAAGTAGCTTTTGGTGTTTCAAAAGATAGTTAGTCCAAAGATCCATGTTCACTAGCCAGTCACCAATTATTGCTGCTGCAACCAACACCCCAAAAAAATTTCATGTTTTGGGCCCCCCTTTGATTTCCAGTATCTAATCCTTCCTAGACTGCCTTTTCCTTGTATCCTAACTTAGTTTTCTTTTACAAACTGAAACAATATTAAGAGGAAACTTAGTTTTTCCATCCGCTGTATCGGATGAACTCAATGAGTTTAGCCGATGTAGCGGAGGAGCTACTTGTTAAGTTTATCGATCCTTCACTTTTCTTTTGACTTTTGGAAAACTCACGTGAGTTTACCGATTCGTCGGTTAGACTCTAACCTTTGGAGCTGATGTTATAGGAGAGAGTTTCCCTTTTCCTTTCGGATGGCTTGTTGACAGCCTTTCCGATAAATTGGATCGCCTTGTCCGAAGTGTTTCTGATGATATCGAGAGAAGTTTATGTGCTTATCCACCCGCCGTTTTGGAAACTTCCAATAAGTTTTCTGAGGGAATGTTTCAGGAGTCTTGGGTGATGTTTCAGATGATCATTTTGTTTACAACCAATGTCTTCCCATAGTCCCAGCCGATTTTGCGGTAATGGGAGAGTCTAGTTTCCGGGAGAGAAAATCTGTGTCTACCCGATGAGCATTGGGTTGCTATTTGTTTCTTGCCCAACATTGTTGGATGCGCTTACCTTTTTCTAACTGATATGTTCCCAAAGGTTCATCCGATGCTACACGGATGAGTAGGGTTTTAACCATTGATAGTCTTACCGATGCGAGTCATGACATGCTCCCAGTAAAGGAAGTCTGAGCCCGCCCGATGAACAACGGATTCATCCCAAGCTTTCACCTGAGGCCGTTGATGGAACTCTTATTATATTTTTTGATGTGGCATTCTATTTGGTGCCAACGGTGGTTTCACCCATAGGCCATTAATTACTTTTCTGATGCTATGTTTATTTAAGCCGTCGAAGGGTTGGATTACGGTTGTGTGTTGCCCGTTTGAGCTTGTCTTTTTCGTTGTGTGGAGCTGTCAACTACTGTTTGGATCTAGTTAGTCGTGCGAAGTTTGTGCTCACTCCAACCTGGTTATGTTCACCAGGTAGGATCTTAAACTTAACTCGCAGTCAGTTTTGACATTTTTTATGAGGGATTGTTCTAGCTTAGTGGTTTAGGTTTTCTTTCCCTTAGCAAGTATTTATCCCCAGGATCATAGAGAGTTATCTTTCCATCTTGGGTTTCCCTCGAGTGGATTTTATCCATTTTATTTGCCCCTAGATCGCGAGGTCGTCAAGTCCCCCTACCTACCTCATGCCATTTGTCACCTCTTCCCTCGCCATGGGAGGTTTCCTGTCAATGTGTTTCAGTGGAAGGGCCATGGGCAGACGATCGTTTCGCCGTCTGCACCACTCCCTTTTCTTTTTTTCCAATGCGTGAGCAGAGAGGTTATCATTATTGGATAAGGTGGGAATTTCCAGGTCTAGATAAGATGTGGGAGCTTTCCACATTTAAATTTGAACTGCGGGAGGGGGTTGTTCTTTTTAAAAACCACAAAATCCCTGGTTATCCGGTTGAGAGTTTGGCAGGGTGTTCTTATAGTCTTCATGGCTACTTCTTATCTAGCTGAGTGTGTTAGAAGTTGTCTTGCTCAGGGACGTGTTTTGATCTAGGGTTTCCCTACTCGCGAGCTGTGTAGAGAATTCTTATGAAGAAGCCTTAGGCCTGTTGCTCATCTCTCGCTGTAACATTTCTTTGTTTCTAGTTAAAATGTTTTATGATGACATGGTGAAGTTTTTTTTGCTTAGATACGACTCCATACGGTTTTTGGTTGTTTGCAATCACAGAGTTGTTAGTTATATTTATGTGCATTCAAATGAATCTAAGACATGGTTTTATGGTTTTGAAAACCCCAATTTCTATACAGTACCATGCCTAGAAAAGGGAAAAAGAAGGTCCAAGATACGGAGGACGATCCAGAAGTTGAGGTCATAATTAAGGTAGAGATCATATACGAAGATACCAAAGCTTTCACTGGTGTTGAGCCTGAGTTCATATGTGGTCAAATCTACCAAATTATCAAGGACCGGAATGTCCCAGATGCAAGATTAGAAGACCTCCCAATATATGCAAACATAAAGAAGTCAGCTATCATGAAGGTGTCCACACGTCCTGAACTCTTCCAATGTTCAAAAGTAATCGGATGGATTCTCCAAAGGGCAGATATAACTAAGATGATTCTGTCAAACGTTAGTGGTAAAGGTTATGAATTCTATAGCCAGGCATATGTAGCTCAAGCATACAAGCTACCTATAGCTCAAATTTATTTGATGGAAAAGTGGTTGGAGGAGGTAGACTTGGATATTTTCGACTGTGTAAGGAAAATGATGGTTCATGGGAAACAATTCCGCACAAGGCCTACTGGTGAATATGAAACTGCACACTTACGTACTCCATATTAACTTCTGGCTTTAATATTAAACATGATTTTTGGCCGAGCAAATGGAAAGTTTTATAATGTAAGTTGGGTTCCAGTGATTTTCTTTGTGGCCACATAGGGTACCATCTTCAACTGGCCTGACATGGTATCAAACAGCTTGTCTTCATGCATAAGCGCAACACTTGGAGGTGTGTCATAGAAGAAGTCAGAGTTCTATATGAGCTCATTCCTGATTGATTTCATTTTGTGCACCCATCAGTTCCCAGCACTGAAGCGCCAATGGGACAAGATAAAGACCCCTGTATATTCCGCATACAAGCTTTTATGGGCACACAAATACTATAGCCATTACAAGAGTATTTGTGAAGACTTCATCATGTCGCTTTACAAGTTAATCTTCCTCACATAATGCAATTGCATGTTCGAGAAGGCATTGGAGATAGTGGAAAATAATGGGCATTATTAGCTTTCGAAAGAAGGTATATATCTGAGGATGTTTGGGGGAACTAGAGCCCCTTCTTTATTGCCAAAATACGCCATTGACTATGTTGTTCACAAAGAAGTGGCGAGGCAGATTTACATTGATGGGATTGGGAACTTCTTATTTGATCAAAAGAAGGTTGTGTACCCACTCCTATTCTACATAGGTTGTTACAAGTTCACCAAGGTGAAGAGTGCACCGGAATTTGTGAAGGAGTTAGAATACTTTCACTTTGGAGAAAAGAGTCTTCATAGGAATGATTCAGAAAACAAGGTTGCAAATTATTGTGCAGTAGCAGGAGTACATTTTGAATACACAAACTACTAGGACAAAGACGAAGAAATATTCTGCAATGCCTGCAACATGACAGCTTTAAGAAGAAGATTCAAGCAGAAGATAACAATTGTGGGAGGCAAGGGGAGAATTAGTAAAGCTACTGAAAAACAAAGGCTAGAAGAAGAAGATACAAAGAAGAGAGAAGAAGTAGCCCTCAGATTATCATGGGAAGCGGAGCAGCGATTAGTAGAGGAGGAACAACCAAAGAAACAAGAAGGGAAGCAGCAGAAAAAGCAGCTAAGGAACTTAAGCAGAAAGAGGAGGAGGACCAAGACCATGAAGATCTTGAAAAGGATCAGGCTCGTGATAATCCTATAGATTCATCTGTCCCATCAAGCAGCATGGCAGCAGGGGATCCAGCTCCCTCAATAGAGCTTGGATTAATACCTTTCATCCTATCCCAGGAACAGGAAGTAGCTGACCTTAATACGAATTTCTATGATAAAAACAAGAAAAGGATTGTGATGAGGACCCAGAAAAATATGGACACTAGAGGTCGGCCTGCAGAAATTATGGTAACCGAGAAAACAGTTATACATGGGACTAATATAGATCCTAAGCTTCTTGCAATGGAAGGAGTAGCATCAGCTCACGTCAATGTAGATAATGTTAGCCAAATGGTTGATGATATCGAACATTATAAGGATAAAATGTCCCAAGTAGAAGAAACCTTAAGAAAATAAAGGGGAGAAAGGAGAAGCCTAAAGAGGAAGCATGATGACACTCTCACGGAATTGGAGAGACTAAAAGAAGCATATCAAATTTTACTATCAGACAAAGATGCCTTGATCTTGTCAGCCAATATCACTGAAGGAGAGAAAAGGGACCTTGAGGGAAAGGTTCTGGAGTTAGAAACACAAAAGGACACAGTCAAAAAAAGAATTAAAGAATTAGATATCCAAAACATTTTGCTAGCTGAGAAACTTAAGGTAGCGAATGAAAAACACCCATATATAGCTCCTTTTCGCAATCAAGCATCTTTGTTGCAAAATGAAATAAATCAGATTTTATTGAAGTAGGCGAGAGATATGTATAGATTTAGGCAGATTGAGGCTAGGTTGAAAGAAATAGCACTCACCTCATCAGATTTTAGGAAGAAATTATCAGACGTAACAGAACTTGTGAAGAACCAGCTAGCTTGGATAGGATCCAAGTCGACCTTCCCTGCAAACATGCCTCAGAAAACTACAGGAAGGATAAAGATGGAAGTGGCCATATTAAATTCTGGCTGCAAAGCAGCAATGAGGTTAAACACATCCATTGATAAAATTGTGGAAAAGTGCACCGATTTTTAGAAAGGAATGTGTTCCATTCATAATCAATGCTAGGTTTTAGCATGTACTCAGGATCATGACTTCCCAGACAGACAGGAGAATTTAAAGAACCTACAGGAAAGGCTGGAGAAAGGAGAAGAGGACATATCTAAGATTGAATGCATCAATGAGGAGGCTATTGGAGTCTGGATTGTACAATCTTCAGTTCACAAATACCTGTTGGGAGAATTACTATGTCAGAACATACCCAAAGTAAAGGAGATCGAGTCCTAGTTGTCAAAACATGAGGTAGTAGCACGTGTGCTAGAGCCAGTTGAATATCGAATCATTAATGAAGAGGCTCAGGCATGGGATGTTTTCATTAAGACACCAACAGGGCCCACTTAAACTTTGCCTTATTCAAAAGTGCAAGAGTTATGTAATATTTTTTGTATTTATTCCTTTTTTTCCTAGTGAGCACACTAAAGGATGAAATTTTTGTAAACAAAGAGTTAGGGAAGCCCAAGGGGCTAGGGTAACTGAAACATCATTTGTAGTTTGTATAAGGAGGGGTAAATGAGAATAGTAAAAGGGACTTTTTGCTAGCATAGATGTTGAAGCTTATTGTAAGAACTACTTCTTTTTATAATAAAGAGGACTGAATTTTGCTGCAGAGAAGATTGCATGAGTCTCAGAGCATGTTGTGTAGATTGTTGAATAAAGAATTATTTATGTTTTAGCATACTATACAATCACTGAGATCGTTCTTAACCCCTTGAACTATTTATGTGTTATGAATGATTTTTAGGTCATGTTATAAATCTTATGCAATGATGAATGATGAATACTTTTACTTCACTAAGCTATCTCTATGTTAATTTTCTGTTGTATTTATGCTTTCTGAATTTATCAGCTATCCGTGGAATTGTATTTGCAAACAATACAGTACATCATTTATTTTTTAGTATTAATCTTGCTCCCTGGGGATAGTTTTAGAATAGATTTAGAATAGAAGTTATTTATCTTTATTTGCATTTAATGTAGGCACTTGCATATCATCCCTTTGAATTAAAATACATAAACGGTGGGTCAGGCTACTACCGTAAAAATAGATTTAAACTTTACTTTAACTCTACGGTAGCCAGACTGTAAACCAAATGGATTAACCATACCAAACGATGAGCGATCTATTTGGGAACAATTATTGGGGAGAATCCCTACTATCGGTACCTAGGATTTTCCATGCATCTACAGGTACATCATGCATTTCTTTTAAAACTATTTTTTACGTTTTCTAAGTTAGGAATGTAGACCCTTTTCTTAAACTTAAGTGTTTCATATTCCAGTTTATAGTGTTCAAACTTATGTGTTGATCCTTGTTGTTCCAATTAATCTATATCGTTTGCCTCTTTTATTCTACCCTTTAAATCTGAAGTGTTAGTACTCAAGTTACATGCATCACATGCATTTTCCTACTAATCGCATCCACCAATTTATTTTCTTTTCCTTTTATATGTTTAATGTCAAAATCTTATTCATATAGTAGTCCCATCCATCTTCTTTTTCTTCCATTTATATTAGGTTGTTCAAACAAGTATTTTAGTCCATGGTGATCAGTTCTTAATTCAAATTTCTTTCCCATCAAGTAGTGTCTCCATATCTTTAAAGCATGTACTATTGTTGCTAATTCCAAGTCATGTGCAGCATAATTTTTTTCATGTTCCTTTAGCATCCTAAACTCATAACAAATAACATGTCCATTTTGAGTTAACACGCCACCTATACCATGTTGACATGCATATGTACATACCAATAAATTTTCATCTGGATTCACAATTTTCAAAACTGATGCACTAGAAAGCATCTCTTTAAGCTTCTAAAAACTTGTTTCACATTTAAATGTCCAATTAAAACTTTATACCTTTCTTTTGTAAAGAGTTATCGATATTTTGTAAAGAGTTATCGAATGTGCAATCTTTGAAAATCCTTTTATAAACGTGCGATAGTAACCTGCTAATCCCATAAAAGATATAACTTCTGACATATTATTAGGTGTTGGCCAATTCATAATTTCTTCTTTCTTTTCAGGGTCAATTGAGATTCTTTATTATGATACAATGTGTCTTAAGTAGTAAATCTTGTTATGATAAAAATAACACTTATTTAACTTAGCATAATGTTGATTCTCTCTGAGTACTTGCATTACTGGTCTCAAGTGTTATTCGTGTTCTTTCTTTGTCTTGGAGTAAATTAGTATGTCATCCAAGAAAATAATCACAAACTTGTCCAAATATTTTCGAAAAATATCATCCATCAATCGCATTAAAGTAGCTGGTGCATTCGTTAAACCAAATGGAACAACTGTAAATTCATAGTGGCCATGTCTTGTTCTAAAAGCTACCTTATTAATGTCTTCTTCCTTGATTATGACCTAATGATAACCCAACTTGATATCTATATTTGAAAACATTGTGGCACCCCTTAACTGATCAATTAAGTCATCAATTCTCGGTAAAGGATACTTGTTCTTGACAGTTTCTTTATTAAACTACCTGTAATCTATGCAAAGTATCATGGCACCATCTTTCTTTCTTACAAACAAAATCAGTGCTCCCCAAGGTGAAACACTTTTCCTAATATAACCTTTCTTTAATAAGTCCTATAACTACATCTGTAACTCTTTCAATTCATGTGTACTCATCCTATAAGGGACTTTAGACGAAGGAAGTGTACCGGGAACTAGATCAATACTAAAGTCTATATCTCTTCTAGGAGGCATTCCAAGTATCTCTTGAAATACATCTACAAATTCCTATAATATCGGGTAGTCCTGTAACCGGGGTTCCTTTTCCTTAGATTATTCTAGTTGAGTTGCATATATCTGACACCCTTTTCTAAAACACTCCTTTAATTGTAAGGATGTAACATGTCTTAAATATATTGGTCTGTGTATCCCTTTAATTGTTACTTTGTTTCCTTCCTCACCTAGACATGTGTAAGTCTTATTGTAACAATCCAATATAGCTTGGTGTATAATCAACTAGTCCATACCAATCAAAACATCATAAGAGCCTAAGGGGATAACATTTAAATCTGCTAAGGTATTTAAACCATTCGTTTCCAAAGGACATTGTCTTACTATTTCTGTGACTTTTATTTTAGTACTAGTTGCGAACTATACAAGGACTACTACCTCATGATTACTTTTCTTAAGAGAACAATTCAAAACTGCAATAGGTGCAACATAATTGTTACTAGCTCCTGAATCAGTTAAAACAAACAGTTATATTGCCAATCTTACCTGCCACTTCTATCATGTGAGACTGATGATCTTCCTGCCTACCTTCCAAAGGTGCATAAATACAACGAGTCTTACCAACATCACCTACTATTGCTTCTTTAATGGTGTGAATGTTGTCTCCTTTCTTATGTGGACAATCCCTTGCATAGTGAATCTCATTACAATTCCAACATCTAATAGGAGATCTCTTATATGAATATAGTTGCTTATGAAAATTACCACTTCTTTTGATAGGAGGCTTGGCTCCCTTCTTTCTTCAGTCTCATATAACACTCTTCTTATCCTTCGAGTTCTTATTTTCCTTATTCTTATCCAACTTATACAAATGCTTTGCCTTCACGGTTACTTCTTTAAGGATATTGGGCATATCATATTGAATTTTATCTCTGTAAAAGTTGGCAGTCCACTTAGAAATATTTGAATCTTAAATTTCTCATCTTTTATATAGGATGCATAAATTAACAGTTCAATAAATATCTTCTCGTATGCATCCATAGTTAAATTTCCCAACTTAAGCTCAAAGAATTCTTCCATCTTATTATCATAGTACTTCTCTTAAATATATTCTTTTTGAAAATAATTTTTAAACTTTTTTCCAAGTGATTTTTTCTTCATCAATATATTTCAATTTAACCAAATGTTCCACCAAAGAGAGGCTCTTCCCTGCAAATGATAGATAGTTATTTTCTCTTCCATGGTTTATGAATAGTTATGCAATTGAAAAAACTTTCGAAGCCTTACTAACCATGTTTTCAGTTCTTCACCCTGTTTAACTTCACCATCCAAGGTTAGAGGTTTAACGTTTCTTAATTATCCCATCAACCGATCATGTTCATACCTTCTCCTTATACTATTATGATCATCTGAAAATCTGGTTGGACTAGTCTCATTACTTCTAGCTCTTTTTCTCAATGGAGGTGTACGATCACTGTCTGGTGCAAAGTCCATACTATAGTATGTTTTCCTGAATTTCATTTCTTTCTTGTCTTCGGTAGTATTTAAGGGTCTTAGTTATTTCATGATCTGTTCTTGAAGGTGAGTGATCCTTTCATTACATTTCTTAAACGAGTCTTCCAAGTCAAGGGATGAACTACTCCTCCTCCTTCCTACATACTCCTCTTTAGGTCCATAAGGGGTTGTTTGTTTAACTTCCATTGTGGGGTCTTCTTGGGTTAAATTATTTATTGTGAGTTGAAACGTGTTCATTCTAATTTTTTTAACATTTCATTATCATATTTATTTATTTTATCAAATAATGATTAATTTTCTAGTTAAGAGGAAACACAACATACTATATTGGTCTTCAATTTTTGAAATAAATAACTAAGCAAAATGCATAGAAGGATGCATTTCCTTTAAACACCTTCTAAATGATCAAAATAACAAATATTTTTTCATGTTTCACAAATATAGGAGTACTTTCATAATTAACTTTCATATAGGAAACGTTTAACTTTTATTCAAGCAAGAAAATCTAAAGCCACCAATAGGCCCAACAGACGCAATGTTGCAACCGCAGCTCTGATACCATATTTAATGTCCCCCGGGGATATAAAAAGCTCTCAGGGACATATCATTAGATGTCTAAAGCTAATTAGATAATCTTAGCACAACATATTAGTCAAACAAATATTTAAGTCCATTTTTCGTGATTTAATTTCGACAAAATCCCTTTAATTACCAATAAATTAAAATAAATTCAATAACTATTCCAACAAATGATCCAAGGGATGGGAAAGTTTCTTAACATCATCCAGCATCGTAAAACCTTCAATCCAATCTATATCAGAGATGATAACCACTTCTAAAGGCTAATTATTCTTATTCATGGTTAACTAGTAATTAAGGTGTTAATTACGTCACTTAACGACACTTAGTGCGCAAATGACGACACTTATCACAAATCCAATTGTTTAAAAAATAACCATCGATTATAAATATAAATGGATTAATAACATATTATTACATGTAAATAAGTCCTAATTACCAAAGTTACAATAATTAATCATGGTAATTAAGAAATAGAGTCCATAAGACTAGTTAACTAGTTTTCTAGTATACGCAACTAGTCTTGCACAAAACAAACTTGTAACCATGCCATTAAACCAAAAATAAATCCTATAGCCATTAAAATCATATTTAATCATGCACCTACAGCCAATTAAATTTTTATTCACAAATAATGCCAATTGCACATAAGGTGATCTTTTCAACAATTCCAATGAAACTAGTCAACATTCACCGCGAGGAATTGAGTTTAAATAACTGAACCAAAATGAAATGCATCCATAAGTAAAATATCAAGACTTATAAGTAGCCACATATAGAACAATATACTGTTATAAACAGAGCACATGGTTGTAGCATTCCAATTTTATGAAAACAAAGAGTTCAATCCACCACTAGTTATCAATTTTCACCGCAATGTACCTAGTTTCCAATTTAACTTTCCAAATTCCAGACAAATAGAAATATATGAATAATGTAGCTCATGGAAAGCATATCATAAGCCACCTAAATTCATATTTATATAGATTTATTCCTATATACATCTCATTAAATAACTCACAAAACTTGTTAATTCTACTCATCTGAATTGACTAGTAATTCTAGGAATCGCTAGAATAATTAAATACACAGCTCATAGGATCATTCAAATTCCATTCTAACTCTAAATAACATGTTTTATCAGTCATAATAGAGGTATATATCATTCAAACATTTCGGAAAACACTTCATATGTAAATTCACAGCTCTACTCAAAACAATTCCATTGAAGGAGCTAGAAATTGGAAATTGATCTAGAATTTCGGTAGACAATTTCCCAAACACTATAAAGAAGATTTCCCCTCACATTCTCACACAAATTTCGAACATATTTATTATATATAAGAATAAAAATAACCCTCATATATTTTTACAAACACTTCATCTATCAAGTCTCTAAACTATGCAAAACAATCCAATCGAAGAACTTGTTCTCGAATAAAAGGTAGAAACATCAAAGAGAAGGGTCTTAAACCATCCCGAGGATAATATAAGATCAAAATACACATTATATAATTAACAGGGAAATAAATATCAGTTATGTAGCAGAGGTTCCGAAGAATCATATCCTCAAACAAATTGTGCACAAAATCCCAAAAACTAGTTAAATCCTTCACAAAAAATACTTGCATAAATAGATTGAATTCCATGAGAAATCTCTTCCAAAAATAGATCATATATTTCATCAAAAATTTCGTGTGCATCCATAAATAAATCTTTTTAGAGCCAAATAAATCAAATAAACATGAGATAAAGAACTTATCTTTTCCAAATACGCAACTTGGACCGATTGTTCCACGTTCCACCCAGTCGTCAACACAATGCAAGCCAAAAATATTTTGCAATCAGCACCCCCAAGATGGAACCATGATTCCACAAGAAACGAGCCATTCAATCCAAACTCTCTCAAGAAATCATTCCAACCACAACCCAATGGAAATTATGACCTCTACTTCCACTCTAGGGAAATTCCAATGGCTCAAGGACAACAACCCAACCACAACCCAATGTAAAGTAGCACTTCCAATCTAGGGCGATTCCAATGGCTCTAGGACAAATACTAGTGGCTCCAGAGTAACTCAAATTGGGCACAATATTAACAAGTATCTCATACCAAGAGAAATAAAATCAAACCATGAGTTCCAAACACAAGCACAAGAGCAAAAGCATGAACCAACACACAAGAGTGACTACCAACACAAGAAAATCGAATTGGGAGAGAGAGGGACACAAGCATGAGAGTTACATTCCAAAAATAGAAAAATAGGAGTTACACATCAAGTGGATACACCAAGAGGCACACTAAACCAACTCATGAGGGCACACTAGGTGAGAGAGGGACTCCAATCCTCAAATAAAAATTAATCTCAAGGTAAATAAAACCAACTTAGAGTAACATAACACATGAGGGTACATAAGCAAGAGGGTTTATCAAGTAAATAGGAAGCGTTTACAACATCAACATAGGCTCAACACACATAGATAAACACTTTTCCATAACCTCTTGCTCGTAACATCATGGTTTCTCAAACTCACTTTTGTGCAATCAGTCATCTAGTTGTTTTATTTTATTAATTATTTTATAGGTTCAACATAATAAAACTAATAATAATGTGTAATCCATAGTCCTGGGACCTTGTGCCACGATTTCCAACATAACACAATAATAATATATCTAGGGGCTAAACTGGAGTGTATTACAAGATGCGAATATCTAAAACAAAATAGATAGTTAAAAACAACAACATTAAAAATGGACTCCGAATGTTAAAGTTATGCCTTTTGGAAGAAATGCATAAAATGGAACTAGGGATCCATGTGGTAGGTAAAGGTTGAATCACGTAGTGATGGGTGCAAAAAAACGCAATAATGAATTCACCCATTACTAACTTTGCATATAAGCTTTCTTTTACAAATAAGTTACTTTAAAGTTAGTAACCCACTTTTATAAAACAAGTGTGAAGCACTTTTAAAATGTAGTTACTTTATAAATTAAAATTACATGAACTTTTGCAAAGAGTAACAAAATAAAGAACTTGAACCTAGGACCTCTTACTTATTAAAGTAACTTTCAACGAAGTGAGCTAAACAAAAAAACAGTGATATTATGGAGGGGAATGGTGGTGTTGTTCTTGTTTTTTTGTTCTTGGAGAGAATGCCTACCTAAAAAACCTTACTTTTTTGGCCTGCAAGACACTTTACACATTCTCACAAAAAAAAATCAAAATTTTGAAACCAAAATTGATCGAATTTGGGGTTATTCCTTGGTTAGCTTACCCGAAAAATATAAGTTTTCTCATTATTTCTGGTTTACCAAGTCCACACGAGGAATAAGGCAAAGGGCGTATGCAATCAAGAAAACCCTTTCCTCTCTATTTTTTATTTGTAGAGAACACACAAAGCACGTGGAAAAAAACACACACATACTAAAAAGTAACAAAACCAAGAATAAAACATAAAACCAAGCTAAAATATGAAAGAAAAGGGAAAAAGATTTTTAAAAAATCCATAGATGTAAACAATATACCTCTAGATATGGTAAAATGGATATATGTTGGGAAAACGGAAACCTTTTCGAGTGAAACAAAAAGTGTTTCCAAATGAAAGGAACACTATGGACACAATGGAATGCCTCTTTAAGCCCATAAATACATATAAATAGAAGAAACCATAAATCCTTTGATGCACATAGCTACATCGATTGAATATCTCGATCAAAAATATCTACATCAATTAATAGCATGCTATAATAACAGAGGGTATTTCCACGAGGTCTAACACATTAAGCAACCACTCATAGAAATATATCAAAGGTTAACACACCAATGTTTTACGTGGTTAAAACTCTCAAAGAGGAAAATGATCCCTACCAAAAAGCTACTTGAGGAAATATATTAATACAAAGAAAAAATAGTTTACATATAAGTTTCTCACAATCGATCATCAATCAAATGACCCCCCATTTTCTTTAAATAGAGATCATGGACCAATCAAGTAACGGCCATGGATTAATAACCGTTAAGATTGAGATGAAGATGAACCATTGTATCACTTCTATGTCTAGAACATATCATGACCATTATATTACATAAGTAGAAATTCATACTAATGCATATTAAAGAAACAAACTTTAACTAAAGGCAATTTAGGTTAAGTTTATCTTAACTCACTATTAAGTGTCTAAATATCCTAACACCAAAAATGCCAAAACCTCAAAAAACTTGGATTTTTTCAGCTTGCCTAAAGGTTTAACATTATTCCAAACATGAAATAGTTTCAAAAAACTTAGATCCAAAGCCAACAAATAGTCCAAAGAGACACTATAGAGAATCATTCAATGAATTCCTCCCTAATGGAGTTTCTAGTTTTGTTATGTAGAAAAACCCCTTAATAGCTAGGGTGAACTATAATAGATCAGAATGAGAGATAACAAACCAAATTCCCTAGGATTATTCAATGATGATCAAGTAAGCAATCAAGAGATGAGAGATAATTATTGCCTGGATAAAGATGGTTGTGTTATAGTGTCCTCACATCCACGAGCTCTTATGTCAATCCAATCAAAGAGATCTAGAATTTGCACACAAGAAAACAATATCTTCCTCAATTTTGATGGTTATATAACAAAATGAATCATAAAATAGTATAGGTCTATCATTAGTTAATCCTAATCAATCCATCAAGAAGATCGATCCTCCAAATCAACACACATCACATAATATTAACTATAGAACATCATATTAGGGGAGGAGGAAGAGGAGAGATCTCTATTTTATTAATTTGAGCCACCGATGCTTTACCTTCCTTATCTCCGATCTTCACCTTGAACAAAATGGATATATCAGGTAAAGATATAATCTTCATCACTCAAGAGAGGAAATAATTCATAACCAAGGGTTATTGGAATCTCCAGGGCAATTTCTCTAGCATAGGTATATGAATGTAATTGATTCCCTCATCTCTCACATGAAGGATTTATTTATACATGGTTTGAGGCCATTAAGGGGTGGTTCCAAGGATATGCAACTCATAAACAAATGTTTCCACCGTTCAACTTTGTGAAATTCAACAAATTTAGTGGTTTTGCCTATTTTCCACCTATTTTCAAGGTACACTCTCCTTTCTTGAGGGAAAGGGGCATGCACATGCACCTTGCTCCATAGAAAGGTGTGTGCCCCCTACAAAGCCAAGTTTTTTAGTGTATTTTGGGTTGGAGTGAAGTGTACTTGATTTTTGGTGTGGGACCATCGATTATGGAGGATCCTAATGTGCCATTTAGGTCCTTTCACAACTATTAGGGACTCTTTGGATGACACTAGGGACATTTGGAGGTCAATTAGAGACATTTAGATTCCATTAGGGATGCTTAGATGCCATTAGGGTCACCTGGATGCCATTAGGGTCATTAGAGTGCCATTGGGGTCACTGAAGTGTCGATTGGTGCTATAATAGAGAACCGGTCGACTTTAGTGGGAGTGTTTGTTCCCAATCCACATAATTATCCTGTTAGCACCCATGAGTTTAACTTAAACGTAAATTTCCTTATTAGATTTAAGGTGAAAATTTTAATCAAGATTATGAAAAATGAATTTCCCTAAAGGATATACAAAACTTTATGAAAGTCACTAATATAATATCATTAAAGATAAGAATTCAACCCATACTAAGTACTGTAGAGAGGCCTAAACCTTTCTAAAAAATATTTTAATCCAATGAGAAAAAAACACCACCACATTTCCAAAATTTCAAAGTGTTCATTACAAAATAAGCAAAGCAACATAAAGCCTCCTCAAATCTAAACATAAAAAAATGCTTCACTTTTGCTCCAACAACTTGGCTCCTTGGATGTGAGATGGAAGATTCAGATCCTGACATTTCCAAGAATTTATATGCTAGTCATCAAAATTAATGTGAGAGTAAATATTGTGGTTGTTTTCATAAGGTTGATAAATAGTCTGTTCTTGCAATCCACTAGCTTACCTGTATATTTTTGAAATAAATTGGAAAAAATACCCTAGTTATGACTTAATTTGATTATTATGTTAAATGTTTTCAAGTTTTGATTCAATATGACTCACTACTTCCAAACCAGACTGCCGCAAATCATGAACACTCTGTTCTCCAAGCTGGGAGTTTACATTATTGAAAAGAAAAACAATCTTCCATCATATTCCAAATATTTACAATGCACCTCAAATCTAAACATAAAAAAATACTTTGATCATGTTCCAAATATTTACGATGTGCCGACCATTGACTCCAACTCTTCCCTTTTTTTTTCACACCAAAAAACAAATTTATATATATTAAATTTGTGTCATAATTACAGATAAACCACATCAGTCGATGAGAACAAAAAGTCCAAACTCTAACAAAAAAGCATTTATCCCTATTTCTTCATGCTTTCTTCCCTTTATCAGCATCATACTATTAAGTTCAAGTAAGTTACTAAATAACTGAAAATAAGAAATCTTAAAGATTGTTCTTAAAAACTGTTAATAACTAGAAAGTTATGCTATGCTCAAGAAGCCATGCTCAATGCAAGTTCCCTCCTGGAATAATTCCCATATGATGTTCACAATGTCCTCCTTTAGTGCAAGCTTGGACAAATGATCAGACTCAGTATTCAACTCTCTAAAGATATGGCTGAAAGTAATCGAATGAAAGTTGTTGATAATGTCCCTAGTCTGGCTGGCCCAATGCTGTAACTCTAGATTGTGCAAAGTATGCTTGACCTTATCCCAATCAATAATTGCTTTAGAGTCCCCAAAAAATCGAGATAGAAAGCAAGTCCTTTTTCCATGCAAAGTAAAGAAGACCCCAGAGGGCCACAAGCTCAGCCTTTGAGTTTGTACCACAACCTGCCACCATCTTCAGCCTATATGATAGATTATGCCTGATTCTTATCGCCATACCAACCCCGCAGACACCATTTTGGTGAGCACCATAAAAAAAGCCAACTACACCATTCTATACCACCCATGGGAATTTTATGATTCCACTGTTAACCTTCCTTTTCAGTGACCCGTAAGCATTCAACCATCTGACTGCATTCATTCCAGCTCTGTATGGATCTGTAGTGATCTCCTAGAAGATATACATATTCCGCTCTCTCTAGACTAACCAAAAAACTGCTAGAATAATGTCAATGTTCAAATAAGCCGTCTTGATACATTGTTGTATATTTGTAATCATACATTGGTTATCGTATTTCGCCGAGTGTGAAAGTTGTAAGCCCATCCAAGTCCAAACATTCTAAAAAAAGTTACAATTACCAAATATATGAAGGGATGACTCCCTATCGGCATGATAGAGACAACACCAACCGGGTCCATTAAAACCACGTTTCTGCAATATACCCAGGTCAATATCTTCTGGTTGATGCATAACCACCCGAAGCATTTTATTTTCAATGGCAACTTCCCCTCCCAAATATAGTGGAGGATACCCTTCACATGTTGAACAAGGAAGCAATTTGCCAAATACCGATACATAAGCTAAGCTGTTACCTTTCTTGTTACCTTGACCAGCTCCCAGACCAGCACATCTGCATTCGCTAATAATTAAGTTCCACTGCTGACAACCATCCTGACGGGTGAGCTTCTTTATTAATGAAGATCTGATTTAAGTCGTGAATATTTATCTCATGGAGGGCGTTTGTTAAACAAGAAGATAATATGTAGTTATCACCCAATCACACGAAAGTATCAATGCCGATAAAGACCTGAGCACCACTTCCCACCTGCCAACACAAATTTGAGAGTATAAGCGACATGGTATTGAGAAGGCTCCTCCATATCGGAGAGCCAGTCCCCGGCTTGAAATTACCAGCTCTGAGTCAGGAGGTAACCGGTATCCGCTGCATGTATTTAAACCTGAGGGTCTTACCCCATAAACCATCATCAAGCATACCCCTCCACATACTCTTGGCACATAATGCTAAGTTAAAAAGGTCGAGATCCTTAATACCCCAACCTCCAAAGGAACGCAGCTTGGAGAGCACCTCCCATCTCGCCAAGTGGGATTTCACCACCTGTGTCTTACCACGCCAAAGAAAATTGAAAATCAGTCTCTAAATACCAGTAATTACCCCGACTGGAAAATGAACCAACATAAACCAGTAAACTGGCAAGCTCTGAAGCACAGACAAAACTAGGGTCAAATGACCGCCTAAGGAGAGTCATCGAGAGGTCCAGCTCGCAAGCTTCTTATTGAATTAGACCAAGACCCACCTCCAGTCTTTATTTGTATAGCCATCCGGCTTAAGAAATAAGCCAATATATTTGATGCCTTCCTCAAGACGTGAAAATTTAAAGGGGAGCAGGCCCGCCATCTAGTCCAGCAGAGACTCGTCATCACATTGAAAAGAAATGGTAGATTTCTAAAAACTCACCGCAAGGCCAGAGGCACAACACAAGGCATTTAAAAACCTTTAATAAACCTCCATTCCACCACCGAACCATGCCCAAAGACTATCACATCATCCACAAAGAGGACATATGTGAGCCATAGACCGTTTGAAACCTTAAGGCCTTTTATGTTACCATTCTTCCTCGCTTCGATAAACAACCTGTTGAGACCTTCAATGGACAGAATAAACAAATATGGCGATAACGAGCACCCTTGTCGTATGCCGCCGCCACTTTTGAAGAAAGGAGTGGGTGAGCCATTCACAAGAACCACGAAACTGGCGGTAGAAATGCACGACATGATCCAACGAGAAATGTCATAGGAAAGCCCAACCTGAGTAAGTAAAAGTCAGAGATAACCCCAACTAATCCTATCGTAGGATTTTTCCAGATCAAGCTTTAAAATGAAAGCACATAATTTCTTTTGTTTTACTAAATGCAGGCTCCCCTGTACCAGTTCGACAACATCATGGATTTGTCTCCCCTGCAAGAACCCAAATTGTTCCTCCAATATAACCTTACTGAGCACAGGGTTCAACCTGTCAAAATTTTTTTTAGATATCAACTTGTATAATAAATTACATAAGGCAATGGGTTTGTACTCGTTGAAGTCGTATGGCTTGTCAACCTTCGAGATCAATGATATATATGTCTTGTTCAGGACCTTAGGGACAATCCCAAAGCACCAAGTCTCCTCCACCACCTCTGTCAAAGCATTACCCATCAGATCGAAAAAAGAGAGATAAAACTCCACAATCCACCCATCGAGACCAGGACTTTTATCTCTCTTGAAGCTCTTGAGGGTATCAAAGATAGTTCCTTCAGACACTGGCATCATAAAACAATCACAGTGTTGTTTCATGAAGAACCGCAGAAGCTGATTAATAACAAGCAGTTGGGTGTCAATATCACCTCCCTCCTTTGCAGCATAGGAATTATGGAAGAAGTTATGCGCTTCCCTTTTAAGCGAATAGTCATCGTAAACCAAGCTTCCGTCTGCATCGTGAGCCTCCCATAAGGTGTTAATCAACCTTCTTCTATTGGAAAACTGGTGGAGATACTTAGAGTTTTGGTCACCATCCTGGAACCAGATAGCTCGACTTTTTTGTCATATTGTTTCTTCTTTATGTAGAAGAATCTTCACCCGAGACTCTTCCAACATAGACAACTTATTTTTCCTGTCATCCCAAAAAAATTCTTCATCCACCGACCTTGTGAGGCCATGAATCTCACTTTCGATGCAGACCAATTCACTATCTAGGGCCTTCTTCTTTTTTCTCTCCCAAACCACCACCTTCCCTCTGAGTCGATCCAATATCCATAAGAGTATGTTCAATGCATTTAGTTGACTCGAAACCTTCGTTACCAAAAATTTCGACTTATCCTTTATCAAAACAACAAACTCATCATCCTTTAACCAAGATGGGTTGAACTTGAAAGGGTAGGAGCGAAACTCCTTATCAAAGTCCAACTGAAGAAAGACCGCCCAGTGGTCTAAGAAACCAGTTGCAAGAGCCCAGGATCTATACTTACAGATATCCTCGCAAAGACTATCTGACACAAGAAACCTGTCCAACATCTTAGCTATCCCTCCACCCCCACACCGCCCATTGGACCAGGTAGGAATAAGAACCGCCGCTTGGATATCATTAAGATGCGAATCGTTGAACATGGATATAAAATAGTTTGCAAGATCATCCACAGCACGACCCGCACCCCACACCTCACCAACTGATAGTGTGAGGTTGAGGTTCCCAGCAAGGACGAGGTTAGGAATAAGAAGACAACCAACCCTCATCAATCCATCCCAACATATTTTGCGATCTTTGCAAGGGTCATACACATTAAGTATATGGATGACCTGATCATATCCCTTCACATGCCCAGATACCATAATACTTGCACAAGTTATATAAGGTTTGAAGTCATCCACCATTAGAATCCACTCTACAAGAGTCCCACCAAAAAGTCCATCAGAACTCAGAGTCGAAACCCTCCAACCAGGTTTGATTTGTAAAAAAAACTCACAAGCACATTTTGCCTCAATCATAGTTTCCTGTAACAAAAGAATGTCCACATGTTGAATCTCAAGTACCCTCTTTAGTGCAGCCCTTTTGGGTCCACTGCACAACCCCCTCACATTCAGCAAGACACAAAATCAAATCAATGAGAACAATCAATCTAGGCCAAGTCTCTAAGAGCCCGAAAAGATCCCGAATCAACAAGATCATTAGCAGGAGGCAAACCCCTCTCTGAAAGAGACACTACTTTAGGATGAACCCCCAATACAACCCTAATAGTGTCCTTGGTTGGTTTATAGCTTTCCTGCCCCAGCTTTTTCCCACGCCCCCTTCTGACCAAGACATTAGCAGACCTAATAAAAGAAATGTGCAGAGTCTCAGGGCTGCAACAACCATCTGCCGTGTAAGTAGGGAGAGGTTCACACAAACTCAAATTCAACAGAGGGCTACCAACCTATGTAAGCTCCTGTACAAACCCCCCCAGCTGGTCACCAATAGAAGAGGAGGAAATAGTAATGTTCAGGTCAACCCCTGGTTCATGGCCCAAAGGAGGAAAATATGAATCGGTAAACAAAGACAGAGGAGGAGCTTCATCCGACAAGGGACTCTGACTAGTCTCCCTTCTAACCAGAACAACAAGTGTAGGAGATACCTCCATCTGGTCTCCCAAAAATTCCCCATATGGCGAGGAAGGACCCCCCCCACAATGATCCGATCCCTCCATTGAAACCACCTTATCCATAACAGTCAGGGCTTTGAGTATTTCCACTGCAAAGATAAAGTTGAGAAGAATAGGAACAAAATCCACAAACTTACCAACAAAGGTTAATGCTGATGCTTTGTCCAAAGGGAGCGGGAAGTTGAGGTCCCTTTCCATCCCTTGTAAGCCCTCTACTTCAACAGGAGTAACCTTCGGCTTACCTACCCCTCCTCGACATATGGCTTTAGAATGCTCAAGCGCTCGACAACCATGGCACCTGAAAGGCAGCCTCCAGTAATCCAATGTTTGGATAAATGAACCATCGGCCCAGAAGACCTCTAACTCCGCTGACATGCCTTCACTCACCTCCATCTCCACAAGTATCCTTGGGGAGACCCTTTCAAACCCCATCAGTTGTTCATCCTCCATCAAAATAAAGCGATCGAGGGCATTCGCTACACCCATGAAACCCTTCAGGTTCCAGCAATGCACATGGAAATTCAGAAGAATTACCCATAAGTCTCATTTGCTCAGACTACTTAGTAGGGGATCAAACCCAACACACCATCTTTCAAGTACAAGCGACCCCTACCCAATAACCCAAAACTGGTTCTCAATCACCATTTTATCCTCCTCCGATAGGAATTGGAAAATAATCCACTCGTTAGCCAGTAAAATGACCCTCGAGACAGATTTCAGCAAAGGCTTCCACACCACCCTCATCCATTTCAGTATCTCGGCTCTAGTTAGCTTAAGGAACTCAAATTTTCCCACCAGGGCTTGTTTGGCCAAGGCCTCCACTGCGCCCATCGTAACATCTCTTCCTAGCAAGCAGACAGGTCTAGTGTCTTTAACCTTTTTGAAACTGATATTACCCGACTGCCGACCTTCTATAAACCTATAAACCTTTGAAAAAGGGACACAGCTTAAGGTTTCATGTGCCGGCCCACCCCCAGGTGTATGCATAGGTATAACATCATCCAAGCCTAGTCTGACCCCTCCACTGGGCACAAATGGAACATACGAGACCTTCTCACGAGGGTTTGAACACACCCCTCCCCCCATCTCATCCGGTAAAAAGGAAGGTCCAACCCAACAACCCACCTTCTAAACTGTCCATTGATTGAACAATATGTAGACTGTCAAGATCTGACTCCCTGCACAACAACCAACCAACGAAAAAAATCTCACAAGAGACAACCACACCAAATAAACAAAACACCCTCACCAATACCCACACAAAACGACCCACAGATTAGCCACCACCCACCAGAGACGCCAACAACAGCCAAAAAAAGCTCACACTCTCATGGCCCAAGAAAAAAAGTAGCCCTAACATCCCAGAGAATAATCAGGACCTACAACATCATAATCTGGTCGTCAATCCTCCATTGCTAGGGTTCCTGGTTCACAAGGTGTTCCCATATCCATTCTATAATCAAACTTATAACATAATACAATAAATAAAGGAATAATCACCTTTATATTCCTTAACAAAAATGTACATGAAAGACTATCAAGAGGAAGAAAGTCATTACCTTGTGGAAGATCATGGAAATAACTTTAATGACATTACCTTGTGGAAGATCATGGACATAATTTTAATGATTTTTTTTAAGGGGGGGCATTATCATGCATTGACGTAGTTACAATACTTTTGCCATGCTTGGGTTTGGGTTATACTAAGGCTTCGTGGCAAGAAAGGTCAAGGTATAAATAGAGATCTAAATGAAAGAAATGATTTCACGAAGCAACTTTGAAAGTATGTATTGAGTAGATAATTTTTTTTGAAAATTACTTATAATTCAATTGGATTATTATAGGTTGTTTTTCCACATCTGTGGATAATATTTTTGATAAATTTATTAACATAAATTAGTATGCCTTATTTAAAGGTTTCGAACATAAATCTACTAATATAATAGTAACTAAATACTTAATTCCTTAAGTTTTAGAGGTTTGTTTATTTTATTTATATTTACAAAACAATATAAATATTTAATAATTATAGGTTGAAATCTGAAGGGGTAGTGTATATACATTTTTTAGATTTTAGCAATTAAATCTGCACAAGAAAGGTCTATTTTCCAAAAAAAAAGAGGGCTCATACACTAAATTAATGTCTAGCTTAGTTGTAACTTAAAATAGTTGTTTTATTATTATGTTCCCAACAGGGAATATATATGAATCGGTTAGGTCGATTAAATCGAGAGGCATATTTAAATTTTTTAGTTTTCAAATGTTTTTAATATAGTTTGATTAATTTTTATTTTTTGAATTATTTAAAATTTGATTTAACTTAATTTCTATTGGTCTTTTGCAGGTGACGTTTGCTTGGGTCTTTGTGCCCAATATCCGACGGCCTGATAACGTAAGCAATGGGATTAAATGAGCCAGATACCTTTAAGCTGTTGGGCGTTATTGTTGTTGGTAATAGTGAGAAATGATTCTGGACCATATCATGAAGTGATGGATACAAATTTTAATATAATCAGCTCCATGGATGGATGTGGAGAGAGCATTGACGATCCAATTGAATCGATGGAGCATAAATTCAGTTGGTCAGACTGTGCAATAAATCAATATGAATTAGAACGATAGGAGCCAAGTGTCAATAAATTCTGTATGGGATGCTATGGTGGTCGATTCATTGATTGGAATGAGTTGGAAGTGGTGATTGATAGATTAATTCATTTAATTTGGCAGAGGCGGAGATAGAAAAAATTAATAGGTGTGGCAACCAATGCCCAGCCATGCCATGAATGCAATGACGCGGACCATTTAATAAAAATTAAGGATACGAATCCATATATGTTTCTCTTAAATTCCTACTGCAGCAACCGTTCATCGCAATTTACAGTAAATCCCATTGTAATCGATGATTGACACTGCAGTCTATGCTGACAAACTCACATACTATGACATCTATCCCTGGCATCAAATGGCTTGTCCTCCATCTGTCTTTTTTCTTGTCTACACATCTACCATACATGCAGAGCTTAACGTGTTGCATTATAAACATGCAACTGCCCAAATGTTCCTCGAAGGTTCTTTGCCAATCATGCATCTGGTGTGAATCATGGCCATCCTAACTATTTCTAGCCTATTTTCAAATTTTTTTTCAATAGTTTTTGCAAATGTGTTGTGCTAATAATCGCCTGATCTCGAGTCTATTTTTGCATCGCCCTTCGCGAGCATTTCTATCCCCCTATCGTGCAGGCCTCTGATCAAAATGGATTCAACTTTGGTAGTTTTCGAGCGAGACGATACAACAATACATTTCAGTGTTCTGCAAGCTCCAGGTGTAGCCATTTCTGATTCATAACAGGTATTTCTCATTATCTTATCTCATTACCTTTAATTCCATGTTATTATCTCCTCTGGGCAATGAAGTAGCACTAACAAATCCTAATGCTCCCATGGTTTGGTACAGTCACGGTCCAATAGATAGGTTATAAACTGCTTGAACGAGGGGAAATCCAATACTACCAATTTTAAAGGTTTTACACCCAACTTCATCCCCACCGGCATAACTCCAATTCATGATCCTCGTGCTTTGCAAGAGTATCTCACCTTACCCGATGTGGACAAGATGATATGCTCCTTCTTCTTATCATTTTCTCCTCTAGCAACATTATTATGCTTGTTTGTTGTTGCAGTTGGTTGCCTTTGTGACCGAAATTTCTCCTCTAGCATGATTATTATGCTTGTTTGTTGTTGCAGCTGGCTTTGTGACCGAAATTGAAGAAGTGGGCTCTACGAAGGTGGTGGAGTTTTGCTCTAGCCTATTTTCAATTAATTTTTTTCAATCATTTTTGCGAATGTGTTGTGCGCCTAGCCCAGAAATTGATGAGGCCCAGAGCTACTTGTTGTGCTTTACCAATTTGGACGACAACCAACATTTTTGCGTATAGCCTTTTAATTCTTTGTACTTCAATTTCCACTTATGTCAATGCCAAGTAGTTTTTGTTCACATAGTTATAACCAACATTTTTGGGTATAGCCTTTTAATTCTCTCTACTTTAATTTCTACTTATGTCAATGCCAATGCCAAGTAATTTTTGTTTACATGGTTATTTGTTTCTTATATCTGAATTAGCCTTTTAATTCTCTCTTCTTTAATTTCCTCTTGTGTCAATCTTTAATTTCCACTTATGTCAATGCCAAGTAGTTTTTGTTTACATGGTTATTTGTTTTTTATATCTGAATTTGGAGTGATTTATGTCTCGAGAGACGATCTTAGAGTGTTCAGAACTATGATTCCAGAAATCTATAGAACTGGTTACACTGGATAACTCCAGGTGATGTATGGTTTGTTGTGTTTATTTTACTGCCTTGAAATTTTCTTCTTTGTGTTAGGTCTAACCTCTTCTTTGTGTTATGTCTAACCTGAATTTCTGTTACATGTAGGAAAAACAACTTCTTAAAAATTTTCAATCATTGTAATCAGCGTTATCAATGCCCTGAACAAGTTATCCACATCATTGTTATCATTGTTGTTGGGCATGCCAAGATGTGTATTATGGAATAAATTGGTTTATGAGAATTTCATCTAGGAACATGGAAAAATATCCTTTTCGTTTCTCTTAAATAAATTTAAATTTAATGATTTTAGATAAACAAAAAGATTGTGAATAAATAAGCGTACCAGGTATGACATGGCTACTTTCCTGCGACAATTTACGCTTTAAACAAGTATAGCAGAAGACGTTTCCCACTGCCACAACATTTGACAGTTCCTCTTCACCATATCCTGCGAACTCTATGGATTCAGCTCGGCCCTTTATCGATTTTGTTAAGAGAAATAGTAGCAGGAGGGTCAGTACAAGAAAATGTTTCAAGGCCATTGTGACTGCGAAGGATAGACTTTATGTGGATCTTAATTATCGCAATCCATTTATAGAGATATACCGATCATTATTTGCTTAGAAATTTCATTGTGAGGAGTCTTCTTTGCTCGACGTCTCCTGCAACCTAAACAAGAAGAGACTCCCCTGTCACACCAGCAACTAATTTCCAGGAATTTGACATTGATGAATCGTTATGGTAAAAGTATGGCAGCTTTCCGTAAAGCCCACGCATAGCTAGATATCGCTGGATTTGCATAGGTATATAGGCACAATATCCAACAATATATACATTGTCAATTTACATTACTGCGAGATATTATATGATAGTGCATATATTGTTGGATTTATCACTTAATATTAATTAGATAAACGCACATCCAACCAACCATATATTTATGAATTAGAGGGGCTATTTTCCGGGCAGAAGCAGTAGATTCATATGCAGTTCAAGTTCTCTAGCTATCCACGGGACCAATTCCAGTCCCAAATTATCCAAATGTGTATCCAATTGTGTTGTGATACTTAGTGCACTCGGTGAAGGGACCAGCCGCACCAACAAGAACCTGCATCTTCTCGCGCCTCACTAAGTTCCATATCGATATTGAGCTCCGGAGCCAGTAGACCTCGCTTACTAAATAGGAGCGACCTGACATAGGTGGGAGCGATATTGACGGGGGAAGCGGGGAGAGAACACGGAGCTGGCTAACCCATCAACGTAGGTTATCCAATACCAACTAACGATTGCTTAGTCACACCTTGAATGCTTGCCTGCTACCACCTCGCCCATATAACCCTAACCGCCAACTGCAGAGGTAATTGACCTGGATCCAATGGTGAAATGCCTAGTTCCGACATCCGTTCGCTCGGGTTAAATAATTTCCATATTTAATGTGTAAATGACTCATGAGTATTAGCCCTTTCAGGCTTGAAACCCTGATAAATACAAGGTTCTGCCTCTGTCCTTTTTTATTCATTAAGATTTATTCAATCAGGTTCAGAAATTGCAGTGTGACGCTTTTTATATATCATGACTTTTTTCAACAAACAAGAGCCTAGCTGCATGCTGGAGTCAAAACATATAAGCCGAAATTTATTAAGTTATTTAATTATCAAATTCTATTAACAATATTTATTATCATTCATCTTAAGAGACATCCCATTAATTGCATGTTATTTATTGTATTGATAATCAAGTAAAAACAACAATGCATAAGTATCACGTTGGAAACCATAAACAAAAATTTCGTATTAGAACTCTTATAACTAGATCTTGTTTTTAGTTTGTGTGTTCTTTTTATCCTAATTTTCAACTGTTGGTTTACAATGGTTTTATATTTTATGTTGATTTTAAGAATTTTTGACAATCAATAATTTTGGTTGGATTTAATGTTTTTAATAGTTGAATTATTTCATTATTTTAGTTTTAAGGTTTGTCTTTTGGGCTTATTAGTTAATATGTACATCTTTAAGCTTTCAAAAACTTATAATAAAAGTTTATTCCAAGTTTTGATTTATAATCTAACCCTCATTTTTTAGTCCTTTGTCAAATATTTTCATGAGGAGATTCCTGTAGCAGCTTTGTTTTTCCTGTTTTTGTCATTGTCATTGGGAGCAGATTATGAGGAGATGGAAAAGAATTCAGAAAAACCAAAAAGGTTTTTGTCCACAACAGACTCATTCACAAAAACCTCTCTCAGTTTTGCAACAGCTGTTATCATTTGAGATATTCGAATTCATCTTTGTGGCCTATTTTCAGGTTTGAATTATTTAATAATTTCATGTTTTAGTCACAAATTTGCAGGATGTATTCCGATCAATTGAAGAGGAATTTTGAAAACCCAAGAGAGGTTTTTGTTCATAACATATTCATTTAAAAAAACCTCTCTTATTTTTTGCATAGGTGTCTCGGATCGAGAGATATGAAGATGTCTTTGAGACCCAAATTTCCAGAAATTCGCCAAATTTCTCCAAATCCGATTTGCTATTTTTGGGTTAATTATCTTTAAATATTTTGAGTTATCATGTAAATAATTGATGTAACTATTTCAAATTTCGACCTAGAAGGTAGTTATGGAACTACTTTACTTTTGTAATGATAAAAGGAAGACAAACATACACTTTTGAGGTGGGATTTTTCACTCAAGGAGAGGCTTTTGGAGCTTTGATTTCTCAAGCTAGCACTTATAACTCTTATGTAAGTGGATGACTTTTATTGATTATATATAAACTGATAAACCCTTTTACCTATCATGCTTTTTCATTTATGATCTGATTGATTGCTCAGTCTACAATTTCATTTCCTGTTTAAAGGTTTATTCATGTAAATGCTTGTAGCCTATGGGTGGAATTAGTAATTCATGTGTAATGTTTATGGCTTATTGGGATGTGTTTGATCCCTAGTTTATCTAACTTGCATGATTCAGTTCTGTATTAGCTTGTGGATGTTTATTTCCTCCTTGCTGATGAAGTTTTTTAAACCAAAACCCTAAAAACCTATTTTATTTAATTTTATTTTATGAGATTGTGTTGGCTTGTTCTTTAGTAGTCTCAGAACAATTTCTGGCACTAACAAAAACATTTCAAACAACTTTCATAGAAACTAAACAAGACTTAGCAACAACAAAGCTGCACATTATTGTGTTGTTAAGTTTGTAAACGGAATTGTATAACTAAAATAGTTGAAAGTAGTAAAGGCTTTAAGCATTACAAGGTAGATTAAGAAGACAAATTTAAAATAAAATATGTTAGGATGTGAGCGTTAAAAGGTAAGTTATGAAGGTTGCACTGCAGCAAAACGGTACAATGAGAAATTCAAGTAAGGAAAAACTTGAAGGGAAGCAGATGGGTTGGAGTTGATGGTACACAGTGACCTATGTGGACCAATGCCAAGTATTTCATGTCCTTCTTAGATGAGTTTTTTTTAAGAATTGACTGTATTTTTTTATAAATAAATTAGTTGTTCTTCGATTATTTAATGAATTGTAATCCATATAAATTTCCAATTCAACCTAAACAATCTTGACTGTTGCACTGCATCCATACCTATTTCTAGATTTTATAATTATTTCTTGACATGTGGCAAGAACATTTCACCTTGAAAAAATTTCCAATTCAACCTAGAAGATTTTGCTCAAATTTACGATATCATTTCTTAAATAAATTTATATAGTTCCATATCATTGAAAGAGTTCCATGTGTCAGACTCTTTTCATTGCAAAACTATTTTTTGCGAGTCTCATTTATGACCAATCCTAGAGGGAATCGATCCATTCTTGAATCTCTCTCTTTTTTTACGAGTCTCGTTTATGGCCAATCACAGCGGGTTGCTGGCTATCTGTTTATTTCTTAATGCAGCGTTGCACTTGTTTTTTATACAGCCTTCCTACAACATTGACTGGTTCAGATCAACATCCTTCTTACCACATTGACGAGTTCTGAATTGAAGGGAAGTTCCTGTGGAAAACTGAAGGGGGTTCTTACTAATGTTGGCAAACCCTTAGGGGGTTCATACTAACGTTGGAAAACCCTTAGTGTTGATGGTGGCTTGGGGTTCTTACTAACGTTGGCAAACCCTTAGGGGGTTCATACTAACGTTGGAAAACCCTTAGTGTTGATGGTGGCTTGGGGTTCTTACTAACATTGGCAAACCCTTAGGGGTTCATACTAACGTTGGAAAACCCTTAGTGTTGATGGTAGCAAAAGCCAGAGGTCAAGGCTATTTCACTATGGTTCAAGCTTTCAAATCTAAAGGCAGGGATTATGCAGCTTTGTTGCTAAATCTTGTTTTTTAAAATACCTATTTCCAATTAAAGGGAAAAACTTTATCAATGCTTTCTAAATTATTGATATTCTTTTTGAATTTTTCTTTTCTGCCTTAAATCAATCTTCCAAGAGTATTTCATCATATAAACTTTATTGTCAATACTAATATAAACTCAAATCCATATTAGATGAAATGATATTACTGAATAGGTTAAATCTCATATTAAATAAACTAACATAAATCCATCTTAAAAATGGATCTACCAAGTGTTTGAAGAGATCAAATCTCTCACGATACAAACCCATTTTTAAAAAAATATTGAAAAATGTATAATGCAATATTTATGATTTTAATTTTCCCATTTTTAAAAAATATTGAAAAATGTATAATGCAATATTTATGATTTTAATTTATCTAATCAATATATATATCTAATTTATTTAATGAATCAATATTAATTCATTTAATTAATATAATTTAACTATTCATTATAATTATTTATAAAATTTATTTATTTGAGAAATGACATTGGCACCTCATCTCAAGATTGGTCTTGGAGATGCAAATACCATTAATCAAAGTCAATCTCATAATTATAACTTGGAGGCCTCGTGACACAAATAGTAGCACACATTCAAGGAGATATATAATATATATGGATCGAAGTAGAACTTGGCATGCTTTGTGCTTAAGTCAGGCCACTTTTTTTCTTGAGCTTTAAAGTCTCCAATGATCTTCCAATCAGGGAAGCTTACCATTGCAATTCTATTTAATACCCTTCCGCCATTATCTCCAACTAATCCAAATTCCTACAAATACACAGAGAAAATTGGTCTGCAATTTTCAATTTATCCTTCCACTTCTGGATTTGTAATTTCTTCATCGTTAAATAGGTATCAATGAAGTTTCAGAGTACGGATATCTGCACTCCAAATCTCGATGAAAGATGGAGGTCATCGGTAAGCCTTAAAGAACCATGCCAAGAATATTTATGGGTTCGTTGATTTGCTAGTACGAGCATCCATTACACATTATGGATTCTATTATTGTAAATTTGGACTGCTTCTTGAATTCTCCATGTTATTATATATTCTCTTTGATGGAAACTGCACAGTAAATCTCTTTGAACTTTGAGCTTTCATTCATTGATTCACGCATTTATCCTTTATACTTTCATCGCAATATTTTATATACAACACAGCTGCAGCTACGGTCTACAAATGACCAAAACCACTGTGTGTCAAGACTATTGATTTGATTGCAACGCCACCCACAACACACTTCAAGCCACGCACATATCAACTGCCACTTTGCAACCAACTCTCCTATTTGTTGCACACAATCTTCATTTTATTTTTTTGTTCCGCTGGCTTCGTTGTTTGGTTGCTTTATTTTCACCTACAGACTTAGAAGATGAGGAATACCAGTTTTTATTGCTTGCTTACTCGCACGATGTTAATGGAATACTAGTGAGTGAAGAATTCAGTCACTTCGTTTACAAGCACGATGGAAGAAGCCACCTGGTTTCCGCAGCGGCCTTGACATGCATCCAGTTTGGCCTTGCATCGTCCAGAGAAATTGTAAGTGGATGCACGAAATAGAGAAGAATAATGGGAAATCGGGTTCTTGTTTACTGCAATTCTTAGGCAAATAAATATATGTTTTAACTCAGTTAAAACTCATTTTCATGCCAATTCAGTTGGAAACCATCTTTGA
>LPNX010602431.1:189608-251364 GCA_001517045.1 Pseudotsuga menziesii | reverse complement strand
TTGGTTCGTGAATTCCAATAGATTATTATGTCATTTAAAAGGGTTTGTTCTTAAAATTGTAATTGCAATTGAATTTCTGGTTTTTGAATTCCTTAAAAGCTGACTGATAGATGGTTTTTTTTTGTAGGACACATTGATGCACAACTGAAACCAAAAATTCCAATGATAGTGGTAAACAATTGCCAACTTCCCAGACAAGTCCTTCTATTAGCACTGCCAGTACAGAGAGCATTCCAACAACTCCCAGGCTAGAGGAGCAATTAAGAATATCATCCCAGTTGTTGAAATTCATAGCATTCCAACTACTCCCAGGCTAGAGGAGCAATTAAGAATATAATCCCAGTTGTTGAAATTCACATTCAATGAGATGAAATCTACCAGCAGGAACTTTAGGCCAGAGAGTGTTCTTCGTGGAGGTGGGTTCGGCTATGTTTTCAAATTCTGGATAGAAGAGAATGGTACTGCTACTGTCAAGCCGGGCACAGGCCTCATTGTTGTTGTCAAGACACTTCAGGTTCATTTGATATGCAGGCTGTTTTTTTTTTGTTCTCCTTGATATGTGCAATATAGTGTTGTTTTCCCTAAGTTTGTTTCCAGGTTCTTATTGCTTTGCATCGAAATTGGGTGATGGGATTTCATGTTGGCGAAGGATTTGGATTTTTAAGAAGCTTTAAGAATGGGCTATTTTGAGGGCCAACTATGTGCCAAAACAAAAAATGTTAAATACAGGGGTGTTACGGAGAGAAATTCCTATGGCTTGGGGTACCACAATAGACAGCTTGACTCCAGAAATCAATCCTTTCCAATATGCAATAGAAACCAAATATCTAACACTAAAGGATCAGACCTCGTACCTTATTCCAGACGGTTGAAGTAGATCCCCGTTGAGCTTTCCAACTTCAGCTTGAATTGATTAATCACTTTCCTCAACAACAAGTAAACAAGACAAGCATACTATATATTGGTGTTAGATCTATTCTAGCATATATAATCAACAATGTATAAGAATTTGAAATCATCCATGGATAAAATATTCATTCAAACATACATTATTGGACAGGAAAAGATATTTCTATTAATATAAAATTAGAGATTACAATGGATACAACCTCTGTTGGCACGTCTGCGAATCAGAGAAACTGAATCCCCCCCTTGGGCCTCCACCACCTCAATCCTCCATCTCTCGATAGCAAGCTCACAAGCAAAAGGCAAGCTTGGGAAGAACACAAAAGTGCTCCAAGGGACAAAGGGATGCGAACTCAAGCACAAGTTCCGGCAACAATGGACTATAGTTTCTTTGCTCTCAATTCTCTTATGCCTTCAATGTATCCAAAGAGTTCCTTATATAGCTTTTCAAAGGGGTAATGAAAGGTCGAATCCGAGCGATCTCAAGGCATATGGAAGGCCAGGAGACAAGTGAGTCGGATCCATGTCAAAGAAAACTCCAAAATGATTTGGATTTTGTACACATCCCGATGTACGCGGTTTTAGGGGTCAAACCCGTGTATATACGCAATAAGGGGTTTAAAAGTCACGTATAGCAATTTTCACATGTTTATAGGGATGGTCTAGGAAACATCAAAGGACAAAAAATGGTCCAAGGGGTCTAAGAAGTCTGCAGAGGGACGGGGGAAGGCCATACAAGTGTGATTCACCTGGTGTGGTAAAATAAGCTATAACAAGGGGAAAAGCCCCCCTCCAGGCCAAATCGTCAAATATTTAGGTGTCTCCATCTTTTCAAGGCATATAAATATGATGAAAAATACTTTTTTTTAAATACATTTTTAAAGCTTTGTTAGACCATTGACCTAACAAGCCCATATAAACTTTTTATACTTTATTGTTAAATTACCATGATAATGTATTAAATAAAAAAAAATAAAAAAAATAAAAATTATACTGGTGTTATAATGATAATGGCAATCTTTCTTTTTTTTCCTTCTAAATCCATGGTATATTACTCTTTTCCATCGGCTAAATCTTGTAGAAAGAGTATTGGCATAGGATCTGATCTAGTTTCACAATATTTGCCAAGGTGCAACTTCTTTTGTTGTCTCTATCCAGAGAGGAAAAGAGTCTTTCCATTTCTATCAATCCACAGAGAAAAATGAAAATCATGTATGTGTCCAAATCAATGCAAACTTTCCACTGCCGAGTCAAAGAAATACCAAATTATTGTAGAGGAATGTTAACATTATTGTTTTAGTCGGGCATTCAAATTTTATAATTCAACATGTGATTCTTATTGGCGTGCTTTTCAATCGCCAACATCTTTTAATAACTAAGAGAAATTTCACATATAATAATCAAACATGCTGAACTATGAAAATGGAAATTTACAAATAAAGAGGGATTAAAAAAATCTAAACACTAAACATGGATATCAAATATGTCCCTAATAATGAATAAAATGAAATGAAAGAGAATCCATTCACATTCTTCACAATGAATTTGTACATATATGGATTTATTTTGACAAGCACAATTCAAACATCGTACAAATTGTGCACTGTAATATACCTCTTCCGATACTCCTTCAACGTGAAACCTCTTCCAACATTCCTCAATTGTGGGAGAAAGTTATGAACAAGTCTTATACAAAATACATAGTTTTTAATCACACCCTCATCTCATCTCTATGTCCTTACTCCTCATCCGCCCACTGCATGTTTGCTTTTGTTTATATAGCCCACATACTCACAAATTTCAAAGTTGCAGAAATCGCTCTTCAACTGAGACAATGGACCATTTAAGGTTGCATAACTCACTCTTCAAAGAACTCGCCTTTCAACCATTAAGTGAACTTGCCCTTGAACTCTCCCTTAGAAGCCATTCAATGCTTGAACTCTATCTTCAATAACAAAATGAATGGATTTTTAGTAGGATTGTTTGTGAGATTGTTTTTGTATCGTGATGACCGAAATGTTGTGGGTAGTTTTTCTGCCTATGCCTAGAAGCCTTAGACAACTTTGATAGTAGAATCACTACAGACATGTGCCAAACCTATTTACATTGTTAAATTTTAAATAAAACCAACATTTTTTATATATATAAAACAAACTGTTTTTGTTTATTTGTTGTTGATCATGGAAGAATTCGATACAGGTACGGATGCTAAGCTTTATGAAGCTTTTAAGTTAACCTAAAACAACATGTGACAATGTCGGGAACATTGCCACCACGTGGCTCTTGTTATTTACTATATGTAATACTTCATTTATATAAATATCAATCTCTTCTTAAAAAAAAATGATGAACTAATTCTGAAAACATATCTTTTGCTTATTATGAATCTATTTTCAATATATAATAATAATAATAATACATTTTTAAGGTCACCATCAAGTGAGACACCATTGGTGTATGAGATCCCCTTGTTTGTGGGACAAGGGACCCCCCTCTGCGTAGTAATTTAACTGCTAAAGTCTACAGAGGTGTAGATATCCTACCCCCCTTTGTATTTGAACCTGTGACCTCCTAGGAGGAAACACATGCTCTTAACCATTAGGCCCACTCAGGCTGTATAAAAAAATTTGAAATGTAGTATGTTTAAAAGATTTTAGGTTAAAATAAAATTTGACTTGATGACGACGATGATGATAGTCAATATTCACTGAAACCAACTTTGGCCTATTGGACCTTGAGTGGATTACTTGGATTGCTGTAAAATTTTATTTTGATGCTCAAAAAGCTTAGAAAGAAGCATTCCTAGGCCGCCATAGTTTTGACATGTAAGAAGGTTAGGGAGGCTTGTATTGTAACAAAGAACATGAAACTGCGATTTAATGTGAGTGTACACATGACATTCTATGAAAAAGTGACTTTCATCATCAACCCTTGTAGTCTCAAAGATGACAAGTCCTTTCCATCCATGGTGTTTTAGGAATTGTCCAGCGTCTTCTTGTTTCACTATGAAGCTCATAAGAGTTTGTTCTTATCCACTATGAAGCTCATAAGAATTTGTTCTTATCTTGGCTATATTGATTTTCTTATTCAAACATAGATATACTTTTTATCTTTCACATTAATAACGCTCTTATAGTATCTTACTTAATAGTTTCATTTTTTTTTAATTACTCTAAGTCACAAAATTCGCTAACTTACATTTATCTTCAAAAAATATTTTAATTTTTTTTTTGCAAAAAGAGTACTCACGAAGAGTTTGAACTCAAAACCTTTTATTTCACAACTTCTCGTCTCAATTACTTATTACCAATTACTTTGAACTCAAAACATTCTATTTCACAACTTCTCATTTCAATTACTTTAAGTGAGTACTTTGCCTTGGTTTCACATTTCCTTATTTAATTTGCATTAGTTTAACTTCTTCACATTTCTTTATTTAATTTGCATTTAGTTTAACTTCTTCATTCTCAGAGTATTGGATAAGTTTGTCATAAATCGATATTCTCATTCATGGATCGTCCTGGCCATTATTATATTTTTAACGAGTATAGGGTGGCGATGGCTATTGTGCGTGGGCAACAGTAGTCAATACCATTATCCTCAAGCAACAGCAATGACCATGGCCATTACAAATGGCGTCATTAATATGAATGTAATACCTCAATTCTCAGCACCCACCTGCAAATATACTAATGTACCTCTTGACGAAAGAAGAAAACCATCATTCAAAATCAAGTTCAACAGATGGAATTTGGAAGTCCCGAAGACAATTGGGTATGTTGAGAGGAAAGAATGGAGTTTGGTTGTTGCTGGTTCAACAGAAGCAGAGGCAGATACAGAGACTCCATCGATGGACACTGCAACTGCCAGGGATGCTGTCAATTTGGGGCTTTCTCTCTTCTCAAAAGGCCAGGTATTTTACTGCATTCCATATGAATTTCGTTCAACTCCTGAATCTACAGATTCACAGAAGCCAAAGTTGACCTTTCTGGAGCCTTGCTCTTATTGGTTTTTGCCTTCTGAAACTTATTAACAATGTAACCTGTAGACATAAGCATCACTAAAGAACGAACAGCTTCTGGTTACAAAACCTTACCAGCTAGGATCAGTTTGTATGTTGTTTTCCGTACGAATTGAACTTCAGTCTTGTGTTTTGATTGCCCCTCTGGCATTTGCTGCTTTCTTCTTATAGCATCTAGTTCTTACTGTAAAGATACGGGAGGAACATTTGATTCTTCAGAAATGCGGGTTGTCTGTATTCCAGTTCCAATGTTAAAGATTTCAACATATTGTTTAGCAGAGATGTTTTTTGAGTGCAATATTCTCATTACTTCACTTGTCAAGGGTTGGTCATACCTTACCTTCATTAATGGTAGAAAAGCGACCTTATCTTCTTCGCCATGCTCAAGAGTTCTCAACCACCAATTCACATGCGATTTCCTTCCATATGATATATTACCAAACATTATAACATATCCAAAGTTTTATTTTATTTTAAAACTTACCACTTGCAACATTTTACTTGTATCATATGAGGTTCCTTCTCCATTTAGACGGAGTATCTAGAATGAATCTACTCTTTTATATCTTGAAGAGCCTGACTAAAATGGAAGCTAGGGTTAGGTGTTCCCCAAAATCGAACACAGTATCTTTCACCAGGCCTTCATTCAAGTACTGATAATAGAAGAATTAAATAAATTTATTAGAACCATTTTTTGCTATTCTCATATTTTGAAACCCTAGATACTAAGTCCCAGCGAAACACTGTGAATAGTCCTTCTGGAAGTTCAAGACCTTCTGTGACATTGGAGAATATGGAAGTTGATGACCTTGTTGCAGACCAGAGTGTTGAAAAGGGAACCAAGAAGTGATGACTGGGAAATGAAGGTTTGAGCTAGAGCACAAAAATTCTTCAAGGAAGAAATTGCAATTTTCCCCCAAGAAGAAATTGGAAAACCCTAATCCTGAGGCAGTAGATGAAAACAAAAAGGGTAAGAAAGACGAGTCAGTGAAGCTGAGAATGAGAGGAGATCAATAAATGGCCAAACTTTGAAGAGACTAATTTACAGAAAATAAGAGGCTCAAATGATCCTTTAGATAATAGAGATTAGGGTAAAAATCAGAAAAAGAAACAGAGTGTGCCAAATCTCTATCCTCTCAAGGGACTGCATACGAGGCCCACAAACAATTGAGACTCAATTCGAAAGCCATTTTGAACCCTCTCCTAAAGGAACAAAAGGTCATCGATCTTGAAAGTTTACTGGAGGAAACACAAACAAGATCCAAAAACAAGAAGTCAAGGCCTCAATTCCAAGATCTGTACATACTAGAAGCAACTCTAGAGCTAATAAGGAGAAAGAGATGGTTCAACCTTGTAAAGCGCCCAAGCCTAGAAAGTCTAAAGTTAACAAATAACCTTGTTATCACAGATCTTGTAGTTGCCCCGATAGATGAATCCAATAATGGATGGTAGAAGGGACAGGTAACCAAAGCTGTGACCTACGAAAACCCCCAACCCCCAAAAGATGGATGGTTGTCACGTCGGCTAAGGATTCCTTCAGTTTATGCCACTGAATGGCCGTGTGACAATGGGGGAGACCCGATCTTATCCTGAAAGGACAGATCTACAACCAATCACCAAATCAAGCCAAAAGAGTGAATACGTAAGGTGAGAGCTGGTAACCCTAGATTTAAGGGATAAGCCACAATTTAAGGGATATTCGAGTACAGGTGTTTAAGGAACGGAGGAATGTTACTCGAATCAATCAGATCAGTGACTTATTAGAATTAAACCTGATCTAGGGTTGGTGTGTTCATTCAAATAACTAGACACGGAACCCTGGGGGGATTTGATCAAAGATATGGAAAATACTCGGGACGAGGTCGATTTAATGAAATTAAGGCTTCAACACACCTATTTGGGTAAAAGGATTTAACACTAAAAATACCCAACTGAAACTGGAGCAAAAAACAAAGGAAATTGACCAGCAATCCAAATAGGGGCGTTTTCTCCCAGGTTGAAACCAATGCCTGGAGATGGGTAGAGGAGTCCAAGCTTGAAGTTGTTGAGGGAGAGGGGGTTTTTCAGTATGCCGAACAAAACCCAGATCGCCAAATCTGCCAATTCCCAGTGCAAATTGGTTCGGTGATTTTCCTACTACTAAATGAGGGTTTTTTCAATGCAGGGAGTGATGGGCAATGCATGCAGAAAATAAAATAAGAAGAAATTACCTGTGAGACGTACCTAGATGTCGTAGATGACTTCAGAAATGATGAAGATAACCACTTTCTTGATCAAATGAGCATTTCCAGAGTATATCCTGATGGAGTTGAGCTTCAACCAATCACCCTAGCACCCCCTTCAACCTGGCAGACTAGAGAAAATCAAATGGTAAGGAAAACGAACGAGATCTGCAAGATAAAGAAAGGATAAACAATAAAAGTTCATAAAGAAAAGGTTACTCCCTGAACCGGACACCCGAGAGCAAAGACGAGGTGAGTTTCCCCACAACTGCGTCCTCTCTAGCGTGCCTCTTCGATCTGTAGAAAATGGGTAAAGGAAAAAAATGCAAGCTATATCCTGAACAATACTTAGTACAGAAGAGTAGCAATGCCAGTCATCAGATCATCAAATCATTTACACAAACATGGAAAGTAATCCCAGACAAATCTTCTTTATTCAAATTCCGGTGCCAGAGCTCCTCAATACAATGGGGTGCTCACCTCTCTTAAATAGTTTGAGAGAGACGTAAACCTAAATCACTTTTACATCCAACGACTGAGATTAAAATATCATCAACGGTGGAGATCAACAATACATAGATCACTACATGGATCAAGTGATTAAGTCAAAGAGGGGGGCACACTTTACTCAAGGACGCCTATCCTAGGTGAAAGTCACAATATAACAAAAGATGTTACATGATAATTCATAAGAGGGGGTCACTAGGGGCTTAATTCACCCTAGGCCCCTTTACAACTTCAAATCATATGATATAACAGTACAATACATCATTAGCCAAGTAGAGGGGGCGCCCATTGGGGGGATTTCCTCACTCGTTGAGCCAAGATAAAAATAATCCGGACAACTGCTGACTAAAAACTGCTGGAGGACTGTCCGGTATGCTGAGACACATCATCTGTCAAAATTCCAAGCCATTTCCTTGACCCAGGAGGCCAAATCGATTTTTCTAGTGATTTCTCTAGTTCATTTTTGCTGGTACAATCTCTGGAAAATGATAAATCCACCATAACTTTGTCCAGGGTGCAAATTGGGGCAAATTGACTGTTTTGGATGATCTGGAGACATAGAAGAATGGTATAAGTGACTGCTCATACCCCTTGGAACACTGCTCTGCTCTAGGATAACCAATCATACTGTCATCTGGAATAAAATTTGATCATTTGGCCAATAATTAAGTGATAATAATCACTAATCAAGAGAACCGGGGCCAAACTCTCAAAACTGAAACCGCGGTATTGGTCCTAGGCATGTCTGGAACAAATATAGACCAAGTTGCATTTTGAGTCACTGCCTTGGGAATTGTGCTTGACTTGGTCAAACTGGGTTGACCAGGTCAAAGTACCCAAACTGAAGGTGAGAAACTATATCAATACGATCCTGTAAGCATCCAGGGTACGAAATGCTCCAATAATGTATATAAAAAACAAGCTTTAATCAGTTATTCATAATCATGGTGACAAATAATAATAATAATAGTAAGATGTATTTGTGCTTCTGAAGAACCTTGGAACTTTTCTGGAAGTCTGCTTGTCCATGCCATACTTACAAAGGGTAAACAATGTGCTACTGCTGGGTGAGGATGGACAACAAGGCTGAGGCAAAGGGTAATGACTTTTGACTGACTTTGACTTTGTGATTTATCTGAATAATGACAAGTACACACAACCAAAGTGACATATGCATGATAGATTAGACAATAGGGAATGGTGGTGTCTCACAGGTGGATGTGCTGATATGAAAAATGTCCATTCAACCTTAACAATCATGTCTACGACTCACATCCAAGCTAAAGATCAAGCTCCGTGAGGATCTTTTCTAGAACCCTTGCATTGAGTACACAAGAAACTGTAGTGAAGAAATCTTAGGGGACACTTAGAATTAGTTGTCCCTTACTCCATCTCACATCAAAACCCGTAGGATCAGTGAGTAATTAATCATTACATTTCAATCAGATGGCCAACAATGTTTAGATTTAACATTTGTTTATCTACTGCTTTATTTAGGCCTTTAACAATTTCACTTCATAGCCTTTTTTATTTGTGTCTAAAGACATAGTTTGCAATTTCATTTGCAGGCTTGCATTTCATAATATATAGCATATAGCTCATAATGCATGTAATGATGGTAGACATATTGCTTCAAGTTTTAGCTGACAACTTCTCGGGCAACTAGGGGGAATATCCACAATCAAGACCAAACATCAGGGGCAACCGATCAGAGAGGTCAAGGCTTCAAAACTCAACTCGCCTAAACTAAGGAACCAACACCAGCGGGTTCTCCTGGCCCAGAAGGATCAAGGCTTCGACAAGTCTTGTTGCACAACTCAGATCCGAGACACAAAACAACATGGGATCCATCATGCATAGAGGTCAAAATGGGGAAAAGATCTTCAATCTCACAAGTCTCAAATAATCTAAGTCATAGGATAAGTTTACAATGGATGAAACTGGATGGACGGGGGCAAGTGATAAATGGAACCAACCTAGCACTAAGGTTTACTATTTGTACAAGCATGGCATGAGCAACAGTTTTCACATCAAGTCCCTTGATTAGTCATAACATGTAACAGTAAAATAATTAATTAATATTAATATTAATTTATTATTAATTAAAGACTATCTAAGTCAATAGTCATGCCCTTTTACAAAAAGGTACATGACGGGCTTATATAAAGCCAAACCTATGTAACTAGTAATCATCTATCATACATTACATTTTTATATTACAATTGATCCATTTATGGACCACTTACATTAATTACATTGGGTTTTTTCGTAAAAACAGTATTTTACTGTTCTAGTGGTATCAGAGCTAAGTTAGAGTTCCTGATTCGGGTTTTGAACCACTATATTAGGGTTTCTCTAAAAAATAGGACCTTGTCCAAAAAATAAAAGAAAAAATAAAAAGTTAAAAACAAACAAAAAGAAAAAAAGAAAAGAAAAAAAAGGTAAAGAAAAGAAAAGAAAGAAAAAAGTTAGAAAGAAAAGATAAAAGAAAAAAAAAGTAAAAAAACAAAAGAAAGTAAAAAGAAAGTTAAAAAAGAAAAGAAAAAGCCAAACCAACAGATGGTTTTGCTTTTCAACTCAATTTAAAAAATCTCGCTCGTCTCCTTGCTCGGATTCCATTCTTATTCATCCCCATACTCCCACCTACCATCCCTTAGGTTCAAAAACCCTAAAATTCCATTACTTCAAAAAAAATATAATAATAATATTATTATTTAATAATAATATTTATTATACTATATCATATAAACTTTTGCTTTTCAAAATATAATAATATTATTATTAAAATTTTCAATTTATTTATTTATTAATATCATAATATTAATAATTAATACCTAATAATTGTAATAAATACAATTATTATATATAGAAAAAGGGAACACATCAAAATCAGGAAAGAAGACAAGCGAAAATGGAAGAGACAGATTTTAATAAAGCAGAGAAAAGATTTCTAAATTTTTCGATGAAAGTGCCGATGGCGATGCTGAAAGTTAATGGGATATTTTATGAAAGTCTAATTGCCATTATTGCTATTTGTCCATCCAACAAGGAAAATTTTAGAAACATTGATGTCGCAAATCAAGTACAAGTTCAAGAATTAATGAAGAATGAGTCAAACGAAGATCAAATAGAAGTATCGTTACAAATCGATGATTATCATTTTGCATCTCAATTCACTGTCGCAACTATAGACGACCATCTCATCGACATAATGTTGGGTTATAACTAGTTGGAAACACTAGGAGCATTCTCCGTCAATGCAAAAAAGAAGTGCATCATCTTCTTCCATGAGAAGAAGAAAATAACGCTACATGATTTCTCAGTGATAGTCCCCTTATCGCAACCTACATACGAAGAATCAATATGAGAAGAACACATAAAGCTTTTAAATGAACTCATGATGGACATAGATAATGAGTTGGAGCACGTGCAGAGAAGGCGAGAAAATCAAGAATTCGAGTTATGTCAACATCAACAACATAAGGAAAAACTCCAGCAACAACATGACGACATTAAGAAGACACATGAGTTGGAAATTACAAAAATCAACAAGGTGTTATCAAGCAATACCGAAGAACTTTTTCGACTACGAAATCATAACAAAACATTAATTACGAAGATTAAAAAACTGAAACATAGTCACAAGAAGGAACAATCCAACGAAGACCTCGAAGGAAGAGTTCTAGAAAATCAAGAAGAAAACTAGTGCCCAAAGAATCTTAATCAAGAACTAGAGAAACAAATCGAGAGTTTAAAAGAGGAAAAAAAGTCGTAAGACGAAGGTTCGAGAAGATTCAGAGTAAAAACAATCTATTGGAGAACAAAATAGCACAAATCCAGAAAGAAGCATCCAAACTCTCCGAAAAACAAAGTCAAGTTGAGGAAGTAAATTCAGTCATCATCACAGATAAAAAAGAAGTCAATACAGCCAAAGAACAAACAACAAGAATTCCTTATCGACACCCCAATTATAAACGTTATTTTGACCAACGACAGGGTCAAAATGAACACACACAGAGGAGAGATGACGTCAGACGAGCAGGGACAACAAATCAAAATACAAAACAACAAACAAGAAGACCTATCCCACAAAGTCATCAAATAGCTTCGATAAAAATAGATTTGGGATGGACCACATCAAAGACGATGCGACAGTTCTTATGGAGAATCCGTAACTCATATCGTCTTATTTTATCAAGTGTCGGAAATGATCCAAAGATGACAGTTCAAGCAAAATCAGACATTGCTGTCAATGAAGCTTTGAGGACAAAGCTTCCCTTAAGGGGAAGGCAATGTAACAATAAAATAATAAATTAATATTAATATTAGTTTATAGTCATGCTTTTTTACAAAAAGGTGCATGACAGGCTTATATAAAGCCAAACCTATGTAACTATTAATCATCTATCATACATTACATTTTTACATTACTATTGATCCATTTATGGACCACTTACGTTACTTACATTGGGTTTTTCTATAAAAACAATATTTTACTCTTCCATAACACAGGTTAAAGCAACAATATATATAAGCATAGGTCACCATAATCACCCTAACCTAATAAGCATAGGTGTCTAACATACATCACAGAGCAAAATCAAACCAAGGAAATGTATACCTGATCTCACCAAATATACCTGTCTCCAACTGATAAGCCCCTCTATAACTGTGTGTACCAACTCTGATCTGCTGCTCTACTACAATGAACTAGATCATCACCAAAAGTATTTCAATGGACTCCTGAATCTCAGTCCTGGCAAGGAAAATCTGATGAACAAGGCTCTGGAATGGCTGAGGTTGTAAAGATCCATGCTAATACCCTGTGTGAAAAATAGCCCAGAATAGTAAAAGAGACAAGTCTGTATGCTGCATCATGGTAGCTCAGCTGCAGAATGTATATGTGATAACAAACCTCAAAAGCATAAGTGTGCCTGGGTAACTATTGAAGAAGAATCAGATTCATCAATGGAAGTAGAAAGAAAGGTAACTGAACTTTTAACTAGTTTGGAGGAGACCATAAATGCTATTCCTTGTTCATCTGAGGCTAAACGTTTTGTTCCAATTGCTTTTGAAGAAGAGCAAGAAATCCAATGCATGGTCTACGCGAACACTGCTAGACCAGAAGTTGAAAGTTCTGCTGCACAAACGAAAACACCAGAACTTGATAGTTTACCTTAGCCTGAAGGTAATGGGTATAAAACCCAATCAGAAACTCAAAAAGAAGCTGAAGAAATTTAAATGTTTGATTAAAGAGCTCCAACAGGAAAATAAACAGATGCAAAGCAAGACAAATAAAATTAACAAGAAATGGGGTAAGCTGGTAATGAAATACAATAAGTTATTTTTTTCTCAGATGTTGAAGAAAAGTCATGGAACTCTTGAGACAAAGAAAACACTAGAAGAAGCAGTGTCTACAGGAAATGCAGAAAAACCAGGCTAGTAATGATAGGTTGGGAATCTTGACAGAGTTAGGTACCCATATTCTGCAGGATACACTCCAGAGTCGTGCTGCTCAGGCTAGATAGAGACATGAACCTTGTCAAAGACACTTTAAGAAGAATACAGTTTCCAGTTTGGACAACTCGAGTTTCTACAGCTATAGGGGCGCTACAGAACCTTCCTTTACATTGTGTTAATCTTTTAAAGCTGATATTAGTATTTTCTAAAGTTTTGTAAAGTTTCAAACTCGAGTGTATATTTTGTAAAGGCAGACACGTAACATGTGTTCTAGACTCGAACTAGTTGTGTTGATCTAGTTAGTTGACATATCCCTAAATAACAGATCTTTAACTGATTCTGGTCTCGAATCATGTATTTCTGTTTGTAAATATATTATTAGCAAATAGATGACTATCAAACCTCTTTAGTGGGATCTGAATATGAAATCAATGATATGTAACATTTATAAAAGAAAGGGTAGATAGGAAGAAAGGGGTTCGAAATTTGGAAAGCTAGAGAAGGGTGGTGGATACTGGTAATCTCTTTTGAATACAGTAAGCTATGCATGTTTAAAGATCATTTGAATTATGAATGGGTTTGTGCCTCTTATCGATTTTGCTGCTAGTATTCTATTTGAACATAGAAGTTACTTATGCGCTGCATAGTCAGCTGATTCCAGTACTAATGACATTTATGCTATGAATGTACATTGCCTGTAATCTCTGCTCTGTCTTCAAGTAGTATTCTTGATTGTAACACTGTTATGCCATGGGATTCTTATGTAAATTTATGAAACAAGCAGCTTGTTTTTCATATGTTTGCATCCTAGCATTGTGTTAAATTTTAAGCTCTTATCTGATTCATGACTGTAAAGTCTTTAAACCAGTGATCTATTACTGTTTTTCTACCATGTGCTGTGTGATTGTTCCACTTAGACCCTGTATGGGTCATTAATTATTCAACTACTTGAATATAAACCTAAAATACTTCACATCTGTATACAAGTGCCCTAGCTTTGCCCTTAACAGTCCAGGTGCAGACCTTAGGGATAACACATGTATCTTCACAACAATGGGTACAAAAATGTTGGATATCCTGTAATATCTAAGGGGCACAAATCAATTACTTTGCACTGAAACACTTTCCTGTAGACATCACACACTAGGTCATTGAGGCAACTTGTCGAAAAGAGCCAGTAGGGCAATGTTAGGAAAAGTATGCGCGATCCTAGTAAGCACCTGTATATGACACCTGATCAACCAATGTGATGTAACATGTCTGCTCTGCAGAGCTAAATCATATCAAAATGAGAGTGGAGCCTCATGCAACATGAGGAGTAACAGTGAGAATCATAAGTGATATTTAGTTGTGATGAAATCACAATCATCGCGATAAAATCACATGTAAGGCCTCATACAACATCAGCGGTAACACCTTCCAAATCCTGTCTTGCCAAATTTGGGTTGACAAATGGCTTGTGTTCCAGCTGCAAGTGCTCAGAGACCTTGAAATGTATCTTAAGGGAGTTCACTTTTGTTACATCATGCTAATGGTTGGTCCAGGACCAACATTCTATGTTGCTTAAGGGACAATTTGATTGGTGTGCAACTGTTATTGGTTACTCGAGGTCATTGGAATTTGGTATTGTCCCACTTCTTGAGCATTTGGGACTCCCTTGGATTATAGCATTATTTACAAGCTGGAAGTTAAGATGCAAATATGTCTTCTCTGATCAGGTTAGTTCAATCCAATCTTTTGTTACTCTTTTGTATGCAATTGTTTGCCTAAGGCTAACTCTTGATTAAGAATGCCACTGAGTGAAGTGCTTTAGCTTATTTTGAGTTTATTGCTGCTCTAGTTGCTCTCACGAAGAGGATATGAGATATCATTGTATATACCCTCCTGTTTTTGGTTTTCTTTCCTTTTGCTATCTTGTAAATTTTACCTGTATTATAAGACATATTTTACAATTTTTTTTGGGGGGGTGTTTGAGGTGTGCAACTTAATCTGATGCTGAACCAGTGGGTGGACCGGTTTGTGAATGAACTGGCTAGTCTGGGGTTGGAAATGAATGATTGGTTGGACTGGTTTGTGAACGAATTGGCTAGTTTGGGGTCTGAACTGAACTGACTGGTTGTGCTGGTTTGTGTATAAACTATAAACCGACCTGTTTGGGGTTGAACCCACCCAAAATTGGGTTGAGGAATCGATCTGGACCAATTTTGCCCCAAACAGGTTTAAACCGGGTGATTCGGTTGGAACTGGTTGGCTCTGATAACACTGCTATGGATCATGCAAAATTGATAGTTAAGATTCTATTTGCTTGTTTGTCTAGGCTCATATGCTGAAAGAACATTTCTGTTTTGTTAGATAATTTAGTTATCATTTTCTCACTTTCCAAACCTAAACCTTATTTCCATGATTACGAGTTGTGAGGTATTCACAGCGTAAAACTTCCCATGGATTTTTTTTTGTGCAAACAAATCTTGATTTTCTGAGTACATCTGTTTTATTTATGTGGAAAGTCTCATGGTTATATTCATAGTTCTGAAATTGTTTGAAAAACATTTGAATTCCAACCAATCCCTTGAGTTGAATAAAGTTTAGACCCTAGCCATCTATGATTGCATGGATGCATTGGACGCATATTCATATCGTTATTTGCATTTAAATCGAGGGATTAATTCTCTACTTAATCTATATTAACAACTGGACCTAGGCTTAACTTTTATTTATATACGGTTTGTTGCTGAAAATGTGGCAGTTATGGATAGAGATTTTAAAATATTTTATAAAATGATTGTGTTTGTTTCTGCTTTCATATATCTAAGTTGTTGGAAATGACAGATAAGAGATGCCCTCGTTCAATTCGAAAAGGCACTTTCTCTAGATCCAGATCAAGAGGAAGCCGCAGCTGCTCTATACAATAAAGCCTGTTGCCATGCCTACAGGTAGATATATTAGCTACTGTTTGATCCTGTTTTCAATTACCGGCAGAAGTAAAATGTTGTAAATATATGTAGCAGCTGCTTCTGCACTCCTACTTTGTATTACATTGGTTGTGCTCATTTAGTCCCGTTCACCTACTTTTGTGGTCATTTGTTGGACATTGATAAAATTATCTTATCTTTTCTTATCTATATTCATGCAATCCCCAGTATTTTCTATGACAGAGTCTTATGATGCAGAAAACTTCACCATAGGTGTTGCTTCCTGTTCCTGCAGTACCCAATTAGGAGATGCTTGTGAATCATCTTGAAGGTGGCTTCATTATTAATAAAGTTGCCAGAAAACTTGGGTCCAGGGACAGGGACAGGGACGGGTATGGGGACGGGGACGCCACTTTTTGAAACAGGTTACTTGGGTACATCGGGGGTACTATATATATTATATATATATTATAAAAATAAAACATGTAATAGTCACATCATACATACATATTTCAGATTTCTTCATAAATTATGAATCATGATTCATAATTCTAAATTCAATGATTCATTGAACAATGAGCATTCACATTGAAAATTTGAAACATAAAATTTGATAAATCATAGTCTCATAGTAGATATCAAATGGAAGACTGGAAGTTACATAAAATTTGATAGATCACTATACCAGGCAGCTGTAACAAACAGTCAAACTCAGATCTGAAGGTACACTTGAAATCTGATTTTAAACACCTATTTGTATTATTGTTACAGGCAATAAAAAGTTGCAAATGTATTCCTGGGTTGATGTCAGTGTATTTCTCAGTATTAAATACATATGTATATTTCTATGTGCACATTTGGTTGTTAAATTATGTTCCATGGGTGCTGAACACAAAACTATAAAAACATTCATTGTAAATCAATGCAAAATCAGTCTACCAGATTTGTACAATAATCAGTGGAACTTGAACAGTGTTGCAAAGTGTTTGACATAAGTCTTGAACCAGACTCCATACGCAGTTAGCAAAAAGGTAGTTCAGATTTGGTTGGGGGTCATTACATTTTCCCCAGCAGATTTGCATTTTGTTGAGTTGGCCATACCCCCGAAGTACCCAAACCCTGGTACGTTGTACCATTTAGCCTATAAGTACCCCTTTTTTTTTATAATGGAGTCTCGGGTATGTGGAGCCAGTATGGGGTTCAGTGGGGGGGTATGGCAGGAAAGTACCTTGTGTACCCAAGAACCTGGCACAGGTACGTGTACCCTACCCCTAGGTATGGTACCCGTTATCACATACATAGTAGCTGGGCTACCGTTGTTCCTGAGCAGTCCTGATCACATTCTTGAGCCATTCGTTTACTTTGAGATCAACAAATGATGAACTAATAGTTGATGATCACTCTTGTTCAGTGGATCTAGAGCATTCAGATGATTTGTTTCATGCTATGACTGAGCCTCATGACCCCATATTTGATGACTAAGTTAGCCATTTTTCATATTTCAGAGTAGAGATAGTGACAATGCCCATGATGTACAGCAACAGTGTTCAGTGCCTTCAGATTGTTCAGATCAGATGCAGGTATATGACTGAGGTGACATATGGATATGTACTTGTGGATTTTGGTTTTGCTTTGTAGTCTATTTTAGTAGTTAGACTTGGTTGATGGTGGTTATATGTTGGCGATATCTTATTGGTTTTCATTGAAATCTAAAGTACAAGTGATCTAGTTGCCATGTTCAAGAGATTCTTTTGTATACTCATTGGTCATGCCCTACTCTTAGTATGGATTTGGTCATTTCCCTCTAGGGACACAACTTGCTAGCCTTGGCACCATCTTCATTGTCTCCATCCATCCGTTGTTTTCCCTTCCTTTTTGTTTGACCCTGACTTGTAACTTAACTAGTGACATCTAGGTTTCTCCCCACCTTCACCTCTATGTTGGAATAGGTCTCTATGCCTAAAATGTGTCTCAGTGTTGGTTTGTGTGATTTTCATCACATGGATTGTCTTCCTCTAGGTGTGAACACAAGTAGTCTTAACTAAAAGTGTCTGAGGGATCGAAACTTAAATGCTATATCTAAATGGATGCCTAGCCAACAAAATAACAGTGTTTTTAAACACTACTGCGAATAAAGTGTAAAAGTCAACTAGTTGCCAAGAGACGAGCACTCATCCTTTGCATGATGTGAGGCCGTTTGCCCCCAAAGGGCAACAGGACTCCATCACACCTATGGACGGTGGCGGGCAATGGAGGTCATACCGAGTCATTATCTGAGGTCTGCAAGGTGATTTACGGCACTTGCTCTTGCAGGATGGCTAGTTAATTAAATGTTAATAAAGTAAATGTCTTAAAAAAAACGGCTCATTTGCCCCTACAGGGCAACAAGGTGAGGCTGGCCTGTTAGGGTTGTGCCTTTGTCATTTTCTGGAAGCCCTGCCTTTGGAGGTTGACTAGTGTCTTTTGTTGAGCAAGTTAATTGTTTTAAAGGGTTGCTTGTCTAGAGTCTAGCAGAGCATTCTCATTATTCCACCCATCTGTGAGACACCATCATTCCCTATTGTTCACTTATTTCAGCTTATGTGTTGTGTGGATCTCCTTTTCCTTTAGTCTAGATGCTTACAGTGTCGAGTGTCAAGTCATTCCCATGGCCTTACCTTGTTTTATTCACCTTCACCCTCGACTAGCAAAGTGGCTAAGTTTGTAAATGAGTATACACTTGAGGTTTTTGTTTATAGTAACTAATTACTTTGATTTGGATATATTATGTATATGCATTGTGCTTATAATCGCTAGTAGAAGCCACTTGTACTTGAGTATTACTATTAACATAAATAATTGAGCATTCTAAATCCATTTTGTACCTTGCAGCATTAGAGATTTTCATCTGGGTCATTATTTTGATCATTCTTGACCTAGTCAACTCAGTTTGACCAAGTCAACAACAGGGTCCAGGATGAGTTTTGGCCTATTGTTGTGGATGATTATTATTTGTGGTTTATCATTGTCCATTAGACATATTCGTGCTTCAGATGATGGTTTATCATGGTGGCTTGTGTTATTATTATGATTATCAACATTTACAGGCCCGTTTATTATTATTATTCTGGCATGGATGGGCCTTTGATGTATATTTTTGATGGACATATGGTGTATGAGTGCTCATTCCTAGTAGATTTGGACATTTCGAGTCCATTAGTGCACTCAGTTTTTAGTGTCAGGAACTTGCATTGAATTTATGGGTCAGTTAATTAGTTTGCAGCAGTTTGGCCTGAGTAAATTAAAATAAAATGCTTTTCAATTGATGGTTGATTCTCCTACGATGCTAGAAGGGCACATAACCAGTCGATATTACCATATTGCTATGGTGTTGGTTCCTTTTTTGCAGTCAGTTGACGACCAGGTTCAGTCAACAGGGAGATATGAGCATTTTTATCTTCCCGAGGTAGCATTTTGACAGATTAAAATAATGAAAGTGTCTAATGAGGAAATCGATTTGGGTAATTGAGGTAAGGAAATGGCATGGGATTGATCTGAGGGGCATTGTTGATGTCATCTTCACCTTCCGGCATCAGTTTTTTCTTTGAGTGGTCTAGATGTTCTAGCGCTTATTCTTTTGGGCGATTTTGGTGTATTTTGAGGGGCCACGATTTGGTCACTTGGTCACATTATGTTATTACCTTGACATATTATTATGATATTGTGCCATGGGGCCTGCTAGTGAAGGACTTGTATTACCTCCTAGCCCCCACCATGTGCTATGTTTTACTTTACACCTTTGTCATGTGGTGCGCCCCTCCCTTGGGCGTCTTAGTGGGTGCAACCCCTCTATTTGTGAGTTGATCCATGTATTTGCTATCCCACTAATCTTAGCCGTTGATTAGAGTGATCCTATCTTATGATCTTGACCCTTGATCTTTTTGGATCTAGGTATTATGTATTGAGAGATCTATATATTGAGACGTTCTCTCATTGTAAAAGGACTTTTGGCTCTTGGATTTTGAGAGATAATAAAAATATTTTTGCACAAATTCTTTGAAGCTTTGTTGAATTTTACTGTGTGGAGATTGGAAAGTCTTTTCTATTTGGCATTCTTGAGGATCTTTGCTTTTCCATATCATTTTCTTGCAGGGGTTGTGTTGATTTGTAGGGACGTTTTGGAGAGGGCGCTATTGTGGGGGAGACTCCAGATCAAAAATCAAAGTCCATATGTACAAATCCATAACATCACCTGGGTCATATACCTACAATGGATCTAAACTATCTGAAAAGCACTGAAACAATTGCTGTTGCTATATATCATGGGCACTGTAATAACCTATGCTCTGGGTCATGAAAAATGGCTAACTTAGTCATCGAATTTGGGGTCATGAGGCTCAGTCATGGCATAGAAATGGTCAATCTGGATGCTCTGGATTTGCTGAAAGTGGGAGATCATCAACTGGTGGCTCATAGTTTGTTGATCTCATAGTAAAGGACTGGCTCAAAGAATTGCCCAGGACTGCTCAGGAACATAGGTAGCCCAACTACTATATATGTGACAACATCTGGCTCCAACTGGGATAGGTGCTATAAGGGAGAGAGCGCATGAGAACCTATGAAATCTCTGGTATGCAGCCACGCTCATCCAATCATCTAACATGCACCTGCTCCATCCTCAACAGAAACCTGTTTCTGTACATCATGGAAACAACACTACCTAGCAGTATATGTGGCATAATACGAAAATAAAATAAAATGCTAAAAAGTAAATGTTGAAAGATAATTGCGGAAAGTAAATATCTAATCTAAGAACTGTCAAGCCATTGCAGAGTTTATTAAGGAGGAATCAGTCAGAAGACAAAGCAAGGGTCAGACTCAATGGCCTAGAAGACTCAAACTGAAAATGAAAAGACTCAAAACTCAGGACCATGCAACACTGAAGACTCAAACCTACCGCTCACAAGAGCTTATTCAAGTTCCTACTCTAAACTAGACAAGAAGAATTCTGGCTTAGTCATTTCATCATTGGGTGGAAAATAATGTTTAAGCAATGACCCATTTATCGGAAATTCTAACTCATCTCCATCTAGCGTTTCTAACCAAAATGATCCTTTCCCTGCAATCCTTCCAATCCAACAGGGGCCCATCCAAAATATGTCAAGTTTTCCATGATTTCCAGGTTTTTCTTTATGCTTATCCCACAAAAGTTCTATATCCCCTACTCCAAACTGAGTTCGTCTAGTCTTTTGATCAAACGTGCCCTTAACTCTTTCCTGTTCTATAACCAACCTATTAAAAGTTTTTCGTCGAGTCTCATCAAGCTCAACTAATTTATCAATTCTCATTTGCATGGCCTCTTGATCACAAGAGCATTGATGTAATAACTCATAAACAGGTATTTGAAGACTAATAGGAAATTTGCAATTTTGTCCATATACCAGTTCAAACGGGGCTTTGCCGATTATCCTTTTTACCGTTGTTCTATCTGCCCACGAAGCATACTTCAGCTTAGTATCCCAACTCCTTATGTTTTCTCCAACTATTCTTTTTAGAAACCTTATCAGATTTGTATTGCTCAATTCGGCCAAGCCATTCTTTTTGTGGATAATATTTCATGAATGGGATAGAACAATACCATGATCAGCAAAAAACTCGACGTTTCGGTTTTAATGAAGGCTTTAGCATTGCCAGTAGTAAGCTTTAAAGGACATCCATATCTAGAAACAATGTATTCTTCTAAGAATTTTACTATTACTTTTGCCGTGGCCTTCTTAGTGGGAATAGGTTCAACCCATTGAGTAAAATAATCTGTGCATGTTAAAATGTACTTGTACCCATTACTTGAATTCTGATCAAATGGACCTACAAAATCCATTTCCCACTGTTGGAAAGGAGCTTCCACTACTATAGGAGACAAAAGCAAGGCAGGTAATCTTGGCTTTGCAGAAAAGAATTGACATTCTTGACAAACCCTTACAAATGCGTGCACATCTTTGAACAATGTGGGCCAATAATATCTTTCTCTCATAATTTTGGATGCAGTAGTTCTATGAGCATAGTGACCCCCACACACACCTACGTGCAAATCTTTCATAATTTCTTGGCCTTCTTGAGGATTCACACATTTCAATATTATCCCATCAGGGTTTTTCCATCCTAATCCGTCTTGCGTTAACACATACTTAGACGCCTTCAATTTCAGGGCTTTTCCTTGATGGTCAACAAGGTAGTCAGGGCATTTAAAAATTTTCAAGTAGAAGATAATGTCCCTATACCATTCGTGTTCTTTGTCTATATACAACACCATCAGTCCTTTGGGACTTGCCTCTGTTGGTGGTTTTCCCTTTGAGATGAGCTGCACAAGGCCTTGCCCCTTAACAATCTTGATGGGTTTTATTTCTAAATCATACTCTTGAATCCTTGATTTCCAATTACCTCTTAGTCCCGTTATCACACAACTTGTAGTTGTCCCTAAAGGTATCCCATCCAGGACGATAGAGGTGATGGACAACTAAAGAGGTGACCCAAGAAGTGCAACGGTTCCCAATGCAACCTGGGAGTCACGTCAACCGAGGCACTCTTCACTTTAGATTATGAAGAATCACAACCAAGGGGAAGACCCTATAACCAATCAAAGAAGATTAGCCGAAGCAAAGGTTCATGGGGGAGTGTGTAAATTGAGTTACGGAAACCAATGCAAGCTTAGGTGAGCCCAAGAGTGTAAGTGTGGTTGAAGAGGCTTAAGATATTAGGAATGTTTCAACCAATGAATGAGTTAGGCCACCTAGGAGGACCAAAGAGATAGATCTAACACCATGAAATACACAAGTAGGGCCCACTTCTTTAAAATAGGGAAATGATTCAAATGGGTCCCACAAGGTCAAATTAGGGAGATGTGGTGCTAAGGGGTGTTTGATGATGTGGATTTATGGATCCAAGGTAAATTAGACACGCCCACATATGGGATCTTAGCATATGACACAATCCCCAAGGAGTGCGAATTGACCCAAGGAGACTAGTGCCTTTAGATGGAGGGGCAAATGGAGTCCAAATTATGCCAAATTGGAGATTGGGGTAGTTAAGGCAATTATCAAGGTGGGTTTTAAGTGGCATGCCCTGAGGCAGGCTAGATCTCCATAGATCTAAGCTTGAAAATGCATCACCCAATGACCCAAGTGGGGCACAACCCTCAAAATGATGAATGGGGCCCACAAAGCAGAAATCAAAGAAGTGAAGCACTAGGGGTAGGTTATCAAATGAGAGGAGTGCAAATCAAGCGGAATCTCACCTACCCAAGTGAGAGAACTAGCAAAACTCACCCAACCAAGGAGTGCGACCTCACCCAAGGAAGGCTAAGTGCCTTGGAAAATGTGTCAAATGAAGCCCGATTGCCACCAAACTGTAGATCCGAATTGCCATGGATGCTATAGATGTGGGTTCTTTTCATTATACCCAAAGACAAGCTAGATCTAAGTAGATCTAGAAAAAGGTGAAAAATGAGGGTTTTGATCAGTGAGGGTTTCAAGATCTAAGAGAATAGATGGATGGGATAGAAGAATTTCATACCTCAGGGAACATACCTGGAAGATGAAAATGGAAGAGGCTTGTGACGAGGATTACTTCCCACAAAGATCAAATGCCAAACTTTGATGAGCCCTTCTGCCAACGTTTTGCCTCCTTCAACCAAATCGATTTTCCTATTCTTGTCAATCAAGGACACAAAGAACAATCAATCAATCAAGAATGGAAAGAGATGCATACAAAGAGATGAGAAACATGAATTGTTGGTACAAAAGACAACACAACTCCCTGTCACCCAAAACGTCCTCTTGAAGCTTGAAGGGTAGGCTTCCCCACCAATTCACACCCCTCCAAAACGTTTTCTTTGCCTGCAAAACAATGTTAGTTGAAGATAAAATCAAGATGGCCACCAATGTCTGTCAGTGCAAAGGAAGAAGCATTTACAATTACCTCAAGCATTCAAATTCCAAGATCCAAGATGCCCAAGAAAGTATTTTTGTTCCAATAGCCCAAAGCCAAAAATCTGTAGATCTCTCCCCCCTTTACAATGAGAAGCTCTCTCCTTTAAATAGGAATGAGAGATAACAAAATCCTAACCACCTTTCAAATGGATGGCTAAGATTAAAAGATCAAAATGTTCTAATCAACGGTTGAGATGAGCTCAACATAAAGTACATGGATCAATACAATAATATAATATATCAATGGACTAAATCACCCCAGGAGAGGGGATCCCACTCAATTAAAATGAATAAAGCTCTATTGTGGGTCGAGGGGGTATTATATAACACCCTTAGTGTGTCCCCATGGCAGAATAAAATAAATGTAATTTTAAATGCAAAATAGTGCCTCTCCGAGGAAATCGTGAGCCTCCAAAAGCTCTAGAAAATAATAAAATATGTCGGAGAGATGGATGTGGGTCCATCCAAGTGCTGAAACTGCTGGAGGAGTGGAAGACATCACCCTCATCATCAAAACTCATCCCATGCCATATCCTTGCCTCAGTAGCCCAAATCGAATTTTGTAGTAGCCATTTTTATTATTTTTAATCTGCGTCGGGAATCGTGATATGGCCCAAACTGCCTCCTGGAGTGCCAGCGTTGTCAAACTGAGCCCACCAGGCTCTTTGGGAGGGGGTTAATATGGTAAAAACAAGTGGCTGGACCACCCCCTCCTCATACAACGCCCTAGGTGAACCAATCAAATCACCTCTCTGCTCTGACAGGCCATTCAGCATGGCAAAACTGCACCAGAATGGTACACTGAGACAAATCATCACTGTAGCTGCCTGGAACTGAAAATAAACTGTCTCATTGGACTCATGGAGCCCAAATCCATCTAAGGTGCATACTCATACACCCTACAGATCTCTGCATGATTAGGTACAATATCCAATACGCCTAGACAGATAGAATAATAATCTGTAACTGATCAAATAATCAATAATATAACCCAGGCTAACATCAATTTGCTGCAAGTGTTTAGATGTTAAGACATGCTCTACAAATCATTCAAATAATAATTATAACAAGTAGCAATCATTTCACTGGCGATCTATCAACCAAATATAGAGTTTCTTTAATTAATTATAACTCAGACCAGACTTTCAAGGCCATACTCACTTCATAGTTGTAATCAATTTTCTAGTGAAGGGCGAGGGCTAGAAATCAAATGGTTAGGATAAAGGGTGACTGCCAACTTGACACTGTGACACTTTGGATATGGAAAGGGGATACTCACTCTAACATATGCCGGACAAGCAACAACACAGGGGATGGCAGTGTCTCACACATGGATAAGTTACGTTCAGAGGTGCTTATCCGCCTTGACAAATGCTCACAATCCAAATCGAATACAAGTGAGGCCAACAATTTTTCTTTAGATATAACTTTTTAAGAACCATTGCTTTTTTGGGCCTTCGAATTTCCATAGCCTTGGTCCATGCATTTATTACACGGATTTTTATTATTGAGGCTTCATGCATTCATGTATGTTTAAAAACACGACTTTTCATGAATGGTTTTTCACAAGATATTCATTTCAATACTTCAGAGCCAATTTCATTATGCTTGCCTTGCATTCATGTATGTTCAAAAACACTACTTTTCATGAATGGGCTTTTTTCATAAGATATTCATTTCATTTCCAAATACATTGTATTGATGGCAGCGCTATTTGTTTCAAGTTTAGCCAACACAACCTAGGCAACTCAGAGCTGAGACACAAATAAACAGGGAAGCTTGTCCAACATAGAGGCTCTGGTGGGGAAAGGTTCTCCATGCCACAAGTCAAGTAGTAGGTCGGGCTAAAAAATAACTAGAAGGTAATGGATGGGTGGAGATAGTGGACAATGAAACCAACATTAGCAAGCCAAAGTATGGTGGGAATGATCACCTCTATTCTCCCTAAGGAGGGTAAAACCAATGAGTATGGGTCAAGAACTTCTATGTCTAAGTAGGGACATACATATACTATCAATAGAACCAAGTCCACATATTTATATGATCGCTAGATCAAGACACTAAATGCTAAGACATGCCACAAGAATGAGTATAAAAGCAATAATAACCATAACACACGATAATATCTGCTGAGTCATATATATGTAAATAACCAATCTGAAACAACATCTGTCTAATGAGAAACTTTTGCTACAACTCTGGGCAATACTGACTACTCTGTGAATTGCTAAATGACTACATCAGTCCTCAAATCGGAGTGTCCTAAGACTCAGTATGGCATGGGAAAGTACTATAGTCCATCATCAAATAGTGATCCATCATAGAAGCTCATCTCAGCATCTCATATGTAAGGGAACTGGCTGAAAAGAGTATTGGAATTTGAAAAAATAGAATATGGTAGCCCGGCTACTATATATGTGATAACAAGTCCAATACCATCATGTTGAGAAAGAACATCCTTGACTGCCTAATACGAGACATAAGCTATAACCTTGGAATACCCAATGTACATTCTGAAGTGCTTCAAGGACTTTACCAAGGCATAGGCTTGTTTTTTGGTTGAGGTGTAATTCAATTCAGCATCTCTCAAATTCTTACTCATAAAAACAATTGATTGTTCATGGCCTTCGTGGTTTTTCTATAATTGCTATTGTATCTTCAAACTCGTAAGAATAGATTAAGAAACTTTTATTGTAATCTGGGCTTATCAAAACAGGGGATGTAGAAATAACTTTCTTTAGTCTGATAAACGAAGTGTTACACTCTTTATTGCAAACAAATTTAGCATCCTTCTTTAAAAGGGAATTTAAGGGTTTTGCCAATTCTGCTAGATTTGGAATGAAACGTCTCACAAAATTTATTTTTCCAAAGAACGATCGTAGTGTACTAACATTGTGAGGGGGAGGGATAACTTCGATGGCCTTGACCCATTCTGGATCAATCTTGATTCCTTCCTTAGAGACTATATGTCCTAAAAGTTTCCCTTTGTCAACACCAAATGTGGATTTCTTAGGGTTTAAGGATATACCAAATCTTCTACGTCTATCAAAGATCTTCCTTAAATGATTCACATGAGCACTCCTCTCCTTGGAAAATACAGTCAAATCACCCTGTTAAATGACAATAATCTTGCCAATGAGGTCACTGAATGCTTGATCCATTGCTCTTTGAAACGTGGAACCAACATTTAACAAACCAAACGACATGCGAATGTACTCGTAAGCTCCCCAAGGTGTGGTGAAAGTTATTTTTCCTTTATCCTCCTTGATTTGAACTTGATTGTAACCCGGGAATCCATCTAACATGGAGAGCATACCACCCTCTGTTACACTTTGCAAAATATTTTCCATATTAGGCAATGGGTAGAGATCAAGAGGCATGTCATGGGCCCGAACCTTGTTTGTTACATGGCAAGAGGCAAGAGGAGGTGGTGGGGGAGGGGTTGGTAGAATACGGTGTTCTAGAGAAATCGCCTTTATAGGACGCAACTTTTGACACGTGCGATGCCGCCTTCACAAACACTAATAGTTAGAGACACAACAAGTTGGACTTGGACCTAGTAGTAGCACTAGTAGAGGATGTCAGACTCTAGCTTCGCTCTCTTCTAGAGGATGCTAGAGTCTAGCTTCTCCTTTTGTTAGAGCACATCAAAGTCCACTGCCATTCGTATGGCTTTCTTCATCTAGATGAAAAGCCATTACCCTTTACCGTAACAGGGCCAGAGGGAATCACTAGTTTATTTGTTTGATTTCTTTGTACTATGTAATATGCAGCAGATCATAGATGACTCATGGTGATGGGATACATTTATTATATTTTTTGAGGACGTTTTGAGGCTCAAGAGTCAGAACTCACTACTCAGGAGTTAGGACATGATTTAGTATTGATGTGCGATGTATCATTAAACATCTTATATGTCTTATATAATAGTTTTCTTTTCATATTTATGTGGAAATGTGTTTATTTGATGTTGTTGCTTTAGATGTTTTGTAATTTGATGAAAAATTGATTTTTGTATTTTTGAAGTTTGCCGATATTTTTCGATATGTTCCCTGATGTTGTTGATAAGTTGTTTTCCAAACCCTTGGTGATATTTTTGTGGTCACAATGTTTGCGACATTGATAGCATCAATATTATCCAAATTATCTCACACCATCAAAAACCATTACAAATGGAGGAGCCTTGCTTAAATAGAGTTCTAGGCTCAAAACCTCCATGAATAAAATAATAATATCTTGTCTAAAACCCTAAATCTATTGTAGGAATGCATAAAATATTATTATTCTCCTAACCTCCTAGGTGGACTTGCTCAACAATGCATAAAATAGTGAGTGTTTGTTAAACAAGCAAGATGCTCCATCAACTTAAGCAATGTGCCCCCCTTCTAAGTGGGCAAAGAAGCATGAGAGATCCAGTGACCTCAAACCCTTGACTAGACATATAAAATATGGTGAACAATGGATAAACAACCTAATCTCGTTGAGTGCTTTCTTAGAAATTGATTAAATAATAAATATTTGCAACCTCCTCATGGTGCGCCCTCCTAGGAAAGATGGAGAATAGGTCCAAGCTCTAATTCTCTCATGAAGTTGACTTGGAAAGGTGTGCCAATGTGATAACAATGCATGCATCCCCCCTTTAGACAAGAATTCCCTCCCAAAAAATGGCATAAAATTGCTCCTAACCTAGTATTATTCTAGGATTGCATAAAATATTGTTATTTTCCTAACCTCCAAGGGAGACTTGCTCAACAATGCATAAAATAGTGAGTGTTTGTTAAACAATAAAGATGCTCCATCAACTTAAGCAATGCTCCCCCATTCTAAGTGGGAAAATAAGCATGAGAGATCCAATGACCTCAAACCCTTGAGTAGACATGTCAAAGATGGTGAACAATGAATAAACAACCTGAGTTCCTTGAGCTCTTTCCTAGCAATTGATTAAATAATAAATATTTTCAACCTCCTCATGGTTTGCTCTCCTAGGTAAGATGGACAATAGGTCCAAGCTCTAATGTCCTCATGAAGTTGATTTTGAAAGGTGTGCCAAAATGATAACAATGCTTGGATCTCCCCTTTAGATAAGAACGCCCTCCTAGAAAATGGCATAAAATTGCTCCTAACCTATTATTATTCTTAATGCATATAAAATTATAGTTTTCCTAACCTCCTAGGTAGATTTGCTCAACAATGCATAAAATAGTGAATGTTTGTTAAACAAGAAAGATGCTCCATCAACTTAAGTAACATGCCCCCCTTCTAAGTGGGAAAAGAAGCATGAGAGATCCAATGACCTCAAACCCTTGAGTAGACATGTCAAAGATGGTGAACAATGTATAAACAACCTGATCTCCTTGATCACTTTCCTAGAAATTGATTAAATACTACATATTTACAACCTCCTCATGGTGTGCCCTCCTAGGAAAGATGGAGAATAAGTCCAAGCACTAATGTCGTCCTCAAGTTGACTTGGAAGGGTTTGCCAAAGTGATAACAATGCATGGATCTCTCCTTTAGACAGGAACACCCTCCCAAAAAATGGCATAAAATTGCTCTTTAACCACCTCCAAAGTGATGCGCTCCTTAGAAGGAGACCCATAGGTGTGGCTTTAGTCAAAGTCTCTCCATTGTTCTTTTCTTTATGGGTGTTCCAATGTGTACACGTGGACGAAATATGCTCCAACAACTATATTATTGAGATGAAGGGTCAAGGGGCACCCCTTTTTCATGAACATGTGTGCCAAGTTTTGATTTTCTTCATTAAGCTCTAGTGCACACTCCTGACATGATAAGAAGGTGATTAATCAATAATAAGGTGCCAACAAGGTAGGCACTTTACACATCTAGGCATGTATCACCCTCATAATACATTAAAAGGGGAAAAAGACACACCCCTAGGTTGGTAGTGATATAACCTATGCAACATGCCAAAGGGGTTATTATAACTTGGGTTAATCATCATAGCTCAACAATAATAGACCATAACATAGGGCACTCCCATCAACATTGTGATACATCATGCTACGACACAGAATAATAATGAAATGGCCCCCTAATCAACCAATACTCGATCTCAAGGGTCTCTAGCATCACCATCTAACCAAATCCACAATATGATCTAGGGATACATGAGGAGGAACCATAAGAGAACCTCTAACCATGCATGTACATCAAATCATAACTCATACATCAATAAATCCATGGGATCATCTACTTTGTAACCTCTAAAACACCAAGGTGTTGCTAGGACACCCTCATCAATAAACACCTATCCATGTGTCAACTCTAGAAACTCTAGAAGTGCTAAACCAATCCAAGACTACCACGCTGCAAACTCAAATGGACCAATACAAACACCTTTGCACTATCTATTTACCTCAATGACAATAGACACTTGCTCTCTAGAGATGAAGATGGTCAATAGTTACCTGGCCATCAAAGTGACTAGTAAGTCTACCATAAGGGCCATGCCTGGGAAAGTGTGTGCATCTAAGTCACCAGACATGTCCAAATAGGCCACCGTGTCCCATATCATCATGTCAGACACGGACACGTCCTAACACGGTGTCAGACACTTGTTTTGGACGTGTCCTGTTTCAGGACACGCCCAAAACACGTGTCCAACACTGTGTTAGGACGTGTCCCAAAATCAGGACACCGTGTCCCTAAAACATGACACTTCTAACCCCAAAAAAACTGTAAAAAGGGAGGATTGATCTCTAAGAGGTTTTTTTTTTTGCAGGTGAAGAGCATTAGAAGGTGTCCATCTTGATCTACCCCATTTTGTATTTTCCAGTGGCATTCTGACATCTATGTAATACATTTTGATTTTGATGACTTAATGAGAAATTTTTGAGTCTATGAGAACCCATTGCACTGATGGAATTATAGCCCCCCATGTTTGTCATCCTTCTCTTTCTCTGTCTACAATTTGTGATGTATTTTATTCTTCCATATACAATTACATATTACATTGTTTGGTTCTTACTTGTGATGTATTTTTAGTATTCTTCTATGTACATTTACATATTATATTGTTTGGCTCTTAGCTTCTCAAATCAAGTCAGGGAGCATACTAATAAGTATTCTGTGGGGGCATATTCCACAAACAACATCACAAGGGGATTCATTTCACATAGGGGAGGTTACCCCTTATTTCTATTCCTATCAATGACATTCAATCTAAGCGGCATCATCATTGTAAGTGGCATAATCTAAAATATAAATGGTGTTTAGTAATGGGAACAAATAATAATAGGGTGTGGCCCCCATCCATGTAATCTAATCAAATAGAAATAGTCCTATTTTGGTTGGCTTTCTTATGCTTCTCACGGGCATCCAATAGTGGGGGCGAGGGAAGCCAATCACCAACCGTTTTCCCTTGTTTCAATAGTGGATTGAGACCTATCTTTTTCTGCTAATTGTTAGATTTTCTTAAAGATTCTAGCAGTATATCTTAATTGCATTTATCAATAGGATCACTAGAAGATAGACAAAGCACAAAACAATAACACAAGTATTTTTCACCTGGGAAACCCAATAGAGAGAAAACCCAGCAACCTTTGTCTAGAGATAATAATTCTGAGATCAAAGTACAATGAAGAAAGAAAAGAAAAATATGGAAATGCTTTCCAAAGATAAAACCCTAAAAACAACCTTCTTCTACAGTGTATGCGGACTTCTCTGAGTTGCTTTGTAGCTGCACTCTGCCAAAAACTACACACTTCACTTGTGCTGCTGCGTTGCTGTTGTGTGTGATAATGAGGAGGGGCGCCTCCTATTTATACTGTTTTCCCACACTTGGGGGAGCAATAATAATTTTATATTTAATAATTTTTATTTTATTCTTTTATTGCTGGCTTTTCACCCCAAGGATTACATTGTTCTTTCTAGGGTTTAGATGAATGATTACAACAAGTTCAACTCCCGAAGGAGGACAATAAGAATAGCTTCTGAAGTTGCACAAACTCCAACACTCCCTCTCAACAAGGAAGGTATTCTTCGGTCTTCATTAGCATCATGATCATCTGGGTTTCATCTGTACATCTATACTGTCTCCATCATCTCTAAACGTACTGAAGGTTGTCTTTATGAATTTGTTCTATCCGGATGTCTGAGAGAGAATATTCTGCTACCTATCCGTCTTTACTACCGATGGAATACTTCCATGCCTGGCTAGAGATCCTGGATGAGCACACGTGCACAACCGTCTACTACATGTTCATCTCATCTGTAGATGGGGTACTCCCATACCTGGCTGAGAACCTGAACGAGTAGAGGTACCTGTGCAATCACACGGCCATCTACTACCTGTCTGACTCATCTGTCGATGGGTTACTCCCATACCTGGCTGAGTACCTGGACGAGCAGAAGCACCTGTGTGAACCCGACCATCTACTACCTGTCTGTCTCATCTGCCGATGGTATTTTTCCCATACCTGGCTGAGAACCTGGACGAGCAGAGGTACCTGGGCAAGAGTATAGTGAGTGTCTCTCAGTCATCTCTCCCTCTCAAGGAGGGATACGTTCTCTTCTTACTCCAAGTCTTCCGCGAAAGTATTCAAATTTCACCTTGGGAAGAGGCTTGGTGAGAACATCTGCAGTTTGGTCATCTGTCGAAATATACCGTAGCTCGACCGCACCTTTTTGCACCATATCACGCATGAAGTGATACCGAATCTCTATGTGCTTTGACTTGTCATGAAATACTGGATTCACTGACATCTGCACACAACTCTGGTTATCACAGTGAATCACGGTTGGCTCTGTAATTTGGCCAAACAATCCTGCAAGAAGTTTACGAAGCCAAATTGCTTCTCGGGTTGCTGAACTAGCAGCCATATACTCGGCCTCTGCAGTACTGAGAGCTACTGAGTTTTGCTTCCTACTGCACTAGGAAATAATTGCAGAACCTAGACTGAAACAACATCCTTAAGTGCTCTTCCTATCTGTAGTGCATCCGGCCCAATCTAAGTCCGTAAACCCTTGCAATTTCAGGTCACATTATGAATCATATCGTACACCATATCCCACAGTGCCACGTAAGTATCTGAGTACATGTTTTGCAACAATCCAGTGAATCTGCCTCGGTTCGCACATGAACTGACTGAGAGCATTCATAGCAAAGCAAATGTTTGGTCTGGTGTTTGTCAGATACATCAAGGACCCAATCAACTGGGGATACATGGTGGGATCAATCAAACTTGAATTTGAAGCAGAATCCCTCAGCGTCTTCAAGTTTGCATCCATCGGAGTAGCTATGGACTTGCAGTCCAACATTCCGAATCTCTTTAGTATATCTATGGTGTATTTTTCTTGTCCTAGGAAAATCTCTTTCTGCCTCTGCCATACTTCTAATCCCAAGAAGTAGTGCATTAATCCAAGATCCTTAATTTCGAATTCAGAGGCGAGTTTCTTCATACACCATAAGATAAGTTTCTCATTTCCGGTAAGAAACAAGTCATCAACATATAGTACCAAAATCAGTGGCTCATTATTCACAACCTTGTATTAAAGGTTGGAGTCTGCATAACTCTTGGTGAATTCCAGACTCACCAGGAATCTGTCTATCCGTCCATGCCAAGCACAACATGCTTGCTTGAGTCCATGTAAATCCTTTTTCAGCTTGCATACATGAGACTCCTTTCCATGGACAACAAACCCTTCTGGTTGTTCAATATATACTTCTTCCTCAATAATACCATTGAGAAAGGCTGTTTTGACATCCATTTGATGCAACTTCCATCCCACAGCTAAAGCAATAGTAATGATCGATCTGATGGAGGTGTATTGAGCCACAGGAGCAAATGTCTCTTCATAATCGACTCCCTCTTTCTGAGAGAACCCTTCGGCAACAAATCTAGCCTTGTATCTGCTGCATGTGGAGTTTCATGCTCCTCTGCATTCTGCAAAATGTGTTTTGCCCATCTAGGTCTTTTCTGTGTTACTGCCATATCTGTGGGAGCATCATCTGGCTCAACTGGATCAATGGAACTGGTTGGTTTATTCATTTCTCTAGACTCCCTCTTAATGTTTGGAGGGGGAAATGATCTCATCTCTTCATCGTTATCGATCTCCATATCTGATCCTCTTCCCTTTCGGATAGCCATTTCTTCTTCAAAGGTTGCATCCTGCCTGAATTCGATTTGAACTGATCCTGGGATGTATATTTTGTAATCCTTTGAAGACTTGCGATATCCCACGAATGTTTCCTTCTTGCCTGAAGGTTTTAACTTGGGCACGAGAATGTAGACTGGAAAATAATTGTCCATCTTGGTGATGAACAGGTTTATCAAGGATCCTTCAATTGTCTTGTTCAAGTCACGGCATCAGTGTCGTCAGGTTTCTATCATATGTAATAGACTAGAATCCTTGTCTTCGAGGGATAACTCCCGCCGTCTCTCAGAAGTCGGTTGAGTAAATCTTATTGAAACAACATATAGACCGACATGGGATAACTCCCTCTGTCTCTCAGAAGTCGGTTGAGTAAATCTTGTTGAAACAACATATAGATCGACATTCGTAGAAGCTTTATGCTTCTGATCACCAAATCTCTGCATGAGATTATTCTGGGTCTGAGAGTCATAATACATGCTTCTAGAGGCTTTTTGCTTCCGTTCCATCCGTATATCGATGGGATCACTTGTCCTTGTAGATCATAGCATTCCCTACGAGTCAAATCCCGTCAGATGGTTAGCAATGTTTCATAATCAATATATTAACAAAATAATGTAGGCAACCTTTTAGTCAATGCTTCGACACAACACACGTAAAGCCATTATCTGGATGCTTATGGTCTCCATTATAGCATATAATCAAGAGTGTGTACTACTCCAGTATGTTATAAAGGAGTCCTCATCCTAGATGGGTTGTGCAGCATGACAGGCTATTTAATTACCTGAATTTTAGAAATGTAGATCTGTGTAACATATATTAAAAAACAACCAGATCTAATCTACTAGAGCATGTAAAATCAAATACTTATCTTTTGTAGTTTTGTGGGTGAGCTCCCATTGTCAGGGTCCACTGGTCTTCACATGCTTGCTTGACGATCATCACAATCTGGATCTTCATATCATTTCTTAGAAGAAGAACTCCGAACGATCATCCTTCCTTAGCTCCTTGTGAGGAGGGTCTTCTTCTACATCAGCAGTTGAAGCTTCATGCTTCCTTTTGATTGAACTTCAACAACTACTGGCATAATGACTGTATTTCTTGCACCTGTAGCACTGTATCTGCGATAAGTCCTTCTTCTCTTGTTTCTTCTGATCTGGGGGAGGACTTGATCTCATATCTTGGTGCCTGTGATTGAAGGACTTCCTTCCCCTTCCCTTGCCTTTCTTGGAATGAGATACGAACGCTTGATTTTCCTTAGGTTGAGTGCCATGAAGACTTTGGCGTGTTGCGATTCTTGTTTCTTCTTGAGTGCATTCTGCCCATAGCTTATCAAATTTGGGCGACTTGGTCCGATCACTTATAGTTTGGATGAAAGACTCCCAAGATGGCGGGAGACCATTTAAGGTGGTCATAACGAGATCCTTTTCTTCAAGATTGTCTCCACTGGACTTTAGCTCGTCTCGGAGCTCGGTGATCCTCATGAAATATAAGGCAATATCCTCGGATTTTGTCATCTTCATGTTCGACAGTTGATTCATCAATGTGAGAATCACATTGATGCTACTATGTTCAAATAGCTTCTTTAGAGTTTTGAACATCCTCCTCGTCGTCGTCTTTTCTGAGATCTGAGGAACCAAGTGATCTCTAACTGAGTCCACTAAAATCCTCCTTGCTTTGGCATCATCCTTTCTCCAACGAGGTTTGTCTTCTTTGGCTTTACAAACTGTAATAGGTCATTTTCTTCTAGTAGAAGAAGAACCCTAGACTTCTAGGGGATGAAATTAGAAGCCCCTTCCAAACGATCTTCAACCTTCATAATGATCATCTTGACTGCAGATCTGGATTTGAGATCCTAGCAGAGGCTAGGTCAAAAATGAAAGTTGGAGTTTTGGAAAAATGACTTCACAGTCAAATGCGCCCTAGAGAGGCGAGTTGAGTAGAGGTAGAGTCGAGCCAAAACTGTGGAGAAAGTAGGTCAAAACTGGAAACCCTAATTTCTGTTGCAGTTGTAGAATTAGGTCAAAATTGAAAATTCTCAGAATTGAATTCTGTTTTCACCAAAAGATGTGCCCTCCTTGGAGCGAAATTTCCAAGGCTCTTTTTCTGCCAAAAGGTTGAGTGAAGACCTTGAAAGATGAAACCCTAGTTTCGACAGGTTGTCGACAGTGTTTTGGCAATGGCTTCTTCTTCTAGTACTGCTCTGATACCATGTTAGATTTTCTTAAAGATTATAGTAGTATATCTTAATTGCATTTATCAATAGGATCACTAGAAGATAGACAAAGCACAGAACAATAATACAAGTATTTTTCACTTGGGAAACCCAATCGGGAGAAAACCCAACAACCTTCGTCTAGAGATAATAATTCTGAGATCAGAGTACACTGAAGAAAGAAAAGAAAAATATGGAAATGCTTTCCAAAGATAAAACCCTGAAAACAGTCTTCTTCTACAGTGTATGCAGACTTCTCTAAGTTGCTATGTAGCTGCACTCTGCCAGAAACTGCGCACTTCACTTGTGCTGCTGCGCTGCTGTTGTGTGTGATAATGAGGAGGGGCGCCTCCTATTTATACTGTTTTCCTACCCATAAATTGATTGGGGCCGACTTCACTTGGGGGATCAATAATAATTTTATATTTAATAATTTTTATTTTAGCCTTTTATTGCTGGCTTTTCACCCCAAGGATTACATTGTTCTTTCTAGGGTTTAGATGAATGATTACAACAAGTTCAACTTCCGAAGGAGGACAATAAGAATAGCTTCTGAAGTTGCACAAACTCCAACACTAATGGGGGTTTCAGTTAGTTCTATCATTGCCATATGCATTGTGATTTGTGAATGTGTAATGTGTATTGATTGTAATTTCTATTGAATATTCGTAAATGTTCTAGTTTCTACAAAAAATTGGATCCGAATGTCTATATATATATATAACGTGTTCTCTGTGTCCTAATTTCGGGGGTCGTCGTGTCCTTGTCAGACACTAGTATTCTCGTGTCTTCCGTGTCCCGTGTCCTTGTGTCAGGTGACTTAGGTGTGCATCCATAGATGGTCCATGAGATAAACAATAAAAAACATCTGCCTGGATCATATCATCGACCAAAATGACCACAGGATGATCATGTTATAAACATGGCGTAACAGTTTGCTTGAACTTGAAAAGGATATTTTTTCCCTTTTTCTGAAGCTTATTTTATTTGTGGATATGTAACACTTACTTTAATCAAGTGATTAAACTATTGTTTGATATTTGACACTTTATATTATGGTTTAAAAAAGGATATAACTAGTTAATTCAGTATTTTGGTTTATTGCATTTTCATTTATTTGTAATTTAATGTTTTGTTTTATTGCATTTTCATTTATTTGTAATTTAATGTTTTGTTTTATTGCATTTTCATAAATTTGTTTTGATACCAGAGAAGAAGGAAGAAAAACTGCAGAAGCTTTACGGAAGGCTTTGCGGGATTACAATCTTAAATTTAGTGTGATTCTCAATGATCCAGACATGGCTCCCTTTCGGGCTATGCCCGAGTTCAAGCAACTTCAAGAAGAGGTAATATGATTTGTTTCATATTTCACTAGTTGTGTTCTTTGTAGTTGAATGCAAGGCATATAATTACATTGTTGGAACCTTAACTTTTCTTGTTAATAGATGTTTGGTTTGACATTTTATTTACTTTGATTGTAAAATTTTGATAGTAGTTGTAAAGAATCAGTTGCGAGATGATAGAAATCTTCTATCAATATATTCACACATTTTTTCAGGAAAAATGCATCTTATATTATCTTGATAATTGAGAAAATTACATTAGATAGTACATCAGGGGAGTTAAGAGCTGTCTGTAGTAGCTTTCTTGTCTATCCTACATAACAAGGCCAACATATCAGCTTTAGCTTTAAACTCCAGGGAATTAATAACTGTTCTGGAAAAATCTGATGTAGCTATGATCTAAGCATGTTAATAAACTTTGAAAGCTTGTATTTGAGATTTCAATCAAATTGAGCTTAGAAAGGTTACCTTGGACATCCTCCACAGGATTGAGAGGTATGTGAGTAAGATGGCACTCAGAATCTCCCTGCCATGAAGTCTTATCATCTAGTTGTCTCTAAGAATTCTTCCTTTCTATTGAAATGGGTCCACAAAAAGTGCTCAACATTTGGTTGCATCTGATCCCAAAAGGACACAGCCATGTTGCAACTCTAGACGGCATGTTTCATTGTCTCCTCCTCATACAAATACAATGTCCATCTAATGTTTCTGTCTCAAGCAGTGTGGCTTTAACAGCCTTGATTGTTTGTCATACATCCTAGCACGCGACTTAGATTCTGTCAATAGTTTTAACTTTTTCTTATGACTGTCAATATTGTTTTCTTATTGGTTTCTCATGATTGAATAGTATCTATGATGCTGTTTGCTTTTTATAATTATTTCTGCAAGATCAATCACATTAAGTGCATAATTCTAAGTTAAAGATGAGTAGGTAAACATAAATTCTAGCCCTTATTGTATGGTTGTAAAGGTGCAGTTGGAGCGTATGATGTTCTCTTTTAGGATAGTTTTTGTGGTTGACAGTTCTACTGTCTAAAATAGATGAGTGGAGCAGTTCTTGTAGCTTTCTTCACAGCATTGTAATCCTTGGGTTTTAATTCATTGTCAGCATGCAGTTCTTGCAAGTCTTAATTTGCAAAATCCTATACAAAATTATATAGTTTCTGATTTTACAGGCTAGATTGGGGGGTCAAGAAATAGGAAGCAGTTTCAGAAGGGACTTGAAGCTTATTAGTGAAGTCCAAGCCCCTTTCCGTGGTGTTCGGAGATTTTTCTACATAGCTTTAGGTGCTGCTGCAGGAATTTCAACATTTTTCACCATACCTAGGCTGATTGGTGCAATTCGAGGGGGTAGTGGTGCTCCTGATCTTTGGCAAACCACTGGGAATGCTGCAATTAACATTGGAGGTAAATGCTTTTTGATTGTTTTAAAAAGTAAATATATAGCTTTGATTCTTGAAACTTAATGCATATCCAATCAGCAACTGGCTTTTTATAAAAAAAACAGATTATATAATGGACAAGGATGTATTATAACATTCCCTCAACATATATTCCATGTTTGCATAATAGTTATGAACTTATGACTAACATGTCCTTTATGTTTTATTGTTACCTAAACAAATATTTCTATGAAAAGTACTATCCATTCCACAATTACATGTTTGAATAAGTTTTGTTTTATTGTAGGTTTGCATGTTCACAGTAAAGTACCAATTTATGATGATCTTTAAGTTCTTGCCCTAAGTTGCAGGTGTGCATGGGTACAGGAGCACAGAAACCACAACTGGGGATGGGGGTATGCCAGGGGTACACAATTTTTTATATATTATAAAAATAGAAAAACATAACTGAAATTTATATCAGTAATGATTCAGATTCATTTTTGGATGACAGATTCAAATCATTCAAGCATTCATCTATTAACAATAGACATTCAGCATTGAACAATGATTAGGAAAACTTGATCATTCTCATTGATAGCTTGAGTCCTAATCCAGTTACGATGTACATTCTAAAATTGCCTTGTGGCATTTCCAAAAATGAAACCGTGAAAACAACATAACTGATTCCTCAATGCAAGTCTTTTGCTGCTTGTTCATCATTAAAGTTGCCAGACACAATTCAACACAATGGCTCATTTTGGTTGAAGAGTCAAACATGTCTTGGCAAAAACAACCTTGCTAGTATATTGAACAATACAAAAAATATTGATTTTCAATCTTTTTTTGCATTGAATTTAGATTAGACATGATGAGAGGTTACATTGAATATTGTTAGGAGTATTAATCCTCTCTTGTCCAATTTGGTCATATGTCTAAATCAGGAGTCATGTCTAAATCGGGAGTCCATCCAGTCTATTTTTAGTCACTAGCACCATTGGGTCTACTTGGCCTAATTGGGGCACATGTTCCAGTTATAAAAGTGTGGAGAACACTAATTGAGGCCTATTGCCACTGATTGCACTTGCATGCATCAGTTTAGGAGCCTCCTAGATCAATTCCTATAATTTAGGAGCCACTGGAAGTGCCAATACCAACCTTCATCAGTTGAGTTCAGTTAGTGACTAGTCAAGCTGAGTTAGGAGTCAGTTACAGTCAGTTCTAGTCCTCTACATTCAGTTAGCGCTAGGTTTGTATGGCTGCATGCAGGAGAGGCACATTTCTCACCTACCACAGTTAGTTAGCCTCAGTCAACACTGAAGTAGACACTTGAGTTGTGTTTTAGAACTCCGTTGAACTCCGGTAATGGTTTAGACAAGGTCAGTTAACTATTGAGTCCTCTGACAGTGATTTAGACAAGGTCTTAGTTACCTACAGTCAAGTAGAGTCTAATCAATTCGAATTTCCTCATGTGGATTCGAATTGCATGTGGTTATTTAAGCAATTGTACTTCATTGTAATTATTATCTAATTACTCTTTGATTAATGAAAAGCATTCACAGCTGCAAGCTATTTTTGCATTGTTTCATTCTTCAATAATTGAGTAAATTGTGTGATCTATCTTGTGAGTTGTGTGTTTATCCACAGATCTATGTGCTCAATTTAATATGGTATCAGAGCCTCGACGAACAAGGCACTTCTCCTCCTCAGATCTCCTACTGGATCATTTTTGAGCAAAATTGCTCCTTCCAGCTCTGCACCGGAAGCAAAAGGTTTACCACTTAATACCCCAAGTTAAGGAATTGTTGATCAAGCTTGATCAATTATGCTGGGTGTGATGAAGACCTGAAATGTGCAGGTTGTCGACCTTATGGTGCCCCTTTTGTGTTTTTGCAGGTACAACTTTGAAATGGATTCATCAGTTCCTCTTCTCACCCTATTCACAAACTATTCAGAATGGAAGAAGAAGATGATTGCATCTCTGATGAGACGAGGTCTCAATCGGGTGTCTATTGGACCTGGTGAAGAGTGTTTTAGTGAGAATGACTGGCTGAATGAATGTGATGTAGCTTTTGGAACAATAGCACTGGGTCTTTCTCCTAGCTTGCGCTACCTCAGTAGATCTATTGAAGACCCAAAAGAACTTTGAACAAGATTGGACAGAACCTTTGGAATGATTGATGAGGATCATAATAGCATTTTGGAGAGCACATCCAGCACCATAAGCATTCTTGATCCAAAATTCTCGGCCTCGACTCTCTCTGATGAAGTTGTTCAAGATGAAGAAGAAGCAGAAGCTTCTACACAGTCAATTCGAATTGAAGACAGTCTCCTTGCAGTGACTCCTTCTCTAGATGCTCCGAAAGTTTATGAGATCTCTGATATCTCATCTCCTCATATGGCTGAAACAGAAGAAGACATTCGAATCTCTGATATTGAAGAAAAATAATGCTGCACTTCCATGCAAATATTCACTGGTGATTTTTCTTTGAATTCCGTGCAAAATTTGCCAGTAATTGCTTCCAAAAGTGAAGAGGAATTTGATTTTTCTCTCTCTAATGTTGTTGCTGGTGTGAAAATATGCAATACCTTGGATATTTTGGAAGAAATATCAGATTACCAGAGTGATCCATTTGCTCCCCTTGATCTATATCTTCTAGCAAATTCCTGCAGGATTGCATGCACCAAAATTCAGAATTTTGAAGAAGAAGAAAGCTGTGCATCCACCATCTCGGTTGACCATTTCTTTGGATCTGATATGAACCTTATTGGATCTGATATGATCTTGTTTGGATCTGATCTGATATTGCTTGGTTTAATATTTCAAATTCATAATCTTTCAGTACTGCTTGTAGCTGTTCTCATCAACGGTGTGAAGAAACAAGTACCGCAAGTCTCCTACAAAACTGTTGCTGGGGATTTGATTTCATTTCATAGTTTTGGATCTGTTGTGAACCTATTTAAATTTGATTTACTTTCTCATCTGATATTATTTGGTTCAAAATTTCAAATTTTAAAATCCAAGAGCTTTTAGTCATGCTTGTAGCTGCTTTCACCAATTCTGGTGTGAAAAATCAAGTACCGCAATTTCTCTTCAAAATTGCTGCTGGGGATTTGGTGTTAGTTTCCTCTTATGAGGTTGTTGATATTTTATTTTGTGAATCATTATATATTTTTAAAGCTATATCAGACTATGGAGCTCAAGCATTTGCTCTCCAGAGTCCCAGTGCTTCTCTACCATTGATCACATGCTCATCTCCTCACAGAACTAGTAAAGAGGAAGACATTCTGCATTCACCTAAACACTTGCTCCTAACACTTGGGGCTGATTTTACCACTCATGGTTTGCTGTTCATGGCTGCAACATATCAGTTTCTTGAGTGTTCCTCACATGTTTTGAATCCTCAAGAACCTTTTCTGACTTATCAGTTGACTTCAGTTGCTCTACATGGGTCCAGTCTTCATCCGACAGCTGTCTATATTTCTGATTTAGTTGAGCATATCATTCTTCTTCCAAAGAGGAAGATTCCTCCAGACATAAAGATGGAAAGGTTCACATGCCAGGCCCTAGGATACCTGTGCACAGAAGAACCAGATTGATCCTGATTCTACCTGCTTAATTGGAGGGGGGGCTTTTTTTCCCATGTGGTTTTTTCCCCAGCTCCTTGTATTGAGTAGTTACTTTACTTTACTTGATGTAATGGGTGACCTATGGTCTTAGTTACCAAGGCCCACAGATTGTCCAAGTTAGCATTCAGGAGGGGGGTGTTATGATTATTAATCCTCCCTTGTTCAATTTGGTCATATGTCTAAATCAGGAGTCATGTCTAAATCGGGAGTCCATCCAGTCTATTTTTAGTCACTAGCACCATTGGGTCCACTTGGCCTAATTGGGGCACATGTTCCAGTTACTAAAGTGTGGGGAACACTAAATGAGGCCTACTGCCATTGATTGCACTTGTATGCATCAGTTTAGGAGCCTCCTAGATCAATTCCTACAATTTAGGAGCCATTGGGAGTGCCGATACCAACCTTCATCAGTTGAGTTCAGTTAGTGACTAGTCAAGCTGAGTTAGGAGTCAGTTACATTCAGTTCTAGTCCTCTACATTCAGTTAGTGCTAGGTTTGCATGGTTGCATGCAGGAGAGGCGCATTTCTCACCTACCATAGTCAATTAGCCTTAGTCAACACTAAAGTAGACACTTGAGTTGTGTTTTAGAACTTCGTTGAACTCCGGTAATGGTTTAGACAAGGTCAATTAACTACTGAGTCCTCCGACAGTGATTTAGACAAGGTCTTAGTTACCTACAGTCAAGTAGAGTCTAATTAATTCGAATTTCCTCATGTGGATTCGAATTGCATGTGGTTATTTAAGCCATTGTACTTCATTGTAATTATTATTTAATTACTCTTTGATTAATGAAAAGCATTCACACCTGCAAGCCATTTTTTGCATTGTTTCATTCTTCAATAACTGAGTAAATTGTGTGATCTATCTTGTGAGTTGTGTGTTTGTCCACAGATCTATGTGCTCAATTTAATAAACATATGCAAAAAGAACATATCCAAGCATTTTTTTCCAGGTTACAATGCTCAAGGAAAAACCTCGGGTACTTCACCTCATTTAGGATAATACCGAAGGTAAACCCAAGATTCTTTAGGGCACAAGACTGGGACAACAACAGGGCTTGAAGCGGTTACGCCAATATATTCGTTATGAGCTCAACATGTCACTAACAGGAATATAACCTAGGTAGGGAGTGTTATCACACAAAGTGTAGCTACCCACTAAAGGTATCCCATTCGGGATGGTAAAGGTGAGGTAGATAACTGGTGACACTGCAAGGGCCTCGTCCACTACTCATGGAAGGTAGTTGTCACACAGGACAAGCTCTTGTCACTTTAGATCAAACTGTCGAATGATCAAGGGGGAGACCCTTCTAGCCTATGAGGGCTAGCGAGGGTCAGGGGTCATTGGGACAATTACTTTATTACACAGATGAGGAGAAAGGCAAGCATCATAAAGATGTTCAGTTTCAGGTTCATACTTGTTATCACGAATCTTGTAGTTGCCCATGGGGTGATCCTATCCAGGATGGCAGAAGAAAGGAAACTAAAGTCGTGACCTACGATATCCAAGACCTCTGAAAGAGCTCAGATATCACGTCAGTCAAGGATATCGGCACTTCAGACTCGGTGAAAATACTAAGCCCAGGGGGTGTCCCTATGACCAAGATAGCCCTAAAATAAGGAAAACGAACTGATGATTCGGGAAATCTTGGTGGAATATCTTAGTGGGATAGTTAATTAGAGTTTAAAACAAATACTAAGAGATTTCGAGCATCCAGGTGAAAAGCCCCAATTCTACCCTAGGATTTTAACCATAAAAATGAGTTCTAGGGAAAAACGGTGAAATTAAATGAAATTGGATACTCAGATTGATTGCTAGGCGTAAGATTAGACAATTGGAGGTAAAACTAGCAATACCCAGTTTGCGAAATTGAAGATACCCACTTCTCCCAAAGAGGGCGTCTTCCCCTAGACGAATGGCCAGTGCATTAGATGGGCAATCGGAGTCCAATGGTCAGGAAAATTTAGACTAAGGGGTTTTAATATATTTCCAAGGTGGGTTTTAAGTTTCAAAGCTCGCCGCAAACTAGAACCTATAAATCTACAAATCAAGGGGAAGGCTAAGCACAAAATCAAGAGTGAGGGAATTGATCTATACCTTACATAGAATTAACCCAAAGCAAAGCATGTATATGAAACTATAGCTAGTACACCTACATCACTCCAAGTATAATTCCTACTTACAACCAACCAAAAACACATCATGATCACCAATGTATTTCAATGTATAACATAGTCAGAATACCAATAGAAACCATGAAATCCATAAGGTACCTCTACCATATACTTGCTTTGAGTTGTAGCTACAAACTGGGATCCACCTGTGCTGACATTGCTATCTTTGAATGGCAAGGAAAGATGAGATCCAACTAGATTGCTTTGCTCCACTGAACCAAGGCTCAAAATGCATGACAAGGGAGGTCATGAATGTTAAATTTTCTTATAACTTATAGCAGTATATCTTAATAGTATATCTTAATTGCATTTATCAATAGGATGACTAGAAGATAGACAAAGCACAGAACAATAACACAAGTATTTTTCACTCGAGAAACCCAATTGGGAAAAACCCAACAACCTTCGTCTAGAGATGATAATTTTGAGATCAGAGTACAATGAAGAAAGAAAAAGAAAAATATGGAAATGCCTTCCAAATATGAAACCCTGAAAATCAATCTACTTCTGAGCTGCTGTCTTTCCCAGAAAACTGCGAACTACTTAGTACTGTGTAGCTGTTATGCTGCTGTTGTGTGCTGAAATGAGGAGGGATGTTTTCTATTTATGCTGTTTTTCCACCCAAAAAATAACTGGGGCCGACTTAACTTAGGGGTGCAATAAATAATTTTATATTTTCTTATTTTATTTATTCTTTTATTGCTGGCTTTTCTCCCCAAGGATTACATTGTTCTTTCTAGGGTTTAGATGAATAATTACAACAAGTTCAACTTCCAAAGGAGGACAATAAGAATAGCTTTTGAAGTTGCACCAACTCCAACACTCCCTCTCAACAAGGAAGATATTCTTCGGTCTTCATCAGCATCATCATCATCTGGGTTTCATCTATACATCTATACTGTCTCCATCATCTCTAAACATACTGAAGGTTGTCTTCATAAATTTGTTCTATCCGGATGTCTGAGAGTGAATCTTCTGCTACCTATCAGTCTCTAATACCGATGGAATACTTCCATACCTGGCTAGAGATCCCGGATGAGCACACATGCACGACCGTCTTCTACCTGTTCGTCTCATCTGCAGATGGGGTACTCCCATACCTGGCTGAGAACCTAAACGAGTAGAGGTACCTGTGCAATCACACGACCATCTACTAACTGTTTGACTAATCTGCCGATGTGTAATGTCCTCTTCTGCTTAGGCATTTGAGGACCAACTTGCTAACCTATGTGATTCCTATAGGTTCGAGTGGGTATCGACAGTCAAGGAATCAGCCGAAGACTGATGCCATATATAGAAGATCTAGGGCATTAATATTATATCACCATTGGGTCGAAGAGGGCCACTAGAGCCAAAGGCCACCTGCATGCATGACATCTGGGCATTATTTAATGATGCATGCACCCGATTAAGTCTCCATGCGCATGCATGCAAGTCAACTGCAAATTAGAAGATAAAGTGACCTAATTAGGTCAAAAGTTAGGGTTTTCGCAATTGAAAGTTATAAAAGAAAGATAAAGTGAATGGAGAAGGACTTATGTGATAATTGATTTGTGGAGTCGAATTGGAGAGCTCGGCGAGCTAAGTTGGGGTTGAGCGCATGCTCAGCTAACTGGTGTATTTCGGCAGCGAAATCTATCTTCCCTAGTTCATCATCAGGTTGGATCATCTAGGTTCAGCACTAGTTCATCATCAGGTTACATTCAGCAGTTATTTCGGGAGGTTGATCATTCATCTAGCCAGAGGGTTTCACCGTCACACCGTGTCACCGTGATCAGAGACAAAGCAATTCGTTTTGCTACCTACAGGGTTCAGAACTTCCGCATGCTGCTTCCATCATCATCAGAGGGGTATTATAACCCTAGTGCACATCATCCGGGCTTCCAGCAACAGCTTATTTATTATTCTGGATCTTATACAGTTTGAGAGGAGGGCGCATTCACCTGTGGAGGACGATTTGGTGTATCTCCTTATTCCTTCGGCAGAATCCTTGCATGCTGGGACCAGTCTCTTCACCATAAGCTAATCTATATACTGGTATGTACATCATTGATTTCTCCTATTTTATAGCATCTCAGTATTTTTCTAGGGCACATATTTGCATGCAACTGCATGTATGCAAAGTTCGGGGTTTGCTTTCCTATTTGATTAAGGAGTAAGTCTATTAGCCATCTACAGTATACACATAAACAGGAAAATATCAGTTTGGGATATTACAGTGGTATCAGAGCTATTTTCCTTGCCAGCTGTGGGCATGCAAAAATCATAAATGAATCCAGGAGACCCATACAACATTACTCACAGGAGACAGAGGTATAGAGACAGAGAAGAGGAGTTAGAGGACATAGATTTGGGAGACAGAGAGGATCAGTTTGAAAAAGGAAAAGAAACAATGGCCGATGATGATAAAATAGCTTTCAATAGTCTCATATTAGCCATAAAAGAACTCACCACTGGGCAAAAAGAAATGATGAGCACCTTCAGGCAAATGACTGAGAAGAATGGGCCCACCCCACACAGTCCCTTATTTCCCAATAGTGATAGGTTATCCACCAGCAGTAGTAGGGAGCACTTACATACCCAACATGCAGAGCCATCCCCATATATACAAGCCTTTCTGACCTACCATGCCTCAATTCTTAGATAGTCCAGCTGCAGTGCCTCTAGCAAAAGCAGAACCAGAAGAACCCATGAGTGCCTATCTGAGAGAATATAGGGCTTTAGGAGAGGACTTCCATTCAGCCATGACCTTCACTGACTTCTGCCACTTTAAAAGTAAGAACAAACCCAAAGCTTACAATAGGCCATTCACCCAGAACTATGAGTTACAGCGCACCGTAGGGAAACTGACTATCCCTACCTTTGAGGGCACCCGAGGTGGCCCAGCTAGGAATTGGGTGCAGAAGTTGGATACATACTTCCAGCTCAACCCCATGATTGAGACAGATGCCATTAAATTGGCTACTTTGCATTTGGACGGAGAAGCACATGAGTGGTGGTACCACGGGTTAGTGACACTGGGTCACAACACCATCACCTCATACACAGATTTTACACAGAGGCTCATTGAGCGGTTTGATCGGAAGGATCCAGAGGTACACTTTAGGGAGCTGGCACAGCACAAGCAGACAGGGAGTGCAGATGCTTTTATTTCTGAGTTTCAGAGGATAGCAGTCATGCTTACAGATATATCAGAGAGCAGGTTGATTATGTTGTTCACTGAGGCTCTCATTGAACCCTTACGAGGATGGGTCAAGTCTTATAGGCCCACCACTCTAGCAGATGCCATCAGACGGACTAGAGACTTGCAGGATGCAGTGCCCAAAAATAGGTTTCCTCCCAGGACCAATGTTCTTATTAAAGATAAAGAAAGGAAACCATGGCCCGAGAAAGAATGGATGGACAATGATACCCAATAGGACCTTAGAAGAAAAAAGTTATGTTTCACTTGCCAAGAACCATGGCTACCAGGTCACAGATGTTCAGGAAAGGGAAAGGCCTACTACATAGAGGCTTATTCCGACAGTGAGGAGGATGAGGATTACCAGGATCAGGAGCAGGGAGAGACAACAGAGACAGTTGCTGAGGGACAGGCCTCAGGAGGTACCATTGCTACCATGATAAGGGTTCCTAGATTCCACACTCTTCGGATCAGAGGTATCGCACAGGGCCACAGAGTGGGAGTACTAATAGATGGTGGGGCATCCCATGACTTTATTGATGCTGCATGGGTTAAAAAGAGAGACATTCAGACTGAGAGCTTTGATGGGTTTTCGGTAGCAGCTGCAGGTCACACCATGGAGTGTAGTCAGAGGATTCCTAAATTAAAGGTAACGCTTGGAAATTATACAGTGATAGAGACATTCTATGTGGTAGATGTACCTGACATGAATGTGGTACTAGGAGTTCAGTGGTTGTATTCCATAGGGAAGTATTCCACAAATTACTAGACCATGGAGATGGAGTTTACAGGAGCAGAAGGACAGAAGGTGGTATTGAGAGGGATGAATACCTATCCTTCCACAGCAGTGGCCTCATATAGGATGGAGGCAGTACTCCGGCAGGGAGATATTGAGTGGGTTGCAGAGTGTATGGTTACCTTCAAGAAACCACTAGATGAGGCCACACAACATCCACCAGATATAGAGGCCTTACTACAGAAGCACAAGGTAGTATTCGGAGACCTTCCAGCAGGTCGAGCTCCAGATAAGGGATTTGAGCACATTATTGAGTTAGAGGAGGGGACCCAAGCAGTTATCACCACTCCTTATAGACATCCCAAGAGGTATAAAGATGAGATCGAGAGTACAATCAAGGAACTACTCAGGTTGGGATACATCAAACCTAGCTCCAGTCCCTTTGCATCTTTAGTAGTCTAGTGAAGAAAAAGGATGGAACCGTACACATGTGCATTGATTACAGGGCACTCAATAAGAAGACCATAAAGAACAAGTATCCCATCCCTAGGATTGATGAGTTAATGGATGAACTACAGGGGGCAAAGTACTTTTCCAAAATTGATCTTCGCTCAGGGTACCATCAGATTCGGGTCAGGGAACAGGATGTTCCAAAGACCACTTTTCGTTGCCACTATGGACATTATGAGTTTCTAGTGATGCCATTTGGGCTCACTAATGCACCAGCTACTTTCCAATCATGCATGAACCATATCTTCAGGACACAGTTGCGTAAATATATTCTGGTATTCTTCGACGACATATTGATATACAATCGGACTTGGGAAGAACATTTGAGACATCTTGATGAAGTACTTGGTATTCTACAGGAGCAGTGACTATATGCCAAAATGTCCAAGTGTGAGTTCGGCATGCAGGAGATGTTGTACTTAGGACATGTGATAGGGGCCAACGGGGTCTAGGTGCACTTAGAGAAGATTCGAGCAATTTTGGATTGGCCTACACCTAAAAATGTGACAGAACTGAGGGGCATTTTGGGCCTTTGCACCTACTACAGGAGGTATGTTAGCGGATTCTCACAGATGACCGCACCCCTCACAGATCTTACCAAAAAGGGAGCATTTAGTTGGTCGGAGGCAGCACAACAAACAGTCGAGAAAATAAAGGAGGTAATGAGTTCATGCCCAGTATTAGCTTTACCAGACTTTTCTCAATCCTTTGTGTTAGAATGTGATGCTTCAGGAGAGGGAATTGGGGCCGTTTTGATGCAGAACAACCATCCCATTGCATTTGAGAGCAGGAAGCTCAAAGACTATGAGCGCCACTATTCGATATATGACAAAGAGATGTTAGCTATCCTCCATGCGCTAACCAAGTTCAGGAAGTACTTAGTAGGTGCCAGGTTCAAGGTTAAGACATATCACAACAGCCTGAAACACTTCCTAGAGCAGAAAGAGCTAAACGAGAGACAATAGAAATGGGTAAGTAAAATTCAGGCTTATGACTTCGAGATTGAGTACATAAAGGGGAAAAGCAATGTAGTGGACGATGCACTTTCTAGACGACCAGTTACTTTATCCCTTATGAGCATCTCATCAGATTGGAGGTCTCATCTTTTGGTTGAGTACTCCAAAGATAAGTTTGCTTGCGAGCTATTGGATGGACAGATTCGGGATGATAGGTACAGGGTCATTGATGATATCATATACTACAAAAACAGAATCTTATTGGTTCCAGAGTCTCTCGTCAAGAAGAAAATCTTACAGGTATCGCACGATTCACCATTAGCAGGGCATCAGGGGTTTCTCAAGACCTACAGACAGATTAGAGAAAGGTTCTCATGGAAGGGCCTCAAGAAAGATGTGATACAACATGTGAGGGAGTGCAGCTTGTGCCAACAAAACAAAATAGAGCACATCCACCCGGCTGGTTTACTACATCCCTTACCTATTCTCGAGCAGAAATGGGAGAGCATTTCTATGGACTTCATTACTGGGCCGCCCAAGGTCCAAGGCAGAGACTGCTTGTACGTAATAGTGGACAGATTGACTAAGTTTGCTCACTTCTTTGCCATATCATCAGAGTATTCAGCAGCACAGGTAGCATAACTATTTTTCAGAGAGGTATTTAGACTCCATGGGTTACCCAAGACCATTGTCAGTGACAGGGACATCAAATTCACTGGAGCCTTTTGGCAAGAGCTTTTTCGGTTAGTGGGGACTGAGTTAGCCATGAGCACAAGTTATCATCTGCAGAGTGACGGGCAGATAGAGATAGTTAATAAATGGATTGAGGGATACTTGAGAAATTACGTATCAGGTCAGCAAAGGACATGGATCAAATGGTTACACTTGGGTGAACATTGTTACAACACCACCTACCATATGACCATTAGGATGACCCATTTTCGAGCCCTGTATGGGTATGATGCTTCCACTTTTGCAGACCGGATATTTGGCGATACCAGGGCCCCCAAGGCCAAGGAGTGGATTCAGGAGGGTCAAGATATCCTCAAGATACTTAGGGAGAACATACAGGCTGCTCAGAATCAACAGAAGTTATATGCAGACAGGCACAGAGTTGAGCGCAGTTTTGAGGTGGGAGACTTCGTTTATTTACGCCTCCAGCCTTAATGATAGTCATCTCTTAAAAAGAAAGGAGCCGAAAAACTCCAACCTCGTTTCTATGGTCCATACAAGATAATTCGGAAGGTCGGAGAGGTAGCATATGAGCTAGAACTACCCCCAGAGAGCAAGATTCACAATGTATTTCATGTCTCCAATCTCAAGAAGGTGGTTGGTCAACAGATCGTTACATCTTCCGAGCTACCTCCCCTTGATGACGAGGGGCAATTGGTTTTGATTCCGGAGCGCATCCTAGAGGTGCGAGAGCGAAAACTGAGGAACATAATCATCAGAGATTCCCTGGTTCAGTGGAAAGATCTGCCTATAGAGGAGGCTACTTAGGAGGCAGAACAGGTATTACAGCACCCAGCTTTACAGTTGCTTGAGGACAAGCAAATTCGAGCGGGGAGGACTATAATGTCCTCTTCTGCTTAGGCATTTGAGGACCAACCCGCTAACCTATGTGATTCCTATAGGTTCGAGCGGCTACTGACAGTCAAGGAATCAGTTGAAGACTGATGCCATATATAGAAGATCTAGGGCATCAATATTATATCACCATTGGGTCGAAGAGGGTCACTAGAGCCAAAGGCCACCTGCATGCATGACATGCGGGCATTATTTAATGATGCATGCACCCGATTAAGTCTCCATGCGCATGCATGCAAGTCAATTGCAAATTAGAAGATAAAGTGACCTAATTAGGTCAAAAGTTAGGGTTTGCGCATGCATGCAAGTCAACTGCAAATTAGAAGATAAAGTGACCTAATTAGGTCAAAAGTTAGGGTTTTCGCAGTTGAAAGTTATAAAAAAAAGATAAAGTGAATGGAGAAGGACTTATGTGATAATTGATTTGTGGAGTTGAATTGGAGAGCTCGGCGAGCTAAGTTGGGGTTGAGCGCATGCTCAGCTAACTGGTGTATTTCGGCAGCGAAATCTATCTGCCCTAGTTCATCATTAGGTTGGATCATCCAGGTTCAGCACTAGTTCATCATCAGGTTACATTCAGCAGTTATTCCAGGAGGTTGATCATTCATCTAGCCAGAGGGTTTCACCGTCACACCGTTTCACCGTGATCAGAGACAAAGCAATTCGTTTTCCTACCTACAGGGTTCAGAACTTTCGCATGCTGCTTCCATCATCATCAGAGGGGTATTATAACCCTAGTGCACATCATTCGGGCTTCCAGCAGCAGCTTATTTATTATTCTGGATCTTATACAGTTTGAGAGGAGGGCGCATTCACCTGTGGAGGACGATTTGGTGTATCTCCTTATTCCTCCGGCAGAATCCTTGCATGTTGGGACCAGTCTCTTCACCATCAGCTGATCTATATACTGGTATGTACATGCATTGATTTCTCCTATTTTATAGCATCTCAATATTTTTCTAGGGCACATATTTGCATGCAACTGCATGCATGCAAAGTTCGGGGTTTGCTTTCCTATTTGATTAAGGAGTAAGTCTATTAGCCATTTACAGTATACACATAAACAGGAAAATATCAGTTTGGGATATTACACGATGGGATTTCTCCCATGCTTGGCTGAGCACCTGGACGAGCAGAGGCACCCGTGTGAACTTGACCATCTACTACCTGTCCGTCTCATTTGCTGATGGGATTCCTCCCATACTTGGCTGAGACCCTAAACGAGCAGAGGTACTTGGGTGAACCCAACGATCTACTACCTGTCCGTCTCATCTGCCGATGGGATTTCTCCCATACCTGGCTGAGAACCTGAACGAGTAGAGTTATTTGGGTGAAAGTATGGTAAATGTCTCTCAGTCATCTCTCCCTCTCAAGGAGGGATACATTCTCTTCTACTCCAAGTCTTCCGCGAAGGTATTCAAGCTTCATCCTGGGAAGAGGCTTGGTGTGAACATCTGCAGTCTAGTCGTCTGTCAAATTATACTGGAGCTCGACCGCACCTTTCTGCACCATATCATTTATGAAGTGATACTGAGTCTTTGTGTGCTTCGATTTGTCATGAAATACAAGATTCACTGACATCTACACATAACTCTGTTTATCTCAGTGAATCACGGTTGGCTTTGGAATCTGGCCAACAATCCAGGAAGAAGTTTACGAAGCCAAACTACTTCCCTGGCTGTTGAACTAGCAGTCATATACTCGGTCTCTGCAGTACTAAGAGCTACTGAGTTCTGCTTCCTATTGTACTAGGAAATCACTGCAGAACTGAGAACTCAAACTGTAAACAACATCCTGAAATGCTCTTCCTATCTGTAGTGCATCTAGACCAATCTGAGTCTGTAGACCCTTGCAATCGTGAGTCACAATCTGAGTCATATCCTAGATCATATCCCATAGTGCCACGTCAACAGTACATGGTACTGTTGACGTGATACCCGTACGGATCCGTACAGCTGGGCCATATTGCTGACGTAGATGCCATACAACTGCGCAAGGGTTGTACAGTGTTGGTGGGGTTGTCCAGTGATTTTGCAGAGGATCGATTTGCCAAGTTAGGTGGATTGACTACTGGATTTTAACTGTTCCATATTTTCTTAATATAAATTCCATATCTCGCTGCTGCACTAGTTTTCCCATCTTGGGTTTTATCTAGGGGTTCCCTTACCCAAAATACCGTGTCTATATTTATGTGATGTTGTGGATGTTTCTCAGTATTCACTTTCCGCCGCAATACTAGTAAAATAAATTCATGTGTGGTTTTCAGTAACAATTAAATATACTATTTAGCCCTAGTTTGAATTTTGAAGGAAAATTTACAAAATCACTACTTCACTACTAGTACGACGCACTGCAAAAATGTTATGGAAAAACATAGATCCACAAGAATGCTAAAGAGAAAAGACTTTCTAATCTCCACACAAGAACATTCGACAAAGCTTCCAAGTAATTCTTAAAAATATTTTTATTATTGCTAGAATCCAAGAGCCAAAAGTCTCTTTACAAATGAGAGAGCATCTCAATATATAGATCTCTCTAATACAAAATCTCTATATCCAAAAGTATCAATAGCTAGGATCAAACGACAAAACATAAAGATGAATGACTAAGATAAGCTCGATACAATACACATGGATCACTCAAAATAAGAGGGGAACACTTCGTCAAAGACGCCCTGGGGGGACGTACGACATAATAAGTGACGAGGAGTGACAACATAACTCCTTGGTGGGGCTAGGAGCTAGAACATGTCCTTCACTAGCATGACCCCATGGTACAATAATAATCATGAAATATAAAGTCTCCAAAGACACTAAGACATGTGTCCCCAATAACATAAGATAACGCCCCAATCTTTATTTTTTATATGCTTGAAAAATCATTCCGGAAGATAAAAATTCCTGTAGCACACTGCTGGCCACTGCTGGGGCTAATTTGAGTCCAAATATAAACCCGGAAACATAGCAATATGGTAAAAACAAGTGGTCGCACCACTATGTCCTTTGGTAGTACCCTAGGAGAATAAAATATGTCTCTACAAGTAATAAAAATGCCATTTTTACATGGCATCCAACAGCTGGAAGATGAACTGGCCATAATACCCACTATCTGTGCCCAGAATTGAAAATCAAGAGTACCAATGGACTCTAAATGTTCAAATCATCTAGAAATGAGTACTCATACTCCATATGTCCATCAAAAGATACATCAAAAGGTCTATCCATGCCAAGAAAATAATAAAAATAAGGCTTGTAAATGTTGATAATAATAAAAATAATGCAAGCCATCACAAGAAACCACCATTTGTAGCATGAATCCTTCTAATGAACAATGATAGGTCATGAATAAGCAATATCACACACTGTCGACCAAACTCATCTTGGAACCTGCTCTTGACTTGGTCAAACTAAGTTGACTAGGTCAAGAATGATCAAAATAATGACCCAACTAAAAATCTTTGATGCTGCAAGGTACACAAGGATAAAACATGCTTCCTTATCTATGCTAGCAGCAAGACTAAAGTATAAAGGGGATTTTAACTTGTGATCATAAGTAATAAACATCAATAATAGGTCCAAATCAAAGTAATCAGTCACTCCAAACAAGAGCCTCAAGTGTATACTCATTTATAGACTTGACCATTTTGCTAGTTATGGGTGAGAGTGGGAGAAACGAGGTTAGGCTAGGGGTTGACTTGACAATCTTAATACTGTGACATCTCGGATGAAGGAAAAGGGGATCCACACTACACATGTTGGAATTGATGAACAATAGGGAATGGTGGTGTCTCACAGATGGGTGGAATGATGAGAATGTTTCAACTGGACTCTAGACAAACAACCTTTGTTTGCATTTACTTATGGTCAGCTTTGCACACTTTAGATTTCATATTTAAACTTTAACTTTTTGATTAACTTTCCATCCTTCAAGAGTAGGTGCATTGAATAGCCTTGCGAGCCTCAGATAATGACTCGATATTAACTCCATTGCCCGCCACCGTCCATATGTGCGATGGAGTGACCACCCCATTGCCATGTGGGGGCAAACGACCTCACATCATACAAAGGATGAGTGCTTGTTTCTTGGCAACAAACTAACTTTTAAACTCTATTCGCAATAGTATTTAAAACACTATTTTTCCTGACTTTCCATCCATTTAGATATAACATTTAAGTTCCGATGCCTTAGTTTCTAAAGACACTTTTGTTAGGAGTACTTGTTTTCAAGGACTAGAGGAAGACATTCCCTATGATGAAAATCATACCAACCAACACCAAGACACAAGACAAACATGGAATCTATCCAACACAGAGGTATAGCTGAGGGAAATCCTCAATGCCACTAGTCAAGATGTAAATCAAGGTGAAGGAACAAAATCAGAATATAACGGATGGGTGAAGAAAGTGATAAGATGATGCCATGACTAGCAAGCAAAATCCCTATGGGAAATGACCAAGTCCCTACTATGAAAGGGCATGACCAATGAGTATACACAAGAACCTCCTGAATATAGCCAATAAATAACTTCTACTCTAGACCATCGTTTAAAGCAAGATAGAATATTGCCAATATATAACCACCTTAAACCAAGTCAAGCTACTAAAATAGATAAAAGAGCACAACCATAATCTAAGTGCACAAACCATATATAGCTGGGTCATATACTTGCATTTGAAATCTCTACATTTGAATGGCATTGGAACACTGCTGCTATACATCATATGCACTGTCATCATATAGGCTTTGAATAATAAAGAATGGCTAACTTAGTCATCAAATCTAGGTTCATGAGGCTTAGTCATGGCATGAAACTGATAATTTGAATGCTTTGGGTCCACTGAATGCTCGAGTGACCCTCATCAAATGTTGATCTCATGCATAATATAGCAAAGGACTAGCTTAGGAATATGCTCAAGACTGCTTTGAAATCACGGTAGCCCCTGTTGAATTTTTAGCATTAGCATAAACTTTTAAAAATTTGCAGATCTACTTAAAAAACAATTCAGCAGTAGTAAAACACATTCATCACATCAGCACACATGGACACAAGATTTTTCACTGGGGAAACCTTCAAAGGACAAAAACCCCAAAAAGCATTAATAGCTCATCTCGTAAATGAGACGGTTTAAGAAATTCTTCAAAAAGTTCCTCAAATTCCAGATCTGGAATTTACCAGTCACAAAAAATTTTATCAGAAAAATATCAAGCTGATACAAACCACCATTTCCAGAAATGCAAAAATTCCTCAAAACAGGAATTTCTCTCTCCTGCCCTGCCCAGATCTCACTTTTGCTACTGCCCGTTGACTGTTGACCTGCCTAGTTTGCCCTTCCACGCTGCCCGTGACCTTTTACTCTGCTCGGCTGATTTATTAGCAGCCCTGCTGCTGCCCGGAGGAGTTTACAACCCTGTCCGTGGCCTGTTAGCTACCTGATACTGTGATGTGTCTCTGATGATGTGACTTGATAGTATGAATGACATATTTAAATTCGATGAATGATTATGATAGCTTAGTGATTGATGAAAGCAGTTAAGTGAAATTGTTGAATGATATACTTGTTAAATCTTTAAGAAGTTGAAATTGTCAAAAGTGTTGTCCCACTGATTCACCCCCCCCTCTTAGTGTGCCATTGTGTCTAACAATTGGTATTAGAGCCGACCTTTAGCACAAGTCTAACCAACTTGAAGTAGATCAGTGGATACACAAGGGATGCAAAGTCAGAGTCCCCCAACAATGATGAAGTTCTAGTACTTGATGTGACCGATTAGTTTGGATGGAGAAGTAAGATGAAAGCTTACTTGAAGAAATTCGGTGTTTGGGAAATTGTGGTTAATCCACTTGTCCAGCCCAGCAAGAAGACAAAGACAACAACTAAGAAAGACAATAACATTGCCTTGAAGTTTCTAATGGATGGATTCTCAAGCCCTATCAAAGAAAGTGTAAAAGAGTACACCTCTGCCAAGGATCTCTGGTTCAAGCTGGAAGAAGAATACCAAAGGAGAAGTCAAGACAAAGAAAAGGAAACAGAAGTCAAGGATGAGAAGCAAGGAGAAAAGGAGGAACAAGCTTCAAATGTAAGTGAAGGAAGGTAAGAATTCTTCTGTTGGTGATAATTCTAATGATATTGAAATTCCATTTACAGAAGATGAAAAAGAAAATTTGTTAAAGGTCAATAATGCATTTGCACGCACCCTATTGGATGTTGATCTCAAATTCAATCCAAGACTTAAGAAGAAGATTTTGGGGTCATTCGAAAAGTACAAAAAAGAAACAGAGACATTGCTTATGAGATTGAAACTCAAGAACAAAGATTTGCAAGATGAGCTGGAAGATCAAAATGATGAAGTTGGAAGATTGAACACTGAATTAGCAAAAGAACAAGGAGGATCTGGTAAAGACCCTAAAGAACTTGAAGAGAAAAGAAAGGCAATTATTGATTTGAAGACTCAATTGGAGGAGACCAAAAGAGTAGAAGAAATCATGAAGCTACTACTTGAAGAAAAAGAGAAGACAAATCCTGTTGGTAAACAAAATGAAGCTTTCTTCAAGTCCTGTTGAAGACATAGAAGTAAATCTACATTGAAGCCTGAAGATCCGAAATCAATATAAAATTTGAAAGACAGATTTGAAGGACAATTACAGCCTGACATAACAGAATTAAAGAAGTCCGAATTATGATGAAGTTCTTAATGATGAAGGTGGACAAAGCTCAGGAGGAGCAATCTGAAATACAACAAAAAATATATGGTAAATGAACAGTATGTATATTGAAAATAGCAAGGTACAAGGATGATCTCAAAGAAACACACCTAACTCAGTCAAAGGGGAAGCTTTTTCAAAATAGATACAACAGCACACCTGATAGGGGGAGCATCACTCAACAAGTGATGATCAAGCAATACAAGCCTAGATCAGAAGTTGACATGGAAGTATTCAATGATACATTTTTTTTGGGTATTGTGAAGCTAATTAATGGCTAAATGATTAGCCCTTTGTCATTAATGTCAAAGGGGAAGAGAAAGTTTGGTTGCCATCAATGACAAAGGGGGAGATTGATGAATATGGTTGTCATTGATGACAATACATTAATGACAAAGGTCAAATTGCTGACATAGAAGACATGCATGATGACAATGACAAGCAAGCATGACAAGATGATATGGCAAGCATGGAAGAGTTGATGACATGGCAAAGAGTGACAAATGGTAGCTTGGGCATTGGAAGCCATGAATGGCATGAATGGGCAAATGACCCATTTTGTGGTCATTTGTGGCTTAATAGGACCATGAAGCTCAAAACACAATGATGTCTGGAACCTTTGATGACATGAAAGAGCCCTCACCTTGTCATGGATGCACAATGTTGACTTGGAGCTCTTGAATAAATAAAATATTGACATGGCATGGTTGATGAAATAGATAACCTCTTGAAGCAGACAAATGGTGGCATGATAAGGTTCTTGGTGCCCTAGGAGGATTGGGTTTTGAACCCACACTTTTGGTGGCTCTTAGACAATAATGTTGAAGCTCAAAACATCTTGATGAGACCCCTTGATTAAGTCCCTAATACTTCTACACCACTTACATGCTTGGAATCTAAACATGGCACAAAGGAACTTGTAATTAAAACTAATGGTGAAGTCGACCCAGCTTTAGTACACAATTTTTAATTATTGAATGAAAAAATAAATATATACTTATAGCAGGTCGGCCATCCAGCAAAATTAAGGTTTAATAGGTCGGCTCAATAATTGTTTTGAAGGAAAACTAGTATAAATAAGAGCCAATGCCCCCATACCTTGGTGTGGATTTCGTGTGAGGACAAGGAGCTTTCATTTCGGGTGTGAGGAGCAGTGACGCAGGAGCAGATATGTTTTTTTGAAGTTTGAAAGTTTTTAAGTCTTTTCTTATTCTGAAATCGGGTGAATAACTTCTATGGCAGATTCGATGGTGGAGAGAAGCTCCTTTTTCTGGTTTTAGAACAGATCTTGAATACCTTGCTCAGAATTTTCGGGAGACTGTGGCAGCTTGCAGAAGTAAGTGCACATACATCAATTCATCTCTGATTTCTGTGGTTTAAAAAGATAGAACAGATCTTGGGCATGGCTGGAGGCATATAAGCATCTACAACACTGTTCATAGGTCATCATCCTAGTTATTTAGCCATGTCCTAGTCTTGGTATCACTCTCAAGTCTCAGAGCAACTACAACATGATCGAGGGTTTACATGAGGAACAAGATGACTGGATACAATAATCTATGCAGAAATTTGGAATGACTTAAGCAGCAGTTGGGTACTATGACATGACAAGCTGAGATCAGTGTTAATAAGGAGCTTGACAATGATATGATGGTCATTGGCCAGATGGTTGGTTGAAGATGAGCTTAAAACAGTTCCAAGTGTTGGCATGAACAACAGACCTTTGACATGTGGATAAGAAGCAATGAACCTTGGTTAGTGGAACAACAGACTTGACATGACATAGTAGACATTATGACAGGATTATGATGACAAGTTAATGATCAGTTTGATGACTTGACATGCTTACTAGGCATTGGACAGATTGATGGATTATGACATGATAGGCTATCAGTGTTGATAAACAGCAAACCCTAGATGACTGACAGACAGTGACAAAAGTGGACAGTGCTTGATAGAGTTGATAAAAGAGATGAGTAGAATGATGAAGACATGATGTTGGTGGACAGAATGAAGATGTGCTGACATGACGGATTGAAGACATGTTTATAGACATAATGATGATGATGTGTTTAGATGTTGGCAGTGATGACATGTAATTGATGAGATGTAATATGATAAGAATGTGTGTGTAAATACAAGCTGGGGCCTTGTACTATTTTTCTTAGTTGGATCTGAGAAAAAGACCAAGCTGAGTCTTGGAATAGAAGTTGGTGCTTCTGATTCAGTTGAAGCTGATAGACCCCATGGTTGTAGCCGTTTGAATCAAACATACCAAGATTATAAAGTTTATACTGTGATGTGTCTCTGATGATGTGACTTGATAGTATGAATGACATATTTAAATTTGATGAATGATTATGATAGCTTAGTGATTGATGAAAGCATTTAAGTGAAATTGTTGAATGATATACCTGTTAAATCTTTAAGTAGTTGAAATTGTCAAAAGTGCTGGCCCACTGATTCACCCCCCCCTCTCAATGTGCCATTGTGTCTAACAGTGATGACAAGAACTAGCAAAACCAACCATGTGCCACCAAACTTCATACAATGTGTTCAAACACTATGTATGTTTCAGTCACTTATGTCGAATCACCATATGAAATTTGATGACAAAATTATGGCAGCATTAGTATTATTTTGCAGTGAATTAAACCATAAATTCATGCATATCTTCTTATAGCAACTTGGACTGTGCATACAACACTCATTATATGTGAATATTCATAACAACATTGAAGTATTAGCAGTATAGTAGTAATATCAGTGAATATTCACTCAGTGAATATTCACTCAATATATGTGAATATTCACTCAACATTGGCATTTAGATACAACAGTATGACATGAATACTAGTGATAAATTATGACAGTTGTAATAATCGCCATTACTTATGCATTAAAACCCAACCTTTATGTGTGTATTCAGTGTGTATAGTAGTATGTATTACTTATTAGCATCCAAACAAGCTATGAAACCGGACACGTCCAAAAGGGCTTGCGTGTCCCGTGTCCGCGTGTCGGACACGGACACGCCGGCAGAGCGTGTCCGACATGTCTCTGCAGCGTGTCCTGTGTTCGGACACGCATGTCCGAGGACTGTCAGTGCGTGTTCCAAAAACATGACACGTTTTGCACTAAAAAAATGCCCAAAAATGCTTTAAATCAAAATTTTCACTTTCTGCTTTTCATTTGCAAGTGTGGAGAGGGCTCTAAAGTGTGTTTGTTGTGCAGTT
>LPNX010602431.1:152946-189481 GCA_001517045.1 Pseudotsuga menziesii | reverse complement strand
TATATATATATATATATATATAACGTGTCCTACGTGTCCTGATTTTGGGGGTCACCGTGTTCGTGTCGGACACTCGAATCCCCGTGTCCTGTGTCCTTGTGTCAGGTGACTTAGCAAACAAGCATAAGTACACATCGAGATATTAACCATTACTGTTTGTGTGTAGACCGTGTGTAAGAAAGCAAAGCAGACTGACCTTTTTCTTGTCACCGTGGAAGTATAGTAGTGAAGGATGAGGAGGGATGCCACTATAAAGGGAAACCCTAAGATATGGGGCTGGCTGTAACAAAGGAAAAACAACAAGGGTACAAACCCAAGGGTAGTAATGATCGTTGTTTAGGGTGATTGTGATAACTGCCAGCGAAGAAGGAGAGGCCCATGAGTTGCCTTTAGGGTAGACCCGAAATTGGGAAAGGGATGGTGTAAAGGCAACGAGGGTAGAAAGGAGCAGTGGGCTGTTAGGAGGGCAATGAGTAGAGTGTTAGGCCTAGGGTTCGTCTAAAATAGACCCGAGGTCTTAGGGAGTGAGGGTTTGAGGGAGGAAGGAAGAAGGGTAAGTTTAGGGTAAAATTAGGACTGTTTCAAGACCTTTTAGGGCAAATTTTGAGATTTTTGGAATTTTTGTATTTTTAGGGTTCCTTATAATTCCGCCTTGGGGTTCTTAGGGCTCTAGGGGCTAGGCCGAATTTTTAGGGAGTCCAAGAAATGCAATTTTTTTTTTTTTTTTGTAGGGTTTTCAACATAAAATTGTAGACCTAAATTTAACCTAAAACTAATCCTAAACTAACCCTAGAACTAGGTTTTTTTTAGAAGAGAAAATGTGTGAAAACCAAGCGAAACCCTACCCTAACAAAAGCCCTACCCAACCAAGGGCTTCTAGGGAGGATGGCTAACCTAGTGAGGAAGGGTTCCTAGGTTAAGCAACTAGCCTAGAAAAACTAAGGAGAAACCCTAGGGCACCCTCACAAGGAGACGTGTCTCAACTTGCTAAGGTGACAAGAAGGAAGGTAATGCCCTATCCTAGGGCAAAGTGCAGCTCTAGGGCTACCACTAAGACTTGAACATGCACATCCACCAACATCCAAACAAAAAGGTAAGAGGCTTGACATCTTCGTGCTCGTGTTCGTCCAACAAATCAAACCATCACCAAAAATAGGTATTCACCAAAGAATTACCAGAAAATAACTTGCATTAACCAAAAAACTTCCTCAAGAGGAGCGTATCCATTTAAAGAAACCCTAACAAGGGTAAAACAAGTGCATAGTGTATTATCCCATAAGTTTTGTCTTTAAAATGAAGGGGGGGGAGATCTATTTATATGATCTCACACTCACTTTTTAAAATATCCAGGCCTACATGTCTTAAAATAAGTCAACTTAAAATGTCAACTGAAAATTAAAAGAAAATAATAATAAAATATAGCCTAAGGTAGGTTTAAGGTAGTCTACCTGGGGTATTTCTATCCCCAGGTGCCAAAACATGCTCAAATAAGCGAATCACTCTGAACGAAAGGCTGGAGTGAGTTGGAGGGAGGGCATTATACCCCATCTAGCCCTTAGAATGCTGTAAAATTCCTCAGCTCCCTCCTCAGAGCATGAAAAGGCATGGCATGGAGGATGCCTTTTCTCTGAGGAAATAAGGCTAGAGAGAGCAACAACCCACAATCTGAGAGGCCAGGAGGGTGTCATAAGTGGTTGTGAGTGGAGATGAAGGTCTCATTGCTGAAGTAAAGGCCACCTGAGCATGTAAACAGGAGATGGAGCCATGTGACCCATTGGTGAACCCTCAGGGGCCTCAGACACCAACCTTGAGGTTAAAAACCCCTATAAAGGGCAGTCAACAGTGCCATTAAGTGATAGTACCCCTAAAGGAGGATCAAAGGGCCTGGCCTTGACCACCATCGCTCAATAACACCCCTTCTGGTTGAAACATTTGTCCCTCTCTCCCTGGGGTATACCTGAAGTTGCGTTGGGTACAGGTGCAGCGTAACAGACCGTATTAGTTACTAAGGCTGATTAAGCTTTAGGTGGTGGTTTGTGGATGAGTAAGTTGCTTAGGAGTTTTTATGAAAAATGATGCAAGAGATTGCAATAGTAATTATGACAACAACATGAGTGATATAATTAATCAACACATTGTAAATTAAAGAAAATGCCAATACGATAAAAAGCAAAGACCAGTGCTGAAAATGGAGTCTGAAATGGAGTGCTGAATGTATTGCAATTGTTCTTGGTCAATTTTAAGTTTATGAATTAATGAGTGGATTATGAGGGAGGGGGGATTCTCGATATACCACGAAGTTATAGGAAATATGTACAGATTCACTAAGTGTGGTAGCACACGAGAAAATGTGGGCTGAATGGAGTCACGAGGGGATGTAACACTACACCAACAAGGATTTAGCTTGACGGGGCCCTGCGGTCACTTTTCAGTTGTTCATGCTTTCTTTGTACAATTTGCCCACACGAAGCAAAGCACAATGCCGGATTTTCGTTGTTGGGAGGTTAATTGAAAGTGTGAAAGCTAATTAAACTAGTCACTCAATCCCTTTCTGGATATGATCAACTGATCAGTCAAAGCCACAGAGATCTAGAGCATAACAAGGACTGAGCCTTGTTGGTTTTAAGTGTTTTTGAACAATTTTTTCTTGGTTAGAAAAGAAACAACCCAAGAATCTCTTTCCAGGTCTAGTATTAAGGAAAGCCCTTGTCCGTGAACTGTACTTAGGAAAACAAGGGGGTTTATTTTAAACGTAAAAGTGCAAAAAAGGAAGGTTTTCTAATTACTACACTACACAAATATTTTCCCTTTCGGTAATTCGGTATAGCGCAGTGGGTTAGTGTTTGTATGACTGTGATAAATAAAATTGAATTTGGAAATGGCAAAGTATACAGATCTGTAAAGCAAATCTACAATAACAAAAGAAAAACCATGAAAAAGATGCACCGACGCATATCCCCCCCCGGGGGGATGGGGAGTGGGCTCTTAGGATCCTACTTGAAACCTTTTATTGATGCTTATTACAATGTAGTAAAAGAGAATGCACTTTGGTCGTTGTTATCTGGGATCCAAAGGCTTACAAAATAGCCAAAGTATGACTACAAGGGAGCCCTAGGAAGCTTTGAATGGCTCAAATCTTAGGAAATCGATCAGATCTTCCTTCTCTTTTCTTCCAACCTGCAAAAATCAGCAATCTATTAGTCCTAAAAGATGCTCAAAAACACTATAAGAGTGTCTTTGAACATCCACAAAAAATTTCCTAAAAAATCCTAAGTTAAATCTATGATAAAAATGCATAAAAATAACCAAGGAAAGCAAGCTTTCCTTGGGATCTTGGCTTGCTTTTTGGGAAGCCAATATGATGAGTACTTAAATGCCAAATTTAACTTTAAACTTCAAAAGAAAAACTACTTCAAGCCAGCTCAAGGTCTACTTAACAATACTTGCGAAAATGGAGTTTTCCTAAGGTAGATCTACTTGAATAAATGAGACTTTTGAAGAACTTTGGGATCTAAGCTTTAAAACATTTGCATACGAGATCTAAAGAAAGTTTTTAACTTTAAACAAGATAGATCTACATAAGCAAGGAAAGTAACCAAGGGAGAAATCGTTTGTTTTTTAAATAGAAAGAGAGGGAGAAAAGAGCTTATTGCCGTGGAAGATTTGCTCAAAGACTTCGTAGTGGGATGCCGAGGGACTATGTTTTTAAAAATGTTAGAAGTAGAGTGGAGTCAAGCTAGATTCACACTTCCTCCAAGCTAGATATCCTGTATATCCTGTAAACCACTCAAGAAAATTGCAAAAACCCGTGAGATCTGGTGATTACATATAAATTGAGATTACAACAACATGCATATAATCTTATAAAATATGTCTGATCTAGATCTCTAAAAATATGTATTCAAAATAGATGCAACAAGTAAACTTGCAATATTCTATCTTTAACGATTTAGAGCAATCCTTTTAAGCCAAATTCACAAAGTAAGAGTAAGAAATTGAAATTGAAAATAGGTTACCTCATAAGCAAATGACAATTTTGGCCCACACATTAGAGCAACACACCATTAGCCTCTTAAGCTTCTTTATTATCAAGCCAAAATTGTAGTAGCATAAACAAATTACAATAGCGTGCACTCTCTGCTCCAACTCGAACTAGCTTGGAAGAGAGACAAAGGCTTCATCATATAGCCAAAGACCAAAGGGGGGGCATATCCACAAGTGTCAGTGAAGTGGAGTTTGGAGTCGAGTTGATGAGCGATTGAAGGGATTGGTTGGAGTTGAAATGGAGTAGAACTCAAGAGGTTGGCGCTACCTCTCCTTTAGACTCCCACCAATCCAACGATCACATTCCACATGCGCCATTCGTGGGCCATATGATAAAGGGCGTGAACTTCATCCAATATTGATTCACCACCACTTAAAAAGTCTTTCAATCACATGCTTATTCTTAGGATAGTGGTATCCTTTAAGGTTGAGTTCATATCGCCAACATGTCAAACTATCAATCGCGACATAACTCACTCAAGGTCATGATGTGGTGGGAGCATCCATAACTTGAGATATTCATCAACCTTCGACAAATTAAAAAAAATCTAATTCGTAACCACTACACAAGGTCCCCACTTGAATTTATTATGCTTGGGATGAGTCGTATTTAGCTTAGGAAGAGATCACCCACCATGTGAGACATGTTGTCCGCTGATTGCACACCAGCAGCAGAAACTTTTCGAAAGCTGTCTCCTCACTTAGGAAAGTGGGAGAGGTGTGACCTTGGGGGCAAGAACAGAGCTAGGTACTGTTGCCTACTCCTAGCTCCTTTGTTTAGGCTAACTCCTAACAAAGCCAAGGGGGGTAGTCCCTACAAAAGAGTTTCTATGGCTCTTAAGTTGTTAAAGTGTCTTAATGGTTACGGATGCGGATGGGTGTTGTTTAGGAGTTACTGTAATTAAATGTGTTTGTTTATTATGAATTCAAAAAAAACATAAGACAAAGCAATCCACGTTGCTATCACAAGGATTAAGAGATAAACAATAATTCAAGACTTTATGAAATAAGGATGCATTCACAGATAATAATTTAAATATGCCAAAGACAAGTGATCCAGATATAACAATTACACATAGATTAATAGACCAGTGCCTTTATGGAGTCAAAGCTCTGCAATGCCTTAAGAAATAAATCCAAGTCTTGAAATAAAGCTAGTGGATGTAACATTGTGCAAGTGCTCTTGGTAATTTTAAAATGTTTTAAATGATCTTGCTTATGGTGTCAGCGAAGGGTTTTCAAGAGCCGGGAAAATGTTCCAAGTTTAATCTGTTGAAGACATGACGGCCCGCCCAGTATCCCAGGCTGGTATCGCGAAGATTGACTAGCTAGCTGAGAAGCTTAAACAACGGGGAGTTCCGGCGCCTCTATTAAGAAGAACTTAGGAAATTTTCTACAACGCTGGTGCGTTGGTTATGGGTGTAAGTTTTATTATGTTTTTCTTATGCGAACTTAGCAAGTCCGTTCACCGTTCTGAGTATGAGCCCAACCCGAAAGTCGGCAGAACATACTAGGTGAAGAATGATCAACGAAGTTAATTAAATATGGGAAAGTGAGTTGCAAATTTTAATTAAGTAGATTAATTAAAACTCTCCGACAGAGAGCGCTCTTGACCTTGTCTTATGACAAAGGTTCAACTTTCAAGAGACTTAATTAAACTAAATGCCTAATGCAAAAGGAATGCAAACTAGCTATGCTCTCTGATAGAGAGTGCTCTTGACTTGGGTTATTGCAAGTTCAAGAGACTTAGTTAATTAATTGATTACACTTAAGAAAAAAAAGCTAAACTACCCAAGACTCTCTTTCAGGTTTTTTAGGCCCTAATCGGGAAAGCATGGGGGTAAGTAAAATAAAACAAAAAAAGAAAAGCAACTCTCTGATAGAGAGCACTCTTGATCCACAAAGTGAGATTCAAGAGATTTTGATAATTTTTAGGGTTTTGCAATATTATATCAAAGATAAACAAAATTTTGCATTAGCTAAGTAAATAACAGGAAACCTTTTTATCTTTTCTATTTTTATGCAAGATCAACTTTCCGAAATAAACTATCTAACTTCAATGAAAAACACAAAATTCTATCAATTTGAAACTGTCCTATCCTATTCTACTTTTAACAAATTATGAAACAAAGCATGAAAATGAGGAGACGATACAAGCTTCTCCCCCAAATGGGGGAAGAGGAGTGTGGGAGCCATAATCCCACTTGCTCTTTATTAATTTGTTTACAATGCTTTCCTTTGATGCCTTTTTTGCTTATTTCCTTATTCTTGGAAGGCCTTTGGAGCAAGCTGCAGAAAGGGGAAAGAAGAAAAGGGAATTTATGGGTCCTTTTAGGCTTGATTCTTCAAAATTCCGCCAGCATTTCCGCTGTACCTATCACAAAAGTAAAAAATCAGCAAGCATATATTACTAAAAGATGGTAGGAAAGACAATGCAAAAATAAAAAGTTTCGGAAAAATTTTATACTTAGAATTTTTTTTGAAATTTTGCATGCAAAAGCATAAATTTTTCCTAGATCTAATGAAAGAAACTAGATCTAACAAAGCCCTAAAAACAGATCTGAATAATGAGTATTGAATGCTTGGATCTATTTCATGAGCAAATGCAAAAAATTTAAAGAGAAGGGTAGAGAAATAAGTTTCTTGTGGATGGAACACAAGAGATGGCGGAAGACTTCGACTTTCTTTCGAATGAGAAGGGCGTGATCCTTGTAGGCCCTGCAATCACAAAGTGTTAAATAACCAGTTGCTTGAAGCTTGGGCTAGATGTAGCTGAACTCGCACCCTTCTTCAACTTGTGAACCCTGCTAATACCAAAACTCAGATACAAGTGAGATCATATACATGAAAATTATGCTAAGATAGTTCAATCGAGATCAATATTACGTATAACTAACTACTCATATGCATTAAGATTAGAACCTACTTTGCATAAATAATTGATTTGAAGCTACAAACAAGTACTCTACCGTGCCAACAGTGGCCCTCTTGAGCTTAACACATAAACTGATCTCATTCAAGTAAAAAAAAAGTAATGGGTTAGAAGCAGTATCACCTCAACCATGGAACATTTACCACATGCAAAGAGAGATGGACCTCCAAAGTCGAAAATCCTATTAATCAAATGTAAGCAAAGCTTAATACAAATTTTGCAGAGTAACTCCAACACAAAAGTTCCATCCGAATAGAGCTAAAGGAGCCTCTATTTATACAATGAAAGCAAGCCAAAACCCTAAACCACACCACGCAGGGAGGGCACAATACCTAGCTTCATAGCCACGTGAAAGAGCCAAAACCTAAGATAATGAGGCAAGGAGGGGAGGCCTCCACCTAGGCAAGGCGTCCCCACTCCAACCCTAACCATCCAAATCCCATGCCATATGAGCCCACCCTCATAAAAAACGTGAGTCTCTAAGGCTGGGGCGTGAAGGAGGAGAAGAGCACATGTTTTAGGTTAGGGAGGTAGGCGTGAAGGCTTAAGGAGGCTTGTGCTAGGTTTGGAGGAGCCAAAACCTAGAAGCCATGGACACATGTCAATGCTAAACCTCGAATGAATCAACGAACCAATAGATAGGCTCCACATCACCAAAACGTGGTCACCACTGAAGGAGGTGAATTTGCCCAGTGAATGATAACTCAATGCTCACTGAATGCTGACTGAAGCCGAGTTCTGTTAACTCCAATCATCATTAATGCCCGATGCCATGTCATTTTGCATTTCATTTCATTCAATTCAGATTAATTTGGAGAGATTTGGATTTTCTCCAAAATAATCATTTTTATTATTTAATCAATATTTTCCCAAAAACTGATTTTTTTGAGAAAATATGAGTTATGTAGCTAAATGATGATCTGAAACTTGGAGCTAGCTGGTTGGCTAATCATGAATGATTTTTGGCTTAAGGTTAGAGCCTTCAATCACTGCAAACGGACCCCGGATGGCTGACTTATTACAAATTGAATTTTTCCATTTAAATTATGGAAAAATTTAATTAAAAACTTAGGGAAAATTAAAAAATTAAAAAATTAAAATATAAAAATTTGATGCGTCTGGTAAAATTTTTTCGGAATTTTTTCTAAGGGTCCTAGTGACTTAGGACATGACCATAGTCTATTCTAATAATGTCTAGTAGGTTTATACATACTCAATTGGGCTCTAATAACCCCCCAAGGCCCAGAATTCAAAATCGGGCATTCTTGCTTTGGAGGAAGTGGGAGAAAACCTCGTCACTTATACTCGGCTATAGGCAAAGCATAATTGTCAAGGGCAAAAAACTCCCTGGAATACCTGAGTTGAAATTCTACGTCTTAGGAGACCAAACCACTCAAGAGTCAAAACACCCTACTAGCACATTTTATTACAAACCCCGCGGGGCCATGGTCATAATTATTCAAAACAAAAACTGACTAGCCAAAACTGGCTAGACACAAAGGTGGATCATCTGATACACTAGAAACAAACATTTATCATGTTTGTCAACTGGCGGCTCCTCAGCTAATCCAACTATGGTACAAAAAAGTTGGCAACAAGACAAAAATGCCACCTCACCCAAGTCATTTGACCAAGTTCTCATGACTTGTGACTTTTTGACTTTGGTGTCATTCTGTCGCATTTTTAACATTAAAATGACGTTTGGATGCCCCTTTAGCAAAAACTAGCTGTACGTGATGACCTAGTCACCCGAAACATATGAAAAGTGGGTCCTAGGGTAAAGGGGATGCTCTGAGTGTGAAAACGAGCATCCCCATGCCAAAATCGGACTCCGTACCACACTTTTATTACATTTACAATTTTCCCATTTAAACCATTAAAAATGCCCTAATTTTGCGAGAAAATTTATTTTTCTTGGAATTGAACAAAAACTTAGGGGGACCTAGCACATGTCCATACGACTCAATGTTGATGGCTAGCATCCTCATATACATTGACACCTAGTCTCTAATAACCTTCTAAGGCCTAAACACCAAGACGAATACCCCAACTTTGGAGGTATGAGTGAAAAACTCGAAAATTATTAGTTGTTTGTTCAACAACGAATAATTAACAAAGGAAAAAACGCTTTGGGTTAGTCGGATTGATGTCTAAGTCCTAGAAGATGAGTCTTTTGCATACAGCGCTCATGCTAGCACATTTATTACAATTCCCTCAAGTGGGTATGAACATGTGGTACAAAAAATAAATGGGCCTAGAAGGCCTGATGAACTTCTGAACTCTGATCATGAACAAGTATCCTTATTCAAACTTTGCCAGTTCACTTGAAGTCCAACTAAGTATGACCTAGTCGGCAACAGGAATCACCTGTAGTTGTGTATGGGCAAGGAAAGAAATGGCTTCCTGTTCCTCAAAATGAACCATGACTAGGCCAAAATCATCTCAATGACGTCATGCAGGGTCAGTCATGACTAAGTGGGAACTGCAGCTGCTAGCTCTTAGTATCATGTCCACTAATGATCATCTCAATACTGCTCATCACTGTAAGGACTGGCCTGAACTGGGACAAAAATGGTCTGCTGCATCATGGTAGCACCCGCTACTATGGATGTGATAACAACTGGATCATAAGATTTTTCTCTTTAGGGTCCCTCTCCTTGTGGCAAATGGTCTTTCATCTTGTTTCAGCTCCATTTCTTTCAGTCACATTTATAGGGAGAAGAATAGCCTGGTAGATGGGAAATCAAACAAGGCACAGCATTGGATGAGTGTCTTGAACAAATCACAAAAGTGAAAAGTGGGGATATTTCAGTAAGCTTTATGCTCTCTCGCTGATTGCATACTTGTTTTTAGTTTAACCAGTTTTAGTTACTGGGCACTGGTCTGTTTATGTTCTGCTGATGGTAGATTTCAAAAGGGGTTTTTGAGCCTGTGGTTGTTACATTTTGAACTTCTGGATTGTAATGAACAGTGGTCTGGAGTCTGCACATTGTGCTCCTGATTATGTTGACTGTATGGCAGCCTACCAATTGTACTTTAAAAAAAATTTAAATAAAGGAAGTTGCAACTCTTTTCTTTGGAAATGTCAAGAAAGTTAGAATGCAATGTAACCTACTTGAATTCTGAAGGGAAGATTGGTGATTGTGCATGCATATTGCACATTGGGATGCCTTTAGTGAGGTGAAAGAGCATGCCCAAGGACAATAAATCTCCCTGTGGTACAAATTCTCATGGTTAGCACCATCTGATGATCATGGCCATTTTTTGTGCAATGGAAACTCACAAGGTCCTTGCTCACTAATCTATGGCTCTTCCAGCTTGCCATATCTATCATCAATCACATACAGTGAATAAACTGAAAAGTGATGAACAACTCAAATGATGCCATTTCATATCAACAACTTGCACAGCACCATTTCATATTAGCAACATATCTATCACTCACTTGACACATTTCATATTGGTCGCTTGTATAGCACTTTTCATAGTGGTCATTCAAATGACACTTTCTATAGATTTTACTTCACATGATTATAGATGCAGAGCCAACTTAAGTTTACAATCACTAATTTCACGTCCAGGACTAAGGCTGATGATGATACAACAAGAATAATTTATTTGTGTACCTTGAAATTAGATTAACTTTGCAATACTGCAGTCTGTTGTCAATTTTTATGCCGGAATTTGTCTTCTATGATGATTATGATTATGATCATGCAATGTTTTAGCGAAAAACTGTCATTATAATATAGGTGTGAGAATGTAGAAGTATGAATAGTACCATATGTGAATGTTTTCAAAAATCCTAAATCACATGAAAAATGTGTTTAGAAAGCAAATTTTTACATTAACTAAGGATAGAGAAGCATCGTGTTGTTGGGGAGAAATGGCAGCCATCACCTATATATATATATATATATATATATATATCAATCCATGTGTACTAATTTTCTAGGTCATCACAGTAATAAATGTAGGGAAGCTGCTATAGACTTGTAACGCAACTGCTATGAAGAGCATGCCAGATGTCTCATCAAGTGTAGTACAGCTTCATTAATTGAGTGGTATGACTGCCATAAGTGACTGGTCAAATCACCACTATTTCAGCTCTTGCTGTGTCATGAAAATATTTGTTCTTTCTATTACCATGTTATTTTCAAATTTTTTTAAAGTGCATTTTGCTGTCTTTGCATTCACATTATTCTTATGCATGGATGTAGAAAAACTAGTTAAAGGGACAAGGATGTCAAATAAACGAAATGTTTGTGCAGCCTTAACTACAAACCTGATCTCAAATGTAGAAACATTGATGGGAACGTTAAGCTATTTTGAGTTAATACTTTTAGCTGGTACAAGTTGCTTACTCAAAAGCACCAAACAATGATACTATGCTTACTCAACTTTCCAAATGCAGAAAAGGATGGAACGAGAATAGGCATCTCCCGAATAGTTTTGAACTGTTCCTACATAAGCTTCGAAATATTCCAATCCAAAGTCCAAGAGATGAATGCTATAATGAACTATTGAATTTTTTTATAAAAATAGCAAAAAATGATTGCCAAGAACTTCTGAGCCTGAACTAAAAATAATAGCAAGGACATTACCCATACATAAATAATACATGTCATGTTTCTAGATGTTGAAATTGAACAAGTACTAACAATAAAAAATAAGTCCAAACTACCCTGTTCATTTATTCTTACATATATTCCTCAATCATAAAATATAAGATAATTTGCCACATTGTAGGTCTACATTACAGCCCAAAGAATAAAAACCATCAGATGTCTTTAATTATTGGGTTTGTGTTTCCTCTTGCTCACTGTCGACAACCATGAACTTTGAAGTGACCCAAATCTTATTGAATGGTTCTCAAGTTTAAAATCATGGTCTTTTTTAGGACCCTGGGGGCTTGTCTGAGATCAGATTTAACTTTGGTATCTCTTATAAAACTATGCTAATGTATCTCTGTTGTCTACTTGACGACTAGCAATGAGGCCTCACAGTAGTTCTCTTGGGCATCAAAAGTGACTCTTTCATTCAAAATCAGGAATGTGGCTGATATATATTCAACTTCCAATAGTACACAATGAATTTGTTGGTAGGGCATCTAATCAAACTCTTTTCCACTTTTCAGGTATTGTCGTAGTTGTGGCACTCTTCATCTGGGATAATAGGAAGGAAGAGGAACAAATTGCCCAAATTTCCCGGGATGAAACTCTTTCAAGGTTGCCTTTGCGCCTATCAACTGATCGTGTTGTAGAACTTGTACAGTTACGGGATACAACTCGGCCTGTGAGTCATTTTCATAACTGGATCCAAATTTTTTGAGACTGGTGTATCTTGATGTTTTTAATTTTTTCATTACACCTATTCATGGAGGATTCTCAGGGAAGTTTGTCTGTAGGTAATTTTGGCAGGGGCAAAAGATGTGGTAAATAGAGCAGTTCAAAGAGCTGAGAAGTTTCGCAATGATCTTGTCAAAAGGGGAGTTCTTCTAGTACCTTTAGTTTGGAGCAGTGAAAGTAAAAGTAAAGGTTCTATCAGAAAGAAAGGTTTTGGAAGTTTACGGAAGCCAGCAATCTCTAGCCTTTCATCCAGTGTAAGAAACAAAAATGTGGTGAATCATGCAATGGCAGATTATATGTTCTTCAGTTAAGGAACAGAAATGGAAACAGATTAACAATTTGATTCCATTGCTTATTCGATTATTATGAACTTTTCTGTTGGTTGTTATCTTATTGCTGGTTTAACTTCCCTACTATTCAGACGGGATTTTTTAATTAGTTAGCAATTGAGACAATCACTCCCCAAAAGGAAAAAGAATACTCAGAGAAAGATTTATAGTCTTGCATGGAAGATTCACAAATAGAAACCTTTGGGCATGTTTGGGTGCTTAAAAAGTGACATTACATGTTGGGGAAAGTGGGGTTATTTTGCTTCTATTTAGGTGCTGGAAGAGATGTCTTTTTGTGTTTGGCTAATTGAATAGATAGATACTAGTACCATATTAGGGCAATTAAAGATAGATTGGTATGTGATCATGGGAATAATGTAGGATTCAGTTCTAACTTCTATGATATAAGCTGTTCAGGTTCCTTCCTAATGACAGGACCATGTCCTCTACATATATTTGACACAAAATTATACTGTTTCAATGACAAATTGTTTATAGCTTCTCAACCTTTCCGATCAATATTCTTTATACGTGGTCATTTGATCCACATTACAACTCACATTCTTGAGATTTACTGGGCAGGACCCTAGGTGAACTTGGAGAGTTGTCCAATGTCACCACACAACACCCTCCCTCTCTTTAGGCCAGCTCTTCTCCGGCACAAGGGGGGAATCCTAAGAGAACTCTAAGCCAAACAAATAATAATCACAAGGACCACTTCTTGACCTGGGAGGAGAAATATGAATTCTGATTTTTGTATTTGTGATTTTCAGATTTGTAAACAGCAAATAGAAAAGTTGATTTATGGTTTTTTAATGGTTGGTTGAGAGTAGGATTAGTGCCTAAGGTATAGTTGGGCATATCGGGTCTAAAAGGAAGCTGATATAATTTACTTTTGAGAAAATGAATGCATATAGCCCAAATGAAGAACTTACAGGAAACATATATTGCTGGCCACCAACACAAAAATCTTTTGAGAAGAATCCAACTTAAGAAAGATCTCCCAATGCATCAAAGGGTGCGTCTACTACAGCGTTATGCAAAAATACAGCTAATCCAATTAAATTTTATTTTTCCAAAAATATATACAAAGAACAGAAAGGGTGAATGAACCACAATTACTATTCTTCTAATCAAGGAAAGACATTGCTCAGATTACAATCCTTTGACACATATTTGATGCGGAAAACCTAAATATTAGTCTTCAGCAATTAGGCACAAAACATATGCTTCAAATTCCAATGTAACTTCAAACAATTGTCTCTAATAGTTCTCCAAACTGGAAACAACCATTACAATGGTAGGAGCTTTTCTTATATAAAGAAGAAGCTCAAAACCTTCTCACAATAAAACAATATCATCCTAAGCAAAACCCTAGATCTATCCTAGGGAGGAGTAAACAAAAGATATCCTCCAACTACCTCCTAAATGAAAAGTCAAACAAGTAATAAACAAAGCTAATGTGAAGTGGGAAGTCCACATGTCATTTATCTCCAAGAAAAACACACCCCGAAGTGATGATGTCCCTGTTATCATGAATCTTGTAGTTTCCCTATGAGATGATCCTATTCAGGACGACAAAGGAAAGGCAACCAAAGTTGTGACCTACGATATCCAAGACTTCCGAAAGAACTCGGATGTCACACCAGTGAAGGATACCGACACTTTGGACCTAGTGAGAACACAGAGCCGAAGGGGCGTCCCTATGACCAAGAAACCCTAAAAACAAGGAAAATGAACAGGTAGTCGAAGGAAACTTGGCAGAATCTCTTAGTAGGTTAATTATATTTTAGAACGAATACCAAGAGATTCTGAGCATCCAGATGAAAAGCCCCAATTTTGCCCTAGGGTTTTATGTAGAAAAATGGGATCTAAGGCAAAATGGTGAAAATTACTGAAATTGGATACTCAAAGTGATTGCTGGATGTAAGATTAGGCGAATAAAACTGAAACCAACAATACCCAATTTGCGGTTTGTGAAATACCCACTTTCCCCAAGGGGGGCGTTTTTCCCTAAGTAGCAGGCCAGTGCTTTAGATGGGAAAATGGAGTCCGATTGTAATGAAACTTTAAACTTAGAGGTTTTATGTTAAATCCGAAGTGGGTTTTAAATTTTATAGCTCGCCGCAAGTTAGAACCTATAGATCTACGAAATGAGGGTTTTAATGTAATAGAATGATGAGCACTGCAGATACAGAAAATAAAAGAAGAGAAACTTACCTGCGAGACATACCTGGATCTTGCAGATGAACTGAGAAATGATGAAGAATGCCACATTCCCGTCAAAATGAACTTTTTCGAGGAAGATCTTGTTGTTATTTTGCCACAGCTAGTCACCCTAGCGCCTCCTTCAACCTGCCAGATTAGAGAATGATCAACTGATTAGACAAACGAACGAGATCTGCAGAATACAAAAAAGAAAGAGAATAAAATATCATAAAGAACAAGATACTCCTTGATTCTAACACCCAGGAGCCTTGATTCGAACACCCAGAAGCTGGACGAAAGTGAGTTGCCCCACAAAAACACCCTCTCTCTCCTAACGTGCCGCCTTTTCTTGCAGATGAGATGGGTAAAGAAAAAATGCAAGATGTATCCCGAATAAAGCTCAGTATAGAAGAGTAGCAATGCCAATCATCAGATCATCAAACCATCCACAAGATACACAGAAGAATAATCCCAGACAAAAATCTCTTTATTAGAATTGTGGCACCGAAGCTCATCCGTTACAATAGGGGGGTCACCTCTCTTAAATAGTTTGAGAAAGACGTGAACCCTAACTTTCTTTTTCATCCAACGGTTGAGATTATAACATCATCAAATGGTGGAGATAAAAAATACATAAATCATCACATGGATCAAGTGACTAAGTCAAAGAGGGGGTGCACTTTGCTCAAGCACGCCTATCCTAAGTCAAAGTCACAATATAACATAAGTTGTGACATGATAGTACATAGGAGGGGGTCACTAGTGGCTTAATTCCCCTTGGCCCCTTTACAACTTCATAATACGAGATAAAACAATGAAATACATCAATGGCCAAGTTGAGGGGGCGCCCCTTAGGGGGGTTTCCTCACTGGCTGAGCCATAATAAAATAATCCGGACATCTGCTGACTTAAAACTGCTGAAGGGCTATTCGGGATGCTGAAATACATCATCTGTCAAAATTCCAAGCCATTTCGTTGACCTAGGAGGCCAAATCGATTTTTTCAGTGATTTTTCTAGTTCATTTTTTGCTGGTACAATCTCTGGAAACTGATAAATCTACCATAACTTTGTCCAGGGTGCAAACTGGGGCAAACTGACTGCTCTGGATGATCTGGAGACATAGAAGAATGGTATAAGTGACTACTCATACCCCTTGGAACACTACTCTGCTCTAGGAGAACCAATCATACTGCCATTTGGAATAAAATTTGATCATTTGGTCAATAATTAAGTGATAATAATCACTTTTTTGGAGAATTGAGGCCAAACTCTCAAAATTGAAACCGCAGTATTGGTCCTAGGCATGTCTGGAACAAATATAGACCATGTTGTATTTTTGAGTCATTGCCTTGGGAACCGTGATTAACTTTTAGTCAACTAGGTTGACTAGGTCAAAGTACCCAAAATCAAGGTGAGATACTAAATCAATATGATCCTGCAAGTTGCAACCATCCAAGGTAAGAAATGCTCCAATGGTGTATATCAAAACCAAACTTGAATCAGTTAGTTGACCAAGTCAAAGTACCCAAAATCAAGGTGAGATACTAAATCAATATGATCCTGTAAGTTGCAACCATCCAAGGTAACAAATGCTCCAATGGTGTATATCAAAACCAAACTTGAATCAGTTATTCATAATCATGGTGACTAATAATAATAATAATAGTAAGATGTACCCGTGCTTCTGAAGAATCTTGGAACTTTCTGGAAATCTGCTTGTTCATGCCATACTTGCAAAGGGTAAACAATGTGCCATAGATGGGTGAGGATGTAAGAACAAGGTTTAGGCAAAGGGAAATGACTTTTAACCGACTTTAACTCAATGATCTATCTGAATGATGCATAATACAATCTACCAAGGTGACATGTATGGCAGATAGCAAACAGGGGATGGAGGTGTGTAATGTCCTCTTCTGCTTAGGCATTAAGGATCGGCCCGCTAACCTATGTGATTCTTGTAGGTTTGAGCGGGTACTGACAGTTAAGGAATCAACCAAAGACTGATGCCATATACATAAGATCTAGGGCATCAATGTTATATCACTTGTAATGTCCTCATTTGATTAGGCATTGAGGGCCAAAACCGCTAACCTATGTGATTCCTGTGGGTTCAAGCGGTTACTGACAGTTAGGGAATCATCTAAAGACTAATGCCATCTATAGAAAATCTAGGGCATCTTCATGTTATCACCATTAGGTCAAGAAGGGCCACCAGGGCCAAAGGCCACCATCATGCATGCCATCTAAACATTATTTAATGATGCATGCACTCATTTAAGTCTCCATGTGCATGCATGCAAGTCAATTGCAAATTAGAAAATAAAGTGACCTAATTAGGTCAAAGATTAGGGTTTTTGCAGTTGAAAGTTATAAAAGGAAGATAAAGTGAAAGGAGACTCACTTTTGATGATTATTATTTTAGAGCTCTTGAATAGTAGCACAGCATGCAGCACAACAGTTGGGGTTGGAGACGACGTCTTCAGCTAGCGGGGTTTTGGCAGTGAGATAATTGCCCTAGTCTCATTCAGGGTAAGAGATACAGGTTCACCATTTGCTCTTCCATTCATTCATAGTTATCCAGTATACTGTAGAGATTGTTGTAGGGGCACGTGTGCAGCCGTAAGGGGTTTTCAGCCAGAAAGCTCTAATCATTTGCTAGGTCTTCAGATCTCAGTTTTACTTCGCAACCCAGGCACCATTCTCATCATCGGCATCTTACTCTAGTACCCGGTGATTATCAGATTCGATCGTGCTCATCCTCAGCAGTTATCAGCCATTTCGGGATCAGGGGGGCGTGAGCAGCTGCACCTCTAGAACAATTCGCTAGCCTGCCTAGAGACCTCAGAACTTCTGCATGTGCTAGGCATTCTCTCCGGCATGGGAAGGCTATTAGTCCTGCAAATCAGCAGCTTCATCGGACACCTCCTTCACTGAAAATGTCACCCTTAGCTGATCTGGGGTTCGTGCTGCTGGGGTTTCACTGGAAGCAGAAGATATCGGTTCTTCTTTGATTCAGCTCTTGATGCATGCATACTCTCTAAGGAGCAATCTAGCCAGCTTATCAGTGGTAAGTGTTCATTCTATCCCACAAACCCTAACCCTAATTTTTGCTATAAAATAGGGATTTTTGCATGGCAGTTTGCATGCCTGGTTGTATCAGCGTATTTGCTTAGAATTAGAAAATATTGGGATTTGGGATATTACATCACCATTGGGTCGAAGAGGGCCACCAGAGCCAAAGGCCACCTGCATGCATGACATCTGAGCATTATTTAATGATGCATGCACCCGATTAAGTCTACATGCGCATGCATGCAAGTCAACTGCAAATTAGAAGTTAAAGTGACCTAATTAGGTCAAAAGTTAGGGTTTTCGCAGTTAAAAGTTATAAAAGAAAGATAAAATGAATGGAGAAGACACTTATGATTATTATTAATTTGGAGCTTCTTGAGTAGTAGCATAGCGTGTGGCCACAACTGTTGGGGTTGAAGACGACGTCTTCATCTAACGGGGTTTTGACAGTGAAATATTTGCCCTAGTCTCATTGAGGGTAAACCATCCAGGTTGACCATTCGCTCTTCAACTTATTCATCCAGTTGCAGTTATACAGTATCCATCAGAGATTGTTTGTAGGGACACATGTGCAGCGGTAGGGGGGTTTTTAGTTGGAAAACCACAAATCATTCGCTGGGTCCTCAGATCTTCGTTTATCTTCAGAATACTGGCACCATTCTCATCATCGATATCATCCTCTAGTACCCGATGATTATCAGCTTCCGGTTTGCTCATCCGGAGTAGTTCTTAGCAGTTTGGGAATCAGGGGGGCATGAGCAGCTAAACCTCCAGTTCAATTCGCTAGCTTGCTTAGTGATCTCAGAACTTCTGCATGTGTCAGGCATCCTCTCCGGCATGGGAAGACTACCACTCCTGCAAATCCTCAGCTGCAACAGACACTTCCTTCACTTAAAATGTCACCTTTAGTTGATTGAGGGTTCATGCTGCTGGGGTATCATCGGAGGCAAGGAGCACTAGTTCTTCACCAGATCAGCTCTTGATGCATGCATATTCTCTCTGGAGCATTTTCAGCCGGATTATCAGTGGTAAGTGTTGATCTATCATCATAAGATTCTCTGCCCTAGTTAGCTATAAAATAGGGCTATTTGCTCGGGACTTCGCATGCAAATTTATTTTCAGTATTATTGTAAATTGGGAGGCTTAAGCAAGCCCTAGTGTAGAAAACAATTGAATATCCGCATCTGGGATATTACAGTGGTATCCGAGCTATTTTCCTTGCCATTTGTGGGCATGCAAAAATTATAAATGAATTCAAGAAACCCATACAACATTACTCACATGAGACAGAGGTATAGAGACAGAGAAGAGGAGTTAGAGGACATAGATTTGGGGAACAGAGAGTATCGGTTTGGAAAAGGCAAAGAAACAATGGCCGATGATGATAAAACAACTTTCAGTAGTCTCATATCAGCCATAAAAGAACTCACTAGTGGGCAAAAAGAAATGATGAGCACCTTCAGACAAATGATTGAGAAGAATGGGCCCACCCCACACAGTCCCTTATTCCCCAACAGTGATAGGGTATCCACTAGCAGTAGTAGGGAGCACTTACATACCAACATGCAAAGCCATCCCCATATATACAAGCCTTTCCGACCTACCATGCCTCAATTCTTAGATAGTCCAGCTGCAGTGCCTCTAGCACAAGCAGAACCAGAAGAACCCATGAGTGCCTATCTGAGAGAATATAGAGCTTTAGGAGAGGACTTCCATTCAGCCATGACCTTCACTGACTTCTGCCACTTTAAAAGTAAGAACAAACCCAAAGCTTACGATAAGCCATTCACCCAGAACTATGAGTTACAACGCACTGTAGGGAAACTGACTATCCCTACCTTTGAGGGAACCCGAGGTGGCCCAGCCAGGAATTAGGTGCAGAAGTTGGATACATACTTCCAGCTCAACCCCATGATTGAGACAAATGTCATTAAATTGACTACTTTGCATTTGGATGGAGAAGTCGATGAGTGGTGGTACCACGGGCTAGTGACACTGGGTCACAACACCATCACCTCATACCCAGATTTTACACAGAGGCTCATTGAGCGGTTTGATCGGAAGGATTCGGAGCTACACTTTAGGGAGTTGGCACAACTCAAGCAGACAGGTAGTGCAGATGCATTTATTTCTGAGTTTCAGAGGATAGCAGTCATGGTCGCAGATATATCAGAGAGCAGGTTGATTATGTTGTTCATTGAGGCTCTCATTGAACCCTTATGGGGATGGGTCAAGTCTTATAGGCCCACCACCTTAGTAGATGCCATCAGCCGGACTAGAGACTTGCAGGATGCAGTGCCCAAGAATAGGTTTCCTCCCAGGACCAATTTTCCTATTAAAGATCAAGAAAGGAAACCCTTTCAGAAAGAACGGCCCAAGAAAGAATGGATGGACAATGATACCCGACAGGACCTTAGAAGAAAAACGTTATGTTTCACTTGCCAGGAACCATGGATACTCGATCACAGATGTTCAGGGAAAGGAAAGGCCTACTACATAGAGGCTTATTCTGACAGTGAGGAGGATGAGGATTACCAGGATCAGGAGCAGGGAGAGACAACAGAGACAGTTGCTGAGGAACAGGCCTCAAGAGGTACCATTGCTACCATGATAAGGGTTCCTAGATTCCACACTCTTCGGATCAGAGGTACCGTACAGGGCCATAGAGTGGGAGTACTGATAGATGGTGGGGCATCCCACAACTTTATTGATGCTGCATGGGTTAAAAAGAGAGACATTCAGACTGAGAGCTTTGATGGGTTTTCGGTAGCAGCAGCAGGTCACACCATCGAGTGTAGTCAGAGGATTCCTAATTTAAAAGTAACGCTTGGGAATTATACAGTGATAGAGACATTCTATGTGGTAGATTTACCTGACATGAATGTGGTACTAGGAGTTCAGTGGCTGTATTCCATAGGGAAGTATTCCACAAACTACTAGACCATGGAGATGGAGTTTACAGGAGCAAAAGGACAGAAGGTAGTATTGAGAGGGATGAATACCTATCCTCCCACAACAATGACATCACACAGGATGGAGGCAGTACTTTGTTAGGGAGATATTGGGTGGGTTGCAGAGTGTATGGTTACTTTCAGGAAACCACCAGATGAGGCCACACAACATCCAGCAGATATAGAGGCCTTACTGCAAAAGCACAAGGCAGTATTTGGAGACCTTCCAGCAGGCCGACCTCTAGATAGGGGGATTTGAGCACATTATTGAGTTAGAGGAGGGGACCCAAGCAGTTATTACCACTCCTTACAAACATCCCAAGAGGTATAAAGATGAGATAGAGAGTACAATCAAGGAACTACTCAAGTTGGGGTACATCAAACCTAGCTCCAGTCCCTTTGCATCTTCAGTAGTGCTAGTGAAGAAAAAAGATGGAACCTTACGCATGTGCATTGATTACAAGGCACTCAATAAGAAGACCATAAAGAACGGGTATCCCATCCCTAGGATTGATGAGTTGATGGATGAACTACAGAGGGCAAAGTACTTTTCCAAAATTGACCTCCTCTTAGGGTACCATCAGATTCAGGGAACAGGATGTTCTAAAGACCGCTTTTCGTTGCCACTACGGACATTATGAGTTTCTAGTGATGCCATTTGGACACCAGCTACTTTCCAGTCATGCATGAACCATATCTTCAAGACGTAGCTACGTAAATATATTCTGGTATTCTTTGACGACATATTGATATACAGTCGAACTTGGGAAGAACATTTGAGACATCTTGATGAAGTACTTGGTATTCTACAGGAGAAGTCACTATATGCCAAAATGTCCAAGTGTGAGTTCGGCATGCAGGAGATGTTGTACTTAGGACATGTGATAGGGGCCAACGGGGTCTAGGTGCACTTAGAGAAGATTCGAGCAATTTTGGATTGGCCTACACCTAAAAATGTGATAGAACTGAGGGGCTTTTTGGGCTTTTGCACCTACTACAGGAGGTATGTCAGTGGGTTCTCACAGATGACCGCACCCCTCACAGATCGTACCAAGAAGGGGGCATTCAGTTGGTCAGAGACAACACAACAGACATTTGAGAAAATGAAGAAGGTAATGAGTTCATGCCCAGTATTAGCTTTACCAGACTTTTCTCAATCCTTTGTGCTAGAATGTGATGCTTTAGGAGAGGGAATTGGGGCAGTTTTGATGCAGAACAACCACCCCATTGCATTTGAGAGCAGGAAGCTCAAAGACTATGAGCGCCACTATTCGATATATGGAAAGAGATGTTAGCCATCCTCCATGCGCTAACCAAGTTCAGGCAGTACTTAGTGGGTGCCAGGTTCAAGGTTAAGACAGATCACAACAACTTGAAATACTTCCTAGAGCAGAAAGAGCTAAACGAGAGACAACAGAAATGGGTAAGCAAATTTCAGGCCTATGACTTCGAGATTGAGTACGTAAAGGGGAAAAACAATGTAGTGGCTGATGCACTTTCCAGACGACCAGCTACTTTATCCCTTACGAGCATTTCATCAGATTGGAGGTCTTGTCTTTTGGTTGAGTACTCCAAAGATAAGTTTGCATGCGAGCTACTGGATGGACAGATTCAGGATGATAGGTACAGGGTCATTGATGACATCATATACTACAAAAACATAATCTTCTTGGTTCCAAAGTCTCTCCTCAAGAAGAAAATTTTACAGGCATCACACGATTCACCATTAGTAGGGCATCGGGGGTTTCTCAAGACCTACAGACAGATTAGGGAAAGTTTCTCATGGGAGGGCCTCAAGAAAGATGTGATACAACATGTTAGGGAGTGCAGCTTGTGCCAACAAAACAAAATAGAGCACAACCACCCAGCTGGTTTACTACATCCCTTATTCTCGAGCAGAAATGGGAGAGCATCTCTATGGACTTCATTACTAGGCTGCCCAAGGTTCAAGGCAGAGACTGCTTGTACGTAGTAGTGGACAGATTGACCAAGTTTGCTCACTTCTTTGCCATATCCTTAGATTATTTAGCAGCACAGGTAGCAGAACTATTTTTCAGAGACGTATTTAGACTCCACGGGTTACCCAAGACCATTGTTAGTGACAGGGACTACAAATTCACAGGAGCCTTTTCGTAAGAGCTTTTCCGGTTAGTGGGGACCGAGTTAGCCATGAGCACAAGTTATCATCCGCAGAGTGACGGACAGACAGAGATTGTCAACAAGTGGATCGAGGGATACTTGAGAAATTACGTATCAGGTCAGCAGAGGACATGGATCAAATGGTTACACTTGGGTGAACACTGTTACAACACCACCTACCATATGACCATTGGGATGACCCCTTTCCGAGCCCTGTATGTGTATGATGCTTCCACTTTCGCAGACAAGATATTTGGCGATAGCAGGGCCCCCAAGGCCAAAGAGTGGATTCAGGAGGGTCAAGATATCCTCAAGATACTTAGGGAGAACATACAGGCTGCTCAGAATCAACAGAAGATAAATGCGAATAGGCACAGGGTTGAGCGTAGTTTTGAGGTGGGAGACTTCGTTTATTTACGCCTCCAACCTTACATACAGTCATCTCTTAAAAAGAAAGGAGCGAAAAAACTCCAACCTCGCTTCTATGGTCCATACAAGATAATTCAGAAGGTTGGAGAGGTAGCATATGAGCTAGAACTACCCCCAGAGAGCAAGATTCACAACGTATTTCATGTCTCCAATCTCAAGAAGGAAGTCGGTCAGTAGGTTGTTACATCTTCCGAGCTGTTGCCCCTTGACGAGGGGCAATTGATTCTGGTTTCGAAGCGCATCCTAGATGTGCGAGAGCAGAAATTGAGGAACAGAATCATCAGAGACTACTTGGTTCAGTGGAAAGATCTGCCTATAGAGGAGGCCACTTGGGAGGCAGAACAGGTATTACAGCACCCAGCTTTACAGTTGCTTGAGGACAAGCAAATTCGAGTGGGGAGGACTGTAATGTCCTCTTCTGCTTAGGCATTGAGGACCGACCCGCTAACCTATGTGATTCTTGTAGGTTCGAGCAAGTACTGACAGTCAAGGAATCAACCGAAGACTGATGCCATATATAGAAGATCTAGGGCATCAATATTATATCACCATTGGGTCGAAGAGGGCCACTAGAGCCAAAGGCCACCGGCATGCATGACATCTGAGCATTATTTAATGATGCATGCACCTGATTAAGTCTCCATGCGCATGGATGCAAGTCAACTGCAAATTAGAAGTTAAAGTGACCTAATTAGGTCAAAAGTTAAGGTTTTCCCAGTTGAAAGTTATAAAAGAAAGATAGAGTGAATGGAGAAGACACTTATGATTATTATTGATTTGGAGCTTCTTGAGTAGCAGCATAGCGTGCAGCCACAGCAGTTGGGGTTGAAGACGGCGTCTTCAGATAACAGGGTTTTAGGAGTGAAATATCTGCCCTAGTCTCATTCAGGGTAAACCATCCAGGTTCACCATCCGCTCTCCAACTTATTCATCCAGTTGCAGTTATCCAGTATCCATCAGAGATTGTTTGCAGGGACACGTGTGCAACCATAGGGGGTTTTTAGCTGGAAAACCCCAAATCATTCACTGGGTCCTCAGATCTCCGTTTATCTTCAGAATACTGGCACCATTCTCATCATCGGTATTGTCCTCCAGTACCCGGTGATTATTAGCTTTCGGTTTGCTCATCCGGAGCAGTTCTCAGCAGTTTGGGAATTAGGGGGGCGTGAGCAGCTAAACCTCCAGTTCAATTCGCTAGCCTGCTTAGTGATCTCAGAACTTCTGCATGTGTCAGGCATTCTCTCCGGCACGGGAAGACTACCACTCCTGCAAATTCTCAGCTGCAATAGACACTTCCTTCACTGAAAACGTCACCTTTAGTTGATTGAGGGTTCATGCTGCTCGGGTATCACTGGAGGCAAGGAGCACCAATTCTTCACCAGATCAGCTCTTGATGCATGCATATTCTCTCTGGAGCATTTTCAGCGGGATTATCAGTGGTAAGTGTGTTGATCTATCATCATAAAATTCTCTGCCCTAGTTAGCTATAAAATAGGGCTATTTGCCCGAGACTTTGCATGCAAATTTATTTTCAGTATTATTGTAAATTGGGAGGCTTAAGCAAGCCCTAGTATAGAAAACAGTTGAATATTCGCATCTAGGATATTACAAGGTGTCTCACAAATGGATAAAATACTTGGATATGCTTGCCTTAGACTCTTACAAGTTTTCCTTTGCACTTTATTTGCAATATAGGTCAACCTTCAAAGGCAAGTGCCCTGGAAGACTTCTGGGCTCCAGTACTGACAAAGACCCAGCCTTTGTAGGCTAGTCTCACCCTGTGGCCCTATGGGGACCAATGAGCTGAACATTATACAAAGAGTGAGTGCTCATCCTTTGACCATTAACCTTTTCAATATACTTTACATTTAACAAGATAGTAGCCAGCCTACAAGAGCAGGTGCCTTGGAAAGCCTTCTGGGCTCCAGTAAATGACTAAGGCCTAGACCCATTGCCAGCGAGCAGTCCATAGCCTTGACAGGTTTGCCTCTCCTTGCTGCCCTTGTGGAGGGCGGATTGAGCTTTACATTATACAAGGAATGAGTGCTCAAACTCTTGGCCACTGACTACTTTTAAACATTTGACTTTTGCATCCTTTAGATATAGCTTTTATGTGTTCTGATGCTTTAGTGTTTAGCAACACTGTTATGGTGGAGCACATGTTTTGAGGACTAAAGGAGAACTACCCTGTGAACCCAGCCACACAGGCCAAGCCACATACTTCGTAGCCAAAGACACAAAATAACATGGAGTCTATCATACATAGGGGTGACAATGGGGAAAATGATCTTCAATCTCACAAGTCTCAATCAGTCTAAGTCATGGGATAAAATTAAAGGTGGATGAACTGGATGGACAGGGACAAATGACATGGAACCACCCTGGCACTAAGGTTTACAATTTGTACAAGCATGTAATGGACAACAATCTTCACATCGAGTCCCTTGATTAATCATAACACAGGTTAGAGCAATATAAGATATAAGCATAGGTCACCTAATCATCCTAACCTGATAAGCATAGGTGTCTGACATACATCATAGAGCAAAATCAAACCAGGGAAATGTATACTCGATCTCACTAAATGTATACCTGTCTCCCATTGATAAGCCCATCTATAATTGTATGTACCAACTCTGATCTGCTACTCTGCTACAATGAACTAGATTATCACTAAAAGCATCTCAATGGACTCCTGAATCTCAATCTTGGCAAGGAAAATCTGATGATCAAGGTTCTGGAATAACAGAAGTTGTAAAGATCCATGCTAATACCTCATGTAAAAAGTAGCCTGGAATAGAATAAAAGACAAATCTGCATGCTGCATCATGGAAGCCCAGCTGCAAATGTATATGTGATAACATCTGGCTCCAACTGGGACAAGTGCTCTAATGAAGACAGTGCTTGAGAACCTCAGAGATCTCTGGTCCGCAGCACCATCAACAATAATTAATCTAGCATATCCAACACTCTGCTTTCCTTACAAACATTTACCTATTACCTACACGCATGGAAGCAAGAAATACCAGAGCGATATGTATGGGAAAAAATATATGCGTAAAAAAAATAAACCGACAAGAAATAAATGCTGAAAAGTAAATTCTAATCTATTCAAATTCAAATGTAGAACAATACAAATATTGACACTACTCAGAAAATAGAAGACTCATGCATCAATTAGACAGAAAACAGACTCAAACTACTGCTCAAAGAGCTTTTTCTATCCTACCTACTCTAACTGATGGTGAAAAATGATATGCTAAGTCATGCCAGGACAGTTCCTCAAATGAACTTGATTTATAGGAGTTTTAAATCTGTGACCATCTTTAGTATATAAGAAATACATGTTATCTTCAAATCGTTCTACTGTTAGTGGCCCCATCCAAAGGTTTCCTGATTGTCTTGAAATATAATTAAATGCACGATTCTCAACAATCACTTTATCACCATAAGAATACCTACGCTGGTTAATAGATGAAGACACAATTGGAATAGCTCGAGTAGGTATTATGGAGGCATGAAAGTTGCCTCTGTTATGGGGAAAAGGCATCGTCCTACTTCTTTCAGGCATAGTATTAAAACGTGGAGGACCCTCGTCTATGGGAAGGGCAATTCTTCCCACCAATATCTCTCTTATCTCCCTTCTTGGATGGCTAGGCTAACTTCGAACTTCTTTCGGGTGTGTTAACACAACTTCTTTAACCGTTTCCCCCACAGTCCAAAAATCTCTAAATACTTCATCGATATTAGCTTCAATGGGAGATATGGTGTCAAAATGGTTAACTTGTTTACTAGATCCTTCTCCACGGGGCATAGGCAGTTTTCCTTTTCTGGAGGCTTCAAAGAAGTTTCTTTCTACTACTTCCAATGATGTTAGAGGCACACCAGGAATGTGAGATGCATCAGATTGTTCATTTAACAGAATCTCAGGAGGTAACAGAAAACACGGAAAATGAGAAATTGATGGTTAGCGAAAATTATTTAGGTTTGCTCCTAGGCCTGGTGGTTCCTGTTGATTAGCTAATTCAGTTTGATCACCAGAAGGATTTTGGTTTTCATTTTCAACTACCAAGGGACAAATGTTAGCTTGAAAAGTAAGCAAGTTATTCAGGGAAAATTCCTCCCCAAAACCATCATTAACTAAAACATCCTCTTCCCAACTTTGATGAACCAGATTTATCCTTTCCTGTCTTATGTTATCTCTCAGATCCTGCCTAATCTCTTGAATGGGGTGGTGAATTTCTCTAGTCAGAGTATCAGGAATATCATTTATTATAGACAGTCTCACTATGAAATGTTGATTCAAAAGCTTTGATAGATAAATTGTTAGGGTGCTCAGATAAATGTTCGGCATTATTATCCATGATTTCCCCAACCAATTGTTGATGAATGAGCTCTTGTCTTAATCTGACCTCATCTTCATCCTCGGAATCAGAGCTACCTACTCCCATAAAGAAAACGGGCATATAATCATCTTCCTTTCTTGCCACGCTTATTCTTTCAACACCAGGGTATCTTTCCCATAAGTATTCTTCATCCCATCTTCGTAGGTTTCAAGGTATCCGTCAATGAAAGGCTCCCTACAAATTCTTATTAGATATCCGTCAGAATTGGGTATGCAAGCGTAAGATAAATCCATCATCAAGTAACCACCTAAACCAACATCCCATTTCCTAGACAACAACATGCAATATACAGGAGGCAGACCAATCACTACCACGTCCATCATGGTATTTAGATCAAGGCAAATTAAATTTTTTATTAGGCCATATGCTTGAACACTCCTGGAATCTATTCCACACACATTTCCTTATGGACGTGTGATTTCTAATCCCATTTCTTTCATAATGCTCAGAGGCATAACATTCATAGCAGCTCCAGAGTCTAACATGCAATTATGAAGTAAGAGGTTGTTGATTTGCAATGTGAGATAGAAAGGAGGGTGTCCTCCACTCTTCATCTCGTACACAACAGTGTGAATCTGGATAGGAGGGTCTACTTCTACCTCTAGGCCTCTAACACTTTGGATGTGACAAGACTCATAAATGATCTCGAGAGCATTTGCTATTTGGATATTATCAAAGAACTGTTGAACTTGATCTTTAATAGATGGTAGCTTTACTAATTCACTTAGGGACACATTTTGCATAACCTTATGCAATTCTTGTTCTATGTCTATCCTTAGGTCATAATCACAAAGATTTTGTTCTTCCAACTCTTCCTCTTCTAAAATTTTATGCTTATCTAGGAAAGGTGTTATGTCCTGCTCTGTATTTTTGCGTTGATAAACCTGTGTGGCAGGTTGTGTTGTTGTGCATACCAATTCTTCTTCTTCTTCCCAATCTTCATCTTCTAGCAAGATTCTACGAAAATCTTCCTCAATAAAATCTTTAACTAAATTCATGCTTTGATCATCAGGATCAAAAATTTCAGGCTCTTCTTCATGCTCCTCACATATGTTCACGTTTCTGCCTTCAGCTAGCTCACTTCTTCTAGGGTTTTTCCTATTTTCATCCACAGGCCCTCTTTGATTGTTCTAGTAAGGTCTTGGGTCGTAAGCATTCTCGTTTCTTTTTTGATCCCTAGTTCTTGCTATGCCCTTTGTGAAAAGTGTGAGGTTTTTCGTCATTTCAAACATTGCCTCTAAGTTAGGTTTCTCCTCGGTGACGGGTTCCTTAGCCTTCCTAGGTCTTGGATCACTACGGGAAGAAGAGGGAGTGTAAACATGAAAGAAGTTCTTCTTTCCCATAGATACTATGTTAGCTTTAGCTTTCTTGGCCCAGGTTTTAGCGGTTTTGAGATCATTAAGATTCTTTTCTTTAAGATTTAGACCAAACCAACCATCAAAATAATTTAAATAAAAGTATCAAGATAGTTTGAGATGTCGATCTTAAATCTTGGGGAACGTTCGAGACCAGTTTGTAAAATCTTATTTTGAACTCATGAATAGTCTCATTTTCTTTCCTTTTAACCTCAAGGCTCAAACAATTGATTTAACAGGAACCTATTGTCTGGCTTAGCTGACCAATCTTCTATAAGTTTTCTAGTAAAAGTATCGTACCCATTTAGAAATCTTGGAGGCAATCTATCAAACCAACTCCTGACATTTCCTTCTAATGATGCTTTGAGGGCAACCATATAGACATCTTCGGCTTCAACACTACATGCATCCATATAATTTCATACTGATTCAATATGCTCTTCAATTGGGATCGTAGAGGATCCATTGAACTTTGGTAATTTGTCAAAATACTTGTCGGGGATATCATGAGGAGCACCTTGAATGAGTGAGAAATCAAAAGGGGACGGTCTGGCTTGACTTTCAAATTTCCTAGGTCTTGCAGGAGGATTGGTGTGAGCCATTGGAGTGTTTACTCTAGGAGGACTACTCGGAGGAGTGGAGGAATTCAAACTATTGGTTGGAGAATCGAGTTGAATGAAAACAAGACTTGATTGAAAGGCTTCTAGAGGATTATTTAAGATTTGCCAAGGTGAATTAGTCACCCTCCAATAAAAGCTCGAAGACTGATCTTTGATATTTTTATTATGATGACGGATGTACGTCAATGAACTTTCAGGAATATTTCGACTGCGAAGGTTATACTCGTGGGTAGGTCTCTCAGGGGAGTCGCGTTGTGGAGGTGCCAGGTGAACAAATTGCTGTGTTCACCAAGATAAAATGTCGTAGGAGAGATAGAAAAAATACAATGATTGTGTTAAATTAAGTAATTGAAATATGATCATTGGATTTAAAACCATATGTGATATGAATGATTGTAAAGGTAAATGCATTCAGAGACACCGGAGGTACGTATAATGAACCAAGATAAGCCTCTACTTCCTTGACAACGGCGCCAAAAATGTTATCACGAATCTTGTAGTTTCCCTATGAGATGATCCTATTCAGGACGACAGAGGAAAGGAAACCAAAGTCGTGACCTACGATATCCAACTCAACAGTCTTCACATCAAACTCCTCAATTAATCATAACACAGGTTAGAGCAATATAAGATATAAGCATAGGTCACCATAATCATCCTAACTTGATAAGAATAGGTGTCTAACATATATCATAGAGAAAAATCAAACCAAGGAAATGTATACTTGATCTCACCCAATATACCTATCTCCAATTGATAAGCCCCTCTATAACTGTGTGTACCAACTTTGATCTGCTGCTTTGCTACAATGAACTAGATCATAAGTATTTCAATGGACTCCTGAATCTTAGTCCTGGCAAGGAAAATCTGATGAACAAGGCTATGGAATACGTGAAGCTGTAAAAATCCATGCTAATACCCCATGTAAAAAGTAGCCTAGAATAGAATAAGAGACAAGTCTACATGCTGCATCATAGAATCCCAGCTGCAAATGTATATGTGATAACAAATCCATCCTCCAAATCAGTCTCCTCTAGATTGTTATCCCAAGTCAAATATGTTCCTTCATTCTTGGCCGCATCACAACATCAAGTTGTAGGTGCACATAAACCAAGCTTTCTGCTCGATCTACATTCAAATTGTTTCTCTTCACATTTTGGATGAAGTTGTAGGTGCTCCAACACCTCTTTGTAGAAGAAGTGCTCCAACACCTCTCTGTAGAAGAAGTGTTAAAAACCTATGAAATCCCCTGTTATCACGAATCTTGTAGTTGCCCCGTAGGGTGATCCTATCCACGATGGCAGAGGGAAAGGCAACTAAAGTCGCGACCTACGATATCCAAGACCTTTGAAATAACTCAGATGTCATGCCAGTGAAGGATATCGACACTTCAGACTCAGTGAAAATACTAAGCCTAAGGGGCGTCCCTATAACCAAGATCCCTAAAATTGAGGAAGGAAAGTAGATAGTCCAGGGGAACTTGATTAAATTTCTTAGCAGGATAGTTAATTAGAGTTTTGTACAGTTACTAAGAGATTACAAGTGTCTGTGTGAAAAGCCCCAATTTTACCCTAGGGTTTTAAGCACGAAAAATTGGATCTAAGGGTAAATGGTGAGATTAATCAAAATTAGACACTCGGATTGATTGCTAGGTGTAAGATTAGACAATTGGAGGTGAAACTAACAATGCCCAGTTTGCGGAATTGAAGATACCCACTTCTCCCAAGGAAGGCGTCTTCCCCGAGAGGAATGGCCAATGCATTAGATGGGAAAATGGAGTCCAATGGTCACACAAATTTAAACTAACGGGTTTTAATTTATTTCCAATGTGGGTTTAAGTTTTAAAGCCAACCACGAACTAGAACCTACTAAACTAATAGATGAGGGTTTTAAATGAGGGTTTCGCCAGAAAATATTTTAAACTAATGGACTATAAATTTAAAACAAGAGATATAGAGTAGATCTTACTTAGAGAATTTTGTAGATTCCTTGCAAATGATGATTTATCCCGTCTCAATCAATTTGAAGCAATTCAGATGAAGCACCAGGTGAAATTGATTTATTCAAGTGAGGTAGTGCGACCCTCTTCCCTGCACAGTCAAATTACCGAAGTGAGTTTTGCTACGTAAGAAAAATGAACTATAGATGTAAGAAAAAAAGAACATATCAAAGATCAAAGATACTATTGAAAAACCCCTTGATTATGAAAACGTTTTCAAGAGAAACGAGTTGGGAGAACGCCCTCCTGCATGCAAAACACTATCTTCAAAAAATATTTGATACCCCGGAAAAATATTTCAAATGCTAAGCAAGATAAAATTTCCAATCATAGATAAGAACATCCCACAAAGAAGATCCAAGAATTTTCGCAAAAAATCTCTTTATTCAAATATTCAGAGCCAAGTGTACAAAATTTCCCGATAGAACACAATGAGGGGGGTCTCGTCTTTATATAGATTTCGAGAGACAGAAACCCTAATTTACTTTTTCATCCAACGGTTGAGATTAAAACATCAACGGTGGAGATCACTTTTACACGGATCAATACATGGATCAACATGACTAAGTCAAGAGGGGCGAATTACCTCATAAAGCCCATTCTTAGAACATGATAAATCATTATTTTTGCAAGCTTGACACTTAGGAGACATGGGGGGGGGGGGTCATTAGGCCCCCCCCCCATACATATTTCTAAAGATACAACTTGATTTACACACTTTTATTTTGCCTATTTTGTCCAATTTCGCCCTATGGGGAATGTCCTCCCTAAGAGAGCCAAGAAAATAATTTGGAACATCAAACTGACTGAAACTGATGCAAATATGTCCGGAGAGCCATAATAAATCATCCAGAGAAATTCCCTTGTCATTTCCTTGACCACACAAGCAAAATCAATTTCTTCAGTGATTTCCCACTCTTTTTTTAGTGGTACATCCTCTGAAAATAATAATAATCATCATAATTTGGTTCAGGATGAGAATTGGGGCAAACTGACTACGTAGAAGTGTCTAGAGAAATAGTAGAATGGTATAAGTGACTACTCATACCCCCTGGAGCACTGTGGTGCCCTAGTAGAACCATAATAACTACAATATGTAATAAAAAATATGATTTGACCAATAATAAAGTGGTAATAATCACTGATTATGAAATTTGGGGCCAAACTTTGAAAACTGAAACCGCAGTATTGGTCCTGGGCATGTCTAGAGCAACCATAAGCACTATCAAATTTTTTGCCATTGCCTTAGGAATTGTGTTTGACTTGGTCAACTGGGTTGACCAGGTCAAAATACCCAAGCTGAAAGTGAGATATTGAACTGAGTTGAACCTACATGCATCCAAGGTAAAAAATGCTCCAAGATGTATATTAAAACCCAACTTAAATCATGCTAATTAGAATCATGGTGACAATAATAATAATAATAATCAATAAAATATCCCTGTGTCGTTGAATAATCTTTGAATCTTCTGGAAGTCCCTTGTATATGCCATACTTACAAAGTTTAATTAATTTGCTAATGCTGGGTGAAGGTGGAAAACAAGACTAAGGTAAAAGGGAAATGACTTCTAGTTGACTTTGAGCATATGATCTCTTCGAATGATGACAAGTACACACAACCACAGTGACATATGCATGATAGATAAACAATAGGGAATGGCGGTGTCTCACAAGTGGACGAGTTGATCTGAAAAGAGTTCGTTCAACTTTAACATGTCTACAACTCACATCCAAGCTAACAATCAAGCTCTGTGAGGATCTTTTCTAGGACCCTTGCGTTGAGTACACAAGAAACTGTAGTGAAGAGATCCTAGGGGACACTTAAATTTAGCGGTCCCTTACTCCATCTCACATCAAAACCCATAGTCTTTAGATTTTGCATTTATTTATCCACTCCTTTATTTGGACCTTTTACAGTTTCATTTCATAGCCCTTTTTGAGTTGTGTCTCAAGACATAGTTTGCAACTTTATTTGGGGGCTTGCATTTCTCAGTGTATAGCATATAACACATAATGCATGTAATGATGGTAGACGTATTGCTTCAAGTTTTAGTTGACACTCTTCGGGAAACTAAAGGGGAATATCCATAGTCAGGACCAATCATCGGGGCCAATCGACCACAGAGGTCAAGGCTTCAAAACCCAACTCGCCTAAGCTCAGGAACCAACACCAGCGGGTTCTCTTGGCCTAGAAGGATCAAGGCTTCGACAAGTTTTGTTGCACAACTCATGGCCGATGCACAAAACAACATGGGATCCATCATGCATAGGGGTCAAAGTGGGGAAGATGATCTTCAATCTCAGTGGTCTCAATCAATCATAAGTCATGGGAAAAATCAATCATGAATGATACTAGATAGATGAAGACAAGTGATACATGAAACCGGCATAGCACTAAATTTTAAAAGTTGTGTAAAGCATGGCATAAGCAATGGTCATCAACATCAGATTCTCTAATCATTCTCAACACAAGTAAATCATCAGTGGAACATATAATATAATCATAGGTCACCATAATCATCATAGCATAACAAGTTAAAGGTGTTAGTATACATTAGAGAGCAAAATCCTACCAAGGAGCAATATACTTGATCTCACCATCTACATGCCTCTACTTGATATGCCCATATGTGAACTGTGTACCATCTCTGCGGCTCTGCTCAAATGAACTAAGTCATCTCAATAGACAAGGAGATCTCAACCCTGGCAAGGAAATACTCTGCATCTGCTCCCAAACAAGGCTCTAAATGGCTCATGTTGTAATGATGATCCATGCTGTATCCAATCAATATCTTTGGCTCAAAACAAAGAGAAAGTACATATGCTGCATCATAGCAGCCCAACTATAATATATGTGATAACAACACCCTCACTTCCAATTTATGCTGATATGTGGTAGAGGAGCAATACATGTTCCACCATTTCGATAGGACTCAACCTATCTCGATCTTTGCTCGTATGTAGGTTACTATTGTCATATACATAGTAGCTGGGCTACCATTGTTCCTGAGCAGTGTTGAGCACATTTTTGAGCCAGTTCTTTACTTTGAGATCAGCAGATGATGAGCTTCCAGTTGATGATCACTCTCTTTTAATGGATCCAGAGCATTCAGTTTGATAAGTTCCATGCCATGACTGAGCCTCATGACCCTAGATTCGATGACTGAGTTAGCCATTTTCATGACCCAGAGCAGATTTATGACAGTGCCCATGTTGTACAACAATAACAATGTTTCAATGCCTTTCAGATTGTTCAAATCGGATGCAGGTATATGACCCAGGTGATATATGGATTTGTACATATGGATTTTGTTTTTCTCTATTGTCTATTTTAGTAGCGAGAATTGGTTAATAGTGGTTGTATGTTGGAAATAGTCTATTATTCTTACTAGAATCTAAAGTATAAGTGATCTAGTTGCAATGCCCATGAGATTCTTTTGTATACTCATTGGTTTTTCCCTACTTCTAGTATTGATTTGGCAATTTCCCTTTACGGGATACAACTTGCTAGCCTTGGCACCATCTTCACTGTCACCATCCATCCGTTGCTTTCCCTTCTTTGTGTTTAACCCAGACTTGTAACTTGACTACTAACATCTAGGATTTCCCCCACCTTCACCTCTATGTTGGAATAGGTCTCCATGTCTAAATTTGTGTCTCGGTGTTGGTTTGTGTGATTCTTATCATAGGGATGGTCTTCCTCTAGGTCTAGAACACAAGTAGTCTTATGATAAATGCTTATTCTAAATGAAACTTAAATGCTTAGTCTTACCATAAGGCATCAAAACTTAAATGCTTTTTCTAAATGGATGCCTAGCCAACAAAACAAAGGTGTTTTTAAACATTGTTGCAAATGAAATATAAAGTCAGCCAGTTGCCAAAAGACGAGCACTCATCCTTTGTATGATGTGAGGCCGTTTTTCTGCCACCATCCATAGGTGCAATGGAGTGACCACCTTGTTGCTCTCTACCTGTATGATCTTTTCATATTTTTTGTGTTTTCCTCAAATTACGTGTGTTGTCTCGTTTAAGTCTTTGTTGGTTTCACCACAAATTATATGTTGATTCCTAGATTTTTGTGGGTGTAAAATTGTGTCTACCATCTAATTTGTCATTTACTGAAATTTTTTGCCAACATGTGCCAATCTTTCTAGGCACCTTCCATGTTATACACTCATGACCCTTCATCTCCTTTACATCCTTCATGATGTCTTTTGGATAGCCTTCTCATTCGCTTCACTATTGCTTTGATACCATATTAGAATTTGCATACACAATTGTAGATTCACACAATAGCAAATTTGGAAGAGAGAACAATTCAGATTGATTTATTCATATTCCAAAGAGTCATTTACATAACCTGAATAAGAGTAGTTGTTCTTTTCATGTCTTGAACATCTAATTATTTATTATGACTATTAATATTTAGTCATCATTCTATGTACATGATATGACCTTTATAACATAATGTCTAGTATATGCAATGCTTTTTTTTAAAAACTAGAAGCACTGAGATTTTCAAGTATTTCTATTCAAAATATTATTAGATATATGGGGTGATAGTCCCAATAAGGCATGCCTATGTTTACATGTATGATATTATTGACAAACCCAAAATTAGTTGCCATGTCATACTCATACCTGAAACTCTTTGATAATTAGTTTGATTGTCAGTTAGTTTACATGAAGAGGTACTACTATT
>LPNX010602431.1:98020-152870 GCA_001517045.1 Pseudotsuga menziesii | reverse complement strand
CATAATAGAATGAATAATCACTTGAATAAGTCTATTTATGGCACTTAGAAATTTCATTTTTGAAGAGTTTGAAATTGTTGTTGATCATAATCCAAGGAGGCATATTATGTGTGCCAATTCAATGCTTATTTTGAGTTGTAATTTTACTTGGATTTATCTCTATCATGGGATGTTTTCTTAATTGTATGAATTCCTATGAGTTTATAGATTAGGAGGTACTACGATTCATACTCATACCTGAAACTCTTTGATAATTAGTTTGATTGTCAGTTAGTTTACATGAAGAGGTACTACCATTCATAATAGAATGAATAATCACTTGAATAAGTCTATTTATGGCACTTAGAAATTTCATTTTTGAAGAGTTTGAAATTGTTGTTGATCATAATCCAAGGAGGCATATTATGTGTGCCAATTCAATGCTTATTTTGAGTTGTAATTTTACTTGGATTTATCTCTATCATGGGATGTTTTCTTAATTGTATGAATTCCTATGAGTTTATAGATTAGGAGGCAATAGCTTTCATGACCTTCCATTTGCCTCTTAATACATTTTTGACACTACGAAAAATTTAGCAGTATACAAATGGACAAAAGCTATACTCTATTAGTGCAAACCTTAGTGTTGTATTTTAGTTATCATTAAAAGGTTGAATAATTTTTTCTTTAATTTCAGTCATCTCTCTTGTCGTATTGTAAAGATGGAAAAATGGTCATCTTAGAAATCATACCATTTTTTGAGTTACAATGACTTTTTGTTTAATTTCTGTTTTCAGTATATTATGCATTGCTAGAAGAATTAAAGCACTTAAAAAATTCAAAACTAATATTAAACATTCACTTTAGGTTAGTTTTATAGTATAGTTATATTAGAATCTTCCTTTATCAATCTCACAATGTTTAATGCATGAAAACTCAAAGAAATTTATTTACTCTCACACTTTTGATTAGTATTAGTCATTGAAGGCAACTCATTTCTTGATTCTATTTTTGGTAGTTTGTGGTCATTTGCTTACTTTGATGAGATAATTATGGTTGAATATGGTTAATTTGGATCTCTGGCAGGGTGAATTTGAGAAACGAACACAGGATATTGCTTCCAAGTCAATAGCACAAGTTGAAAAACGATTCAAGGCAGAGGTTGTTTCTCCTAATGAATGGGAAAGGTTGATGTTTCTAGTTTATCCTTTATAATTCAATGCTTTTATTTGTATCATGTGGTGATGATTACACTGAATGAATAGTTTCATTGTTTTATTTTCTTTCCTTATGACTTTGATAAGATGTATATTGTGTTATGTAATTTTGTTGGGTGTGAAGTGGTGATGAATATGTCGAAGGATAATAATTAATGCCGCTAGTCATTATTGATGAGTTTGTTGCCGCCTAATTCGGATGTATATTGTGTTATGTAATTTTGTTGGGTGTGAAGTGGTGATGAATATGTCGAAGGATAATAATTAATGCCGCTAGTCATTATTGATGAGTTTGTTGCCGCCTAATTCGCACCTCGGGTCACGTGGCATAAATCTTCAAGCCACTGGGTGCGACCTTGGGGGCAAGTAAGAGTCAAGTGCTGTCACTTGATCTTGATTCCTCTGTCTAGGCTTACTCCTAGCAAAGCCAGGGGGGTAGTCCCTATTAAATAATCTAAGGTTGTTAATCTATGAAAGGAAAAACAATTGTTCTAGGAGTTGAGATAAAATGACTTAAAATTAAACAACAGATTACTGCAATATGAAATTTAAATCAACTACTTCAAAATATAACACCATTCATGACATTTGTAGAAATTGATTTAAACATGAAAATAATAAAGACCAATGCCAATGAAAAAGTGCTTGTGTATATGGGTTGCTGCTGTGGTCTCAATGAAAGTATTACAGTTGTCTCGGTTGGTAAATTTTAAGATTATTAAATGAGTGGATTAAGAAGGTGGGTAAATTCTTAGTTTGGCCCATTAAGGCTCACCTTCTTGAACTGAGCCCTAAAGCAACTTTACCAAGTGTCCAACGAGGCGAGGCATAGCTTGCTTGGATTAGCCCCGTGACTCTGTGGTATTCTCTCTTTGCGACCTCCCGAGTTCTTAAAGATTAGTTTTATGTGGATTGTCCTATTAAGCTAGTCACTCTAATCCCTTTCTGGTTGTCCCGCCGTTTTTGCCAAAGGCCTGCAGTGTTTACAAGAGCATACAAGGACTAAAGCCTTGGTTTATTTTAAAATATTTTATCAATCGTGTAGTTGTTTAAAAATCACAGTACCGATACTCTCATTTCCCCTTTCAGGTACTTCGAGAACATAGACAGATTTGTTAATTTAAAAAAAACCAAGCAAAAGCTAAACAAATTAAACAAAAGAACTGATACTTTAACAATCAAACCACAAAAGGAGACGACACGAATCCCCCCAGGTGGATGAGGTGTGGGCGCTTGGCTGCCCACTTGCTTTCTTTATTACGATTATTACAATGGAGAACACTTGTGTTCCTTTGTAGAATATGAAACACAAGTTTACAAGTTTTAAGGCTTTAAAAACGCTTGAAGAAAAGGTAAAAGGAAGAGTGGCTCTTGGATGGCTTAAATCTTGAAATTTTGCCAGAGTGCCTCTCTACCTGTTCATCAAATGTTGCAAAAAAGCCAACAAAGTTATGCCAAATATGCTAGACAAAGCTTTAAAAGCATACAAATATTTAAGTATTGAATGATCGAAAAATATGCACAAGTACTTAACAATACTAGATCTATTCTAAGAATGATGCTTCATAATTCTAGATCTAGAAACATGCTTAAACGAATCAACATTTAGATATTTTTCTGAAAGAGAAACTAAACTACTTAAGCATGTGAGTAACTGTAACCAAGGGAGAAAATATTTTAAAGTGATGAAGGAAAGAGAGAAGAAAAGAGTTGAAAGCTTGGGAACTTTGGGCCGTGGAGTATGCTTTGGTGGAACACCGAGGGACTGATGTATTTCATAAGAAATTGAAGATGAGGAGGATGCAAACAAGCTCAACCCTTTCTTCAAGTGAGATCACCTGCAAACTTGGAAATCCTTGCACAAAAATGGTTAAAATTTTGGTGCCACCTACAACAGAAACTTGGAAAACATGAGTATTAAACAAAATGAACATGCCATTCTAAGAGACCTACTTGCAAATGAACAATAAGACTATAAAGCAAACAAGATTTTCTAATCTTATCCTACTGGGATACAACTCTCCTTCAAAGGCCAAATTCAACCAACATAAAGCAAATAAAACAAGACAGATTATACCTCATAAGCACTTGACAATTGCCATCCACACATTAAAAGCATTACACCGTAGATCTGCCTCAAAGGCCTTTATTATTCCAGAAAGTATTACAAACTACAATAGCAGAGCTACAACATCCTTTCGTTCCTTTGACCATCATGAGAAAATGGGAGGCCAAGCCTTGCTTAAATAGAAAAGAGCAAGCTTAAGGGAGGGTGCACTTGCTAAAGGAGATGCCTTGTTTGTTTGGAAAGAGCTGGGATGAGTGATTTGTTGGTTCAACAATGGAAACAACCAAAGTTAAAAGCGCTACTTTCCAAAACTCCATCCTCATCACAAAAACTTGCACGCTTTTCTTGGAAGATGCACCCCCTCTCGGAGGAATGCGTCACCCTCTCATGAGGAAATTTCCACTTGATAATTAGCAACCCAAATCTTTCCTTTTGGTGACTTAGGAATACTTATATTTGTCTTTTCCAACTCACAGAACATGTTTCCGACATGTTTCCATGTTTTTATGAGTTGTTGAATTTTTCATTTTATCCAATTTTTTGGTCTATTTTAGGTTTTTCGAGTAAAAGTTAATTAAGCGAAAAATAAATCACTTAAAAACTTAGGAAAGTGGGTCTAGGGGTAAAGTGGGTGCTTTGAGTGTGAAAACGAGCACCCCATGGCAAAATGAGACTCTAGACCACACTTCTATTACATTTTTAATTTTCCTAATTAAACTATAAAAAAATAGACTAAGTCTACAGGTAAATTTTATTTTTTTCAAAACTTAAAAAAAATCCTTAGGGGGCCTAGCACATGTCCATATGACTTTAAATTAATGTCTAGCATGTTCATATATATTGAGACAGATGAAATTTAATAACCTGCTAAGGCCTAACCACCAAGACAACCATGCTAGTACTTTTTTACAACTTCCCCACAGGATATGAGCATGTGGTAAAAATAATAAAAAAAGGGTCTTGGTAGGCTTGAATGGACTTCTGAACTCAGAATATGAACAAGTAATTGTTCATCTTTGGAGGCTCACTTGAAAGTCCAACTTAGTGCAACTTAGTTGGTAACATCTTGCTCCTACTGCGGGACGTGTGCTCGATCTGGTATTTAGCCAAGGAGAGCATCCGAGAACCATAGAATCTCTGGTTTCAATAATCTGTAAAAACATCTCAATTTGACAAGCAAAACTTAGTAGCACAAAATCTTGCAGAAAGCCAACGAACCATAAGTTGCTTTATTAGAAAGTTAAAAGAAAAACAAAATTTTAACTAACGAAAAAGATTATTATTCCCAAGTACATAAAAGAAATGCAGAAAGTAAATGCTCACTTTAAGGAGCTTATTTTCCTACTCTAAGCATGACATAGTAAAAATGTTAAGTAAAATGATAAATCCAATGCAACCACCTTAACATTTGATCAAAATTTAAAATTTTCCTTTGCCTTTTGTTACCAGCGAAAGTAAGGACACGTTTATTAGAAAGTGCAAACCTGTGCGGATATTCAGGATGGTTTGGCTGGTTGGGAAATCATAGGCATGTAGAACTTCATCAAACTGCTTCCCAAACTGGCATGTGCTTCCGCAGGATTCTTCTATTCAAGTTTGGATAGGGCTAATGTACATATCTATATGATGAAGCAGATCGCAAACGCCGTCATATATATCAAAAGGGCTTGTCAGATGATAACTCTCGGTGTAAGCCCTAGGCTGCTCCAAATCTTAAGGAACCTCTGAATCAAAAAATGGAGGCTCAGGCTAACCCTCCATTGACTGTATCAAATATTACTCTTCGGTGCATTGCTTCTTGTTGCTTCCTTTCACTCATCCTGGGGGGGGGGTAATTTGGCATGGTAGAAATATTCAAGCCACTAAGTGTGTCCTTGGGGGCAAAGTCTTGAGTCAAGTACTGTCACTTGATCTTGACTCCTCCATTTAGGCAAACTCCTAATGGAGCCAAGGGGGGTAAACCTATTAGTTACTAAGGCTGACTAAGCTTTTAGTGGTGGTTTGTGATTGAGTAAGTTGTTTAGTAGTTATATAAAAACGACACAAGAGATTGCAATAACAATTAAGACAACAACATGAGCAAATTAATCAATCAACACATTGTAAATTAAAGAAATTGCTTATACGATAAAAAGCAAAGACTAGTGCTGAAAATGGAGTCTGAAATGGAGTGTTGAATGTATTGCAATTGTTCTTGGTCGATTTTAAGTTTATGAATAAATGAGTGGATTATGAGGGAGGAGAATTCTCGATATACCACGAAGGTACAAGGAATATGTCCATATTTGTTAGTTTTTCTAATCTAATTAACTTGATTAGGATTTTTATTTGAAAGAATAACAAGCACAACAAAATACACAAGATAGAGGAGATACACAAGACACAAAAATTTTCACCTGGGAAACCATAAAGGAGAAAACCCCGCAATCTTCCTTAGAATAGTTCTGTCACTACGACAATATCACAAGAGGGAAAAACCCAATAAGAAGAATTCTTCTACAACCATAACTCTCTCCTCCTTCTCTCTCTCTCTCTCTCTCTCTCTCTTGAGTGTGTGAGTGTGTATAAATAAGGGAGGGAGCCTCCCTATTTATACCCTCCAAGTGATTGACCTCCCAACATGACTGGGCCGACTTCTAACCCTAACAGGGCCGATTTCTCCTAGAGAGACTCTGAAAGCACATTACATTATACTATACTAGGGACTATTGTCCCGACTTACAACGAAGGTTGTACGTCAAGGACCATACACAATAATGACATCCCGAAAGGAGGGAAACACATCTTCGATGGGGGTACAACAACATACAATGATAATATACATTAGAATATCTTCCGAAGTTACAAATACAACAACACTCCCTTTTAACTAGGAAGGTATTCTCTCTTGCCACAGTCATCAACATATCTGGTCAAGTCATCATCAGAGCTATTGCCATAATCCTCATCTTGTCGATCATCGAATAGTACCATCTGTCATCAGAAGTTTCTACAGAGCCAACCCTTTTTCATGCCGGGTGTAGGCCTAGCCCTCATCCAAGTCTTCATCATATCCATGAGAAATCCATCGCGTAGGTACAACCCAGGACCATTCATTACATTGCCAATGCAATCACCTACGTCTCCTACCGTCATCTTGTCGTATCCAGATCATCTCATTATCCTACACAAAACACACAGATCAAACAGAGCACACAAAGCATATTCTATATGTAGACCACCTGTGTTCTACCAACAGAGGAGCATGCCAGGATCTTTCACATCACCAAGACAACCTGCGTCTTCCACTATGCAAGAATCTCTTAGGAGCACACCAAGTGTATTATGTCTCTCTACGGTCAACCTACGTTCTACTAGAAATGTGAGAATTGCCCAGGTGCACACCAAGTGCCTTGTGACATGATCATCTCCAGCATGGGAACACACACATACAAGGATTGATTACGATCGAACAACCTGCGTACCACGCCAGGATCTTTTATGTTCCAGGTCAACCTCAAGGACTTATTACATCTGAACAACCTGCATCCAGGATCTTTTACACTTCGGATAACCTTCGAGGACTTATTACATTCGAGCAACCTACGTACCACGCCAGGATCTTTTACACTCTAGGACAACCCACAAGAATCATTACATCTAAACAACTTGCGTACCACGCCAAGATTTTTTACACTTCTAGCAACTTGTACCAGGAATGATTACGTACGAGCAACCTGCGTGCTACGCTAGGATCTTTTCCGCTCAAGGACAACCTATAGGAATGATTACGTTCGAGCAACCTGCGTACTACGCCAGGATCTTTTCTGCTCAAGGACAATCTCTCTTTTCCCATGTGAGATCTCATGCATCTACATCTTCTAGTCTCTCGTCATCTCTAGCATAGGAGCACACCAGGATCTTTTACGTTGCTAAACAACCTTTAGCTCCGACTGTGCTAGAACAACTCGTTACTCCTTTCGAGGGGCCTCGTTCTAGATCACACCAAGTCTTTCTCTGAAGTACTCGAACTTCACTCTGGCTAGAGGCTTGGTCAATACATTGGCTATCTACTCGTTCATTGCCACATACTAGAGCTTCACTGATCCTCTCTGCACCATATCTCGGATATAGTGGAACTTGACCTCGATGTGCTTTGACTTGTCATGGAACACCGTGTTCTCCGACAACTTCACACAACTTTGGTTGTCGCAAAAGATACAAGTTGCATCTATTTGTAGATCAAACAAATCAGTGAGTAATTGCCTCACAACTAGCTAATCAAGCGACAACATACTCTGCCTCGGCTATACTCAGCGCCACGCATGATTGCTTCCTACTAAGCCAGGAGATCATGCCGGATCCCAAACTGAAGCAGCAACTTGAAGTGCTCTTCCTATTAGTGGCGCTACTTGCCCAATCTGAATCAATGTAATATCCCAAATACTGATATTTTCTAATTCTATGCAAAATTTCGAAATAGCCGGGCATGCAAAACACTGATAATCCGACTGAAAATGCTCCAGAGAGAATACGCATGCAAGATAAATTGAATTGATGAAGAAATAACCTCTTTTTTCCTCCGTAATACCCCCAGCAGTCTGAATCAGTTAAGGATGACTTTTTTGATGAAGGGATTGTCAGTTTCAGCTGAAAGTTGGTCAGAGTGTAGGTGTGCCCGTGTCGGAGAGGATGGCCAGAGCATGCAGGAGTTTGGACCTCTCCAGATACCCTAGTAAATTGATCTACTTGACTAATGCTCACGCCCCCACTCCTTTGAATTATGCTGCTAGCTTCTCCAGGTGAGCAATCCGGTGGTTGATAATCACTCAAGGTAGTAGAGTGATCCTGTCAGTGAGGATGCAGGCCACATGCGGAAGAAATATGGTGATTCGGAGTCCCGGTGAATGACTTGGGTTTTCCAGCTAAATGCCCCCAGCTGTAAGGATTAACCTGCAAATAATCTTCTGGCATACACTGAAACACTGAATAATGATGAATGCAATAGATGCGGTGACAAACTTGGATGGTTTATCCTGAAGGAGACTAGGGCAGATATTGCACTACCGAACCCTCGTTAGTTGAAGACTTTGTCCTCAACCCCAACTGCCGTAGCTGCACGTTGTGCTGCTGCTCAAATATCCAAATCAATCAATAATAAACATCGGTATCTCTTTAGGCTCCCTCATTCTTCTTAAATAGATCCTTATGCACTTTTAGGGTTCGCATGTCACTTTTAGGGTTTGTGCTTTTACTTTTGCATGCATGCGATTCTAATTTGATGTTGACTTTTAAGCCTAAAGAGAAAAGGCTTCTTCTAGCCTACTGCTGACTTTAGTACTGAATGTGTGTCTCGAGTTGTTCTAACTTCTAAGTACCAAGTGTCCTCAGTCAATCCCCTCTTATGCAGTACCCGCTCGAACCTATGGGGATTAAGTAGGTTAGCAGGTGTTTTGTTGCCTAATCGGATGAGGACATTAGAATCCTCCCCGCTTGAGATTGCTTGTCCTCAAGAAACTACAAACTGGGATGCTGCAATACCTGTTCTCCTTCCCATGTGGCATCCTCCAGAGGTAATTTTTTCCATTTGACCAAGTATTCTCTAATCATCCGGTTCCAGAGTTTTCTTTCTCGAGTCTGTACGGTCCGTTCTGGAATCAATATCAATAGTCCCTCATCATCTAAGGGAGGTAACTCTGTTGATGGAAGAATGTGTTGTCCAATGGTCTTTTTCAGGTTGGACACATGGAATACATTGTGAATTTTGCTCTCCTGTGGCAGTTCTAGTTCATACGCCACCTCTCCCACCTTTCTGATTATTCTGTAGGGTTCGTAGAAGCGAGGTTTTAACTTTTCCGCTCCTTTCTTCTTAAGTGAAGACTGTCTATAGGGTTGGAGCTGTAACTATACCATATCTCCTACTTCAAAGCTCCGCTCAACCCTGTGTCTATTTGCATACAACTTCTGCTGATGCTGGGCTGTCTGTAAGTTCTCTTTCAAGATTTTAAGGATATCCTGACTGTCCTGTATCCAATCCTTTGCCTTAGGAGCTCTGTTGTCTCCGAATGCTAAATCTGCATAGTCCAAGGCCTCATAACCATATAATGCCTTAAAAGGTGTCATCATAATAGACATGTGGTAGATAGTATTGTAGCAGTACTCCCCTAAGTGCAGCCATTTAATCCAAGTTCGCTGCTGCCCTGTTGCATAGTTCCTCAGATACCCTTCAATCCACTTGTTGACAATCTCGGTTTGTCCATCACTCCGGGGATGATAACTCGTGCTGGTAGCAAGCTCGGTTCCCACTAACCTGAATAGCTCCTGCCAGAAGGCACCTGTGAATCTACTGTCCCAATCACTGACAATGGTCTTGGGTAACTCGTGTAACCTGAAGACCTCTCTGAAAAATAACTCAACTATCTGGGCTGTGGAGTAATCAGATGATATAGAAAAGAAATGTGCGAATTTGGTCAGTCGATCGACCACGACATATAAGCAATCTCGCCCTTGGACCTTGGGCAATCCTGTAATGAAGTCCATGGAGATACTTTCCCACTTTTGTTCCGGAATTGGTAGTGGCTGAAGCAACCTTGCTAGATGGATGTGCTCAATCTTTTTTTGTTGACAGATGCTACATTCCGACACGTGCTGCATAACCTCCCCGTTGAGGCCCTTCCATGAGAACCTCTCTCGGATCTGCCTGTAAGTCTTCAAGAAACCCTGATGTCTTGATAGTGGAGAGTCATGTGCTGCCTGTATGATTTTCTTTCTTAAAGCTGATTCTGGGACGAGGCATATCCTACTCTTGTAATAGATGATGTCATCAACAATTCGGTACCCGTTGTCCTGAACCTGCCCATCCAATAATTCACAAGCGAATTTATTTTTTGGAGTACTCTACTAAGAGAAGAGCCCTCCAATCTGTAGATATACTTATGAGAGATAATGAAGTGGGTCGTTTGGATAATGCATCAACTACGATATTATTCTTACCCTTCACATACTCTATCTCGAAATCATAGGCTTGTACTTTGTTGACCCATTTCTGTTGGCGCTCATTCAGTTCCTTCTGCTCCAGGAAGTACTTGAGGTTGTTATGATCTGTCTTGATTTTGAACTTGCTGCCCACCAGGTACTGTTTGAATTTCGTGAGAGCATGTAAGATGGCTAGCATCTCCTTGTCATATATGGAGTAGTGGCGCTCATAGTTCTTCAGTTTCCTGCTCTCAAATGCAATAGGGTGATGGTTTTGCATCAATACTGCTCCTAGCCCTTCCCCTGAGGCATAACATTCTACTACAAATGGTTGTGAGAAGTCTGGTAATGCTAAAACTAGGCAAGAACTCATAATGACTTTCATCTCCTCAAAAGTTTTCTGTGCTAATTCTGTCCAGGCGAAGGCTCCCTTCTTTGTGAGATCTGTGAGGAGTGTGGCAAATTGGGAGAACCCCTTAACATACCTCCGGCAATATGTGCAAAGGCCTAAGAAGCCTCTCAATTCTGTGACTGTTTTTAGCATGGGCCAATCCCTGATAGCTCGAATTTTCTCCATATTAACCTGTACTCCTTTTGCACTGATTATGTGCCCTAGATACAACATTTCCTTCATGCCAAATTCACACTTGGACATTTTCACGTAAAGCGAGTGTTCTTCTAGAATGCTCAATACTTCGTCTAGATGTTTCAGATGTTCCTCCCATGTTTTGCTATAAATCAAGATGTCATCAAAGAATACTATAAAAAACTTATGTGACTGAACTCTGAAAGTATGGTTCATGCATGACTGAAAAGTGGCTGGAGCATTGGTAAGTCCAAAAGGCATGACCAGGAATTCATAGTGACCATAGTGACAATGGAAAGCTGTTTTAGAAATGTCTTGATCCCTTACTCGGATTTGATGGTACCCCGAGCGAAGATCAATCTTTGAAAAGTATTTGGCACCCCGCAACTCGTCTATGAGTTCATCAATCCTAGGGATGGGATACTTGTTTTTGATGGTCTTTTTGTTGAGTGCACAGTAATCGACGCACATTCGCAGTGTACCATCCTTCTTCTTGACTAAGACCACTGATGATGCAAAGGGGCTAGAGCTGGGCCGAATGTATCCAAGCTCCAACAATTCTTTGATTGTCTTCTCGATCTCATCCTTGTATCTTTTGGGATGTCGAAAAGGAGTGGTGATGACTGCTTATGTCCCCTCCTCTAGCTCAATGATGTGCTCAAAGCCCCTGTTTGGCGGTCTACCTGTTGGAAGGTCTCGAAATACCTTTTTGTGCTTCTGTAATAAGGCCTGAATATCATCTGGGTGTTGTGTGTTGTTCTCTGGAGGTTTCCTAAAGGTGACAAAACATTCTGCAGCCCATTCTATGTCATCTTGTCTGAGTACTGCCTCCATTCTCTGTGAAGAGACTGATTTTGGGGGATAAGTGTTCATGCCCCTCAAAACTACCCGTTTTCCATCTGGTCCCTGAAATTCCATTTCCATTGCTCGGTAGTCTGTAGTATATTTCCCTATTGAATAAAGCCATTGAACGCCTCTGCCACATCTACTACATAAAATGAATCTGTCATCTGGTAGTTGCCTAATATGACATTCAATTTTGGAATCCAATAGTTACACTCCATGCTGGAGTTTACGGCTACAGCTACAGTAAATCCTTCGAACTTCTCTGTCTGAATACCCCTCTTGGCTACCCAAGTGGAGTCAATGAAATTGTGGGTTGCTCCCCCATCAATCAATACTCCCACTCTGTGACCTTGTACTACTCCTTTGACCTTGAGAGTATGAAATCTAGGTACTCCAGATAACGTAGCAATGACTCCCTCTGGTGTATCACCCTGGAGTGACTCTTCCTCTGCTGCCGGTAGTTCTTTTGTTGCCTCTTGCTCATAGTCCTCCCCGTCACTGTTCGAATACACTTTGATGTAGTGAGCCCTGGCCTTCCCTGCGTACCTGTGTCCTGGAACCCATGGTTCATGACAAGTAAAACATAAATTCTTTTGCCTCAAATCTTTCCTAGTGTCCTCGTCTAACCATGTTTTCTTTGGAAAATCCTGCTGGAAAGGTTTCTTGTCCTTGTCCCTCACTGGAAAGTTGGTTTTGAGAGGGAACTTGTTCTTTGGAACTGAATCTTGGAGATCTTTGGCTCGGCTAATGGCATCCTGTAGAGTAGGGGGTTTGTAGGCTTTCACCCATCCTCGTAGTGGCTCTGTTAGGGCCTCAGTAAACAACATCATCCACCTGCTCTCTGACACATCTGTTACCATGACTGCTATCCTCTGGAATTCTGAGATGAAGGTCTTGGCGCTACCTGTTTGTTTGAGTTGAGCCAACTCTCGGAAATGCATCTCTGGATCCTTCCTGTCGAACCTCTCCATGAGTTTCTGAGTGAACTCACCATAGGAGTGAATGGTGTTGTGACCCAATGTCACTAATCCGTGGTACCACCACTCATGAGCCTCTCCTTCCAAGTGGAGTGTAGCCAATTTAATGGCATTTGTCTTTGTCATGGGATTGAGTTGGAAGTAGGTCTCCAACTTTTGAACCCATATCCTCGCTGAACCTCCGTGAGTCCCATCAAAGTTTGGGATGGTCAACCTGCCCAAGGTTTTCTGCAACTCATACTTATGATTGAATCCCTTGTTGAAATTCTTGGGCCTGTTCCTACTCTTCATGTCCCAAAAATCCGAGAAAGACTATAATGTTCCCAAAAGTGACATACATGCAAACCCTAAAAGTGACGTGCATGCAAACCCTAAAAGTGAGATGTATGCAAACCCTAAAAGTGACATGCATGCAAACCCTAAATGTGAGATGCATGCAAACCCTAAAAGTGACATGCATGACATCTAAGCATTATTTAATGATGCATGCACCCAATTAAGTCTCCATGCGCATGCATGCAAGTCAACTGCAAATTAGAAGTTAAAGTGACTTAATTAGGTCAAAAGTTAGGGTTTTCGCAGTTGAAAGTTATAAAAGAAAGATAAAGTGAATGGAGACTTTACTTTTGGATTATTGTTATTTTGGAGCTCTTGAGAAGCAGCATAGCGTGCGGCCACAGGAGTTGGGGTTGGAGACGACGTCTTCAACTAACGGGATTTCGGCAGTGAGACATTTGCCCTAGTCTCCTTCAAGATAAACCATCCAAGTTTGTCACCGTATCTATTGCATTCATCATTATCTAGTATTCCAATATAAGTCCGAAGGTTATTGCAGATTCATCCGTACAGCTGGGGGCATTTAGCTGGGAAACCCTAAGTCATTCACCAGGACTCTGGATCACCATATTTCTTCCGCATGCAGCCTGCATCCTCATTGATAGGATCACTTTACTGCATTGGGTGATTATCAGCTATCAGATTGTCCATCCGGGGCAGCTAACAACAGTTTACAGGGTTGTGGGGGCGTAAGCAGTAGACTGGGAGATCAATTCGCTAGGGCATCTGGAGAGGTCAAAACTCTTGCATGCTCTGGTCATCCTCTCCAGCACAGGCACACCTTCCTTCCGACTTATTTCCAGCTGAAATTGACCATCCCTTCAGCAAAAACGTCACACTTGTTTGATTTAGCCAACCGGGGTATTGCAGTAGAAAACCGGGTCATTTCTTCATCAGCTCAGCTCATCTTGCATGCGTATTCTCTCTGGAGCATTTTCAGCCGACTTATCAGTGGTAAGTGTTCATTCTATCCTGCAAACCCTAACCCTAATTTCAGCTATAAAATAGGGAAATTTTGAATGGCAGTTTGCATGCCCGGCTATTTCAGTAAAATTGCATAGAAATAGAAAATATCAAGATTTGGGATATTACAGTGGTATCAGAGCATGATCCTTGCCAGCTGTGGGCACATAGCAATTGAATAAAAGTGCATGTTGATACATGCGTGTACATGCAAATGCATGTCAGTGATGTTCGTGAAGTGCATGTCAAAACAAAGGTTTTTCTCTGCCAGCTTGGGAGAACATGAAGACAATGAGAAGGATCTTGACTGGAAATTGGCAGAGGTTAGTAGTACTTCAATACTTGCCTTGATATCAAGAGTATCTAGCCTTGGGTGATGAGGTATGTGCGGCATTGTCCTTTCAAGATTATTACACCATCCAGTTCGGGAGCCAGGCCAAGGATTTGGATGAGGATCTCCTTAAAGGCATAGTTGGGAAGAGAAGAAAGATGAGCATGAAGTACAGGTTGTTGGTGAGCTTCATTTGGAGTTAATAGTACATGATGAGGATGTGCATGAGGAGATAGCATTAGAGCCATCCTATGAGTCTAGTGACACAAGCACATTTGATAGTCAGATTGTGGACAAACCATGTGATGAGTTGGAGTTGGTACACTCTTCATCACCTACGGCAGGAATCCAGACAGTTATGACAGGAGAAATACATGAGGTGCAAGGAAATGAGGACAACAGTCGAGACAGTGAGCAGTCACACATGGAGGTTAGGGAGAGTTTATACATACAAGAGATAGAGCTTCCAGATGATAGTCACCAAAAGAAGATTGAACGTGTTAAAGAAAGCATTCTAGCGATGAAAGAGAGGACCAAGATACTTCGATACACCATAGTACAACGGGATGTTGAGCTTACAGTCCTTCGAGTTGTATGTACCGAGTCAACGGTCAGGATTTCTAGTATTGAACAATAGTTAGATTCCTTGATGGGACAGCAGGGCAAACATACTATTGCATTTCAAAGCAGTCCTCTTAAGGAGTACATAGACAGGGATTGCAGTAGCTTGAGTCCACATTTGCATAATGGTGGATGGTTTTTACAGGTTGGCCAGGATCGAGAAATTAACCAGCAGTATATGAGCATTCCAGTTGAAATCAGGAGGGTAGAATGTCAGCTTGGTAGGATTATTCCTTGTGATGGTGCTTATGGACAAGGTACTTTTCGGGGGTTGGATTGGAGAGAGATTAAGAGTTGGTGGTCTATTGAGTGGGCGATTCTTGGGAAGACATTCCTAGCCAAGGGTATAGTCCCATAAGAGCCTTAAGATATTTGGGATGAAATATACACAAGTTTGCATTGGGATCCACGTGGAAGACCTTATGAGGGATGGATATAGTGTTTACTGATGGTGTTACTTGGGAGTCTACATGATGTTCCTTGTGTCGATACTACGTAGGGTAGCGGTGGATGCATTTTGACCTCTGCAATTCTCAGATTGATTTGGGACCCTAGGATTACAGTGACTGACAGTTTAGTGATTGCTAGAGGGTGCTTTCAGGAGGTATCTGGTGATGGTACCGTACAGTGCAATGTTTTGAGTAGAGGGTGCTACAAATCTCCTGGGATAATTTGGGACCTTGGGATCATCCCCGGATTCAGTTGGTTCAGTTGATTGATTGTGGATTTGCGTTGGCATTGCTCGAGGACAAGCAATCTTTGGTGAGGGAGGACTGTAATGTTCCCAAAAGTGACATGCATGCAAACCCTAAAAGTGACGTGCATGCAAACCCTAAAAGTGAGATGCATGCAAACCTTAAATGTGACATGCATGCAAACCCTAAAAGTGAGATGCATGCAAACCCTAAAAGTGATATGCATGCAAACCCTAAAAGTGACATGCATGACATCTAAGCATTATTTAATGATGCATGCACCCAATTAAGTCTCCATGCGCATGCATGCAAGTCAACTGCAAATTAGAAGTTAAAGTGACCTAATTAGGTTAAAAGTTAGGATATTCGCAGTTGAAAGTTATAAAAGAAAGATAAAGTGAAGGGAGACTTTGCTTTTGGATTATTATTATTTTGGAGCTCTTGAGAAGCAGCACAGTGTGCGGCCACAGCAGTTGGGGTTGGAGACGACATCTTCAGCTAACGCGATTTCGGCAGTGAGACATCTGCCCTGGTCTCCTTCAAGATAAACCATCCAGGTTTGTCATCGTATCTATTGCATTCATCATTATCTAGTATTCCAATATAAGTCCGAAGGTTATTGCAGATTCATCCGTACAACTGGGGGCATTTAGCTGGGAAACCCTAAGTCATTCACCAGGACTTTGGATTACCATATTTCTTCCGCATGCAGCCTGCATCCTCATTGATAGGATCACTCTACTGCATTGGGTGATTATTAGCTATCAGATTGTCCATCTGGGGCAGCTAGCAACAGTTTACAGGGTTGTGGGGGCGTGAGCAGCAGGCTGGGAGATCAATTTACTAGGGCATTTGGAGAGGTCAAAACTCTTGCATGCTCCGGTCATCCTCTCCGGCACAGGCACACCTTCCTTCCGACTTATTTCCAGCTGAAATTGACCATCCCTTCAACAAAAACGTCACACTTGTTTGATTCAGCCAACCGGGGTATTGCAGCAGAAAACCAGGTTATTTCTTCATCAGCTCAGCTCATCTTGCATGCGTATTCTCTCTGGAGCATTTTCAGCCGGCTTATCAGTGGTAAGTGTTCATTCTATCCTGCAAACCCTAACCCTAATTTCAGCTATAAAATAGGGAAATTTTGCATGGCAGTTTGCATGCTCGCCTATTTCAGTAAAATTGCATAGAAATAGAAAATATCAGGATTTGGGATATTACAAAGACATGGCTGCATGAAACTCATCCCCTAAGTCCATGTATTCCTGCAAATAAGCCCCAAAGGGTTCTCTAGGCTCTACCTGCATGACTGGACCTGCCACTGCATCTGCCAAGAAGTGAGGCATAATAGGCCTATTGGAAGGTCTGGTATATATGTGGTGTGTATTCTGTATATTGGTGTATGCAACCTTCCCACTGTTGCTTGTAGATCCTCTATTTACCGGTGAAGGAGGTGTACTGCTGTTACCTGGTTTTGGTTTCGTCGATAATTTGTTGATTGGATTAAGTACATCTTTTTGCCCTTTGGCTAAGTCTTGCAATGCAGATACTAGGTTGCGAAACTCCATCTTGTCCTCATCTTGGCTTCGTTAGGAGTTGGTCTAAACAGAGTAGTCAAGAACAAGGTTACAACCTTGATTCGAGACTTACCCCTAGGGACACACCGAGTGGCTTGAAGATTTCTGCCACGTTCCCCCTGAACGTTTTTGAGAATCCCAACCTAGTTTCAAGCTTGTTTGCTTCTCTGGATAGTTTAATGCCCAAACCCTTCTATGCACAAATTTTTAACAAAATTTGACTGAACTAAAACACATGGAATTATTTTTCGAATTAAACAATTCAGAAATTTTATTTTCAAGCAAAACTTTTGAACTCAAAAATCTCAAATCAGCCAAACACACATGAAAATAACAGTGATGTTTTTGACCAATGGTCCAGGATAAAACCGCTAAGGGAAAAACTGTTTCTGAGAGAGAGAGATTTATTATTTCTTCAAGTAAAATACATAAATCAACAACAATACTTATCGAAATTTCTTCTCGAAATTCGCGCCCTTCAATGTTGTTTTTCTCCTTGATTTCTGTGCCAACTTCACCTCGAAAAACGTGCCTAGATTTTGCTGTATAGACATAAATTAAATTTTTGTACTTGTCTCGAAAAACGTGCCTAGACTGTATTGCCTCGAAATCTGTGCCTAATCGGTACTGTACGGATTTTTTGGAAAATTGTGCAGACTGTACTGTACGGTCACCTTGAAATTTGTGCAGACCATACACTGTATGGACACCTCGAAAACTGCTCAGAATCCGTACTATACGGATTTTCTAGATTTATGTGCAGAACTTTCACCTCGAAATCTGTGCCTAGAAATCACCTGTACGATCCTCAAAATTCGTGCCCTCTCTGATCTTCAATCTTCTCGAAATTGGTGCCGAAATTCTTCTTGATTTTGTGCCCAAATTTGTCTTCTGATTCTCTCTTCTGCTGGTTCAAAATCTCTTCAAACCCTCTTTGCACTTCCTCTTCCTCTCTCCAAAAATTCTCTTTGAAAAGTGAATAATGAGATGAATTTCCCTTGCCCTAGTCCATTTTTGTTCATGGCAACTTCCTTTTCAATCTAATGGTTAAGATTAGATTAGATGAAGGGTTCACATTAAATGCTCCATTAATTAATTAATAAATGACATTTAGTGCACCTCATGTCATTTAATAAAGTGAGAGCAATCCCTTTTAATTTAATCACTCACTCAACTTTAATTTAAATATGAACTTACGAAAACCATGACTTTAGCCTTTTTAATGAAGTCACTTTAAAAACATAAAGTACATCACACTTCATTAAATGCAAATGACTAGGGGTCACCATTTAAAGTGTCCTTGTCGACCCCAAGGCAAATCTAGGTGGACAACACTTCCTAGGTAACTTTTCAACACTCCCTCTTACCGAGGAAAGTGTTTTTCACCACTCCCAACTTATCTCTGAAGTAGACATGCTTCCCTCTACCCAAAGCCTTCGTGAGAATGTCAGCCAAATGCTCATATGTAGAAACATACTGCAATTGTACAACCCCTCTCTAAACATAGTCTCTGATAAAATGATATTTGATCTCTATATGCTTCGACTTGTCATGAAATACTGGATTCTTAGAGAGAGCTTGATGCAACTCTGATTATCACAATGTATAATTGTAGGTCTCAGCTCCTGACCAAATAAGTCCACCATTAGCCTGCGAAGCCACAAAGCCTCACAACTAGCCTGAGTGGCTGCCATATACTCGGCCTCGGCAGAACTCAATGCCATGGACTTTTGCTTTCTGTCGAACCACGACACAATTGCTGAACCCAAGCTGAAGCAACAACCAGAAGCACTCTTCTGGTCCGAAACACTACTTGCCCAATCTGAATCTGTAAAGACAACCAATCCCACTCCATCGGATCTCATGTAGTTCAAGCCATAATCAACTGTACTTGCAAAATATCTCAAGATGTGTTTTGCGGCAGTCCAATGCACTCTCTTGGGCTCCACCATGAATTGACTGAGATTGTTAACCACAAAACTCAGATCTTGTCTAGTGTTGACCAGATACATCAACGACCCGATAAGCTGATGATATAAAGCAGGGTCTGCCAACTCTCCCTCAGAAGCATGAAGCTTCGTCCAGTTGGTGATCATGGGAGTAGACATGGGTTTGCAATCAGTCATCTGAAATCTCTTCAGAACATCTGCAGCATATTTTCCTTTATCCCCAGGAAAACATGTCCATCCTCCTGCCAAACCTCCATCCCCAGATAATATTGCATCGACCCAAGGTTAGTCATCTTGAACTCTGAAGCAAGATCCTTCTTGCAAGCATCAATAAGGTGCTCTCCCCCAGTAATGAACTAATCATCAACATAAAGCAAAAGAATGAGCGGAACACCACAAACCACAATGTAGTATGGGTTGGGATTTGCCTCACTCTTTCAAAACCCAATCGAAAGCAAGTAGGAATCGATCCTGGAATGCCAAGCCAGAGGGGCTTGCTTCAGACCATACAAGGCCTTTTTCAGCTTGCAAACATGAGAATCTCTCTCATACACCTCAAAGCCCTGTGGCTGCTTCAGATACACCTCCTCCTGTAGAAGACCGTTGAGAAAAGCGGTCTTCACATCCATCTGATGGATCTTCCAGCCCATCTCTTCCACGACGGAGATCACTGCTCTGATCGAAGAAAATCTGGCCACTGGCGCAAAGGTCTCATCATAGTCAACTCCCTCTACCTGTGAGAACCCACACGCAACAAAACGAGCTTTATACTTCTCAATGCTGCCATCTGCAGCATGCTTTATCTTGTAAAGCCACTTGAAAGTCACAACTGACTTCCCCTCTGGTCTCGGAACCACTTCCCACACCCCATTCTTCATGATGGAATTGTATTCTTCCATCATGGCATCTCTCCAAACCTGGTGTACAAAAGCCGCCTCATAAGTGGTAGAAACGGTGTCACGCAAGCTAGTCACCTGTGCCATATAGCTCAAAAATCTCTCAGGTGCCTTGCTTTCTCTAACATCCCTCCTGGGTGGTCTAACAGACTCCTTTGCTTCCTTCATAAGCTCCTTAAGCCAACTTGGCTTTCTCTTCTTGGAGGAAGCATCCTGTCTCAAACTCTCCCCGACATCCTCATTAGACACCTGTCTCCCTGAAGAAGTACCAACAACCTGAGATCCTGTTCCTGGTGAACCTGAACCTGTACCAAGAGTACCCGAATCACCTGAAGGTGTAACCTGTGAACCTGTGATACGCGAACCTATCCCTATACTAGAGCCCCTGAAACCGATGAACCTGTAACCTGTGACCCAGTCACTCCTGAAACCGGTGACTCGGTGCTCTGACTTGCTTAACTCTGAGCTGTCACCTGTGGAGTACTCTGCTGCTCCTCTATCTTATAATCTAGAGATCTCTTGAAGGCTTTCTCCTCCTCAAACTTCACCTTCCTTCTCACCACAACTTTCCTCTGTGTAGGAAGATATATACGAAAAGCCTTCGAAGTCTCATCATAACCAAGAAAGATACCCCTCTCTCCTGTAGCCTCCAACTTTTTCCTCTTCTCAGAAGGGACATGTGAGTATGTAAGGCAACCAAATATATGAAAGTGACCTATCTCAGGCACTTTCTCTGTGAACATCTCCTAAGGAGTTTTGCACCCCAAGGCATGGTGCAGACTCCTGATTAGAACATAAACAATAGTACTACAGGCCTCTGCCCATAGAAAGGAAGGAAGACTCTGATCATGCATCATGGCTCTAGCTGCACCCACTGTTGAACCGTTCTTCCTTTTAGCCACTCCATTCTGCTGTGGAGTTTAAAGAACTGTCAACTGCCTCTTGATACCCTCCTGTCTACAAAACTCATCGAATGCATGGGAAGTATACTCACCCCTATTGTCTGACCGAAGTACCTTGATCTTCTTTCTTGTCTGGTTCTCCACAAGAGCTTTGAACTCTTGGAACCGAAGCAAGACTTCCTCTGATCTCTTGCTTCTAGGGAAATAGATCCAGGTCTTCTTGGAAAAGTCGTCGATGAATGTGACATAATGCTCATATTTTGTCAAAGAGGTAGATGGCATGGGACCACACAAATATGAATGTATCAACTAAAGCACTCACTCTGATCTGGAATCACTGCTCGAAAAAACAGTCTTGGTGTACTCTCCCAAAGCACACCCTCGACAAACACCACTCGACTTTGTGTTGAACTCTGCCATACCTGTCGTCATATCTCTCAGCATCCTCAAAGCTGGATGGTGAAGGTGGGCCATCCTCCTTTGCCATAACTCACACAACTCATTATTTGTCCCAAGTGTGTGACAGTGCATGATGTGGCTGGAAAAGAAGCTTGTATATTTTGACGCATCTGACTCCAATCACACGTGAATCAGATAGACCTGCTGTTTTGGGAAAGATGTGAGCTTTCCTGTCAAGGACATATACACCAAAGCCTCTGTCCTCAATCATGGAAACTGAAACAAGGTTCTTCTTCAGCCCAGGGACATACAATACATCCCTCAGAAACATAGGCTGCATGGACTCCCTGTCAAAATGGACAGTCCCACGCCCAACTGCTCTCACCACTGTGTCATCTCCCAAAACAACCTCCAACTCCAACTCTGTCTCTGACATATCAGTAAACATGTCTCGATCACTTGTCATGTGATAGGAAGCTCCACTATCAATGTACCAAGTGGAGGAAGTAGTGGTAACACTCAAAGAATGCCCAACAATCATGGAATGTTCCATGTGACCCTGAATGTCCTTGCTGGTGATAGATGATGCTCTCTCAACACTAACACCTGCAAAGAGAGAAAAGTCTCTCTCAAATCTAGCAGCAAACTCATCAATCTCTGCTGAAGCTGCTATCTGTTGTTTCTTCTTCTTCTTGTTTGGACACTGTCCAGCATAGTGTCCAAACTTCTGACATGCAAAGCATTTCACTTTGCTCATATCCTTCTTCTCCCCATCATGCTGTTTGGCTCCATCCTTGGAATCCTTCTTGAACTTCTTCTTCTTCCCTTTCGCTGCCAACACCACATTCTTCTCATCATCTCTGTGATGTGACAAACTGCCCTCTAAGTATCCCCTCCGTGTCTCCTTCTGTGTGAGATCATCCCACAATCGATCCCATGTGGGCATGTTCTCCCTACCAATGATAGTCTACACAAACACGGTCCATTGTTGAGTCACGCCAATTAAGGCTGTATGCACCATCTCAACATTCTCTATAACCTCTCCTACAGCGGCAAGCTCATCTCTTACCTATGTGATCTTGGTAAGATAGGAAGCCATGCCTTCCCCTTTGCTCATGTGAACATTCTTCAACTTCTCCCTCAACACCATCTTCTTGTTTTCATTTGAACTCTAGTAAAGATTTGTTAAAGATGTCCACATCTGAAAAGCATGTGTTTTTGTTGATATGTGAGGGATTATATGATCCTTAACAGCATCAAGTATAATCCTTCTTGCCTTCACATCTCTCTTCATGAAAGCAGCATTATCAACTACATCGGTAGGTACTACTACAGGATTAGCAGTTGTACTGTGAACTATGTCCCATAGTTCATTTTCTTCTAGTATCAAACTAATTCTAGCCTTCCATGGGCTAAAATTTGTAGCCCCATCCAACATGTCTTCAACTATAAGACCAAACACCATGGCTACAACTTGTAACTTTCAAGCAATTTGTTCAAGAATATTTCTCCACAAACCCCTGTTTTTCTGAATGTTAAATTCTGAAATTTTAACTGTGCTCTGATACCATGAAAGTTTATGAGAACCCCAACCCGGTTTCAAGCTTGTTTGCTTCTCTGCATAATTTAATGCCCAAACCCTTCTATGCACAAATTTTTGACAAAATTTGACGGAACTGAAACACATGGAATTCTTTTTCAAATTAAACAATTCAGAAATTTTCTTTTCAAGCAAAAATTTCAAACTTAGAAATTTTAAATCACCAAACACACATGAAAATAACACTGCTGTTTTTGACCAATGGTCCAAGATAAAACCCCCAAGGGAAAACCTATTTCTGAGAGAGAGATTTATTATTTCTTCAGGTAAAATACATAAATCAACAACAATACTTATCAACATTTCTTCTCGAAATTCATGCCCTTCAATGCTGTTTTTCTCCTCGATTTTTGTGCCAACTTCACCTCGAAAAACATGCACAGATTCTGTTGTATGGACATAAATTAAATTTTTGTACTTGCCTTGAAAAACGTGCCTAGACCGTACTGCCTCGAAATATGTGCCTAATCCGTACTGTATGGATTTTTTGGAAAATTGTGCAGACCATACTGTACGGTCACCTTGAAATTTGTGTAGACCGTACATTGTATGGGCGCCTTGAAAACTGTGCAAATCCGTACTGTATGGATTTTCTAGATTTCTATGCAGACCGTATTGTATGGTCACCTCGATTTCTGTGCAGGACTTTCACCTCGAAACCTGTGCCTGGAAATCACCTATACGGTACTCGAAATTCATGCCCTCTCTGATCTTCAATCTTCTCGAAATTTGTGCCAAAATTCTTCATGATTTTTGTGCCCAAATTTGTCTTCTGATTCTCTCTCCTGTTGGTTCAAAATCACTTCAAACCTTCTTTGCTCTTCTTTTTCCACTCCTAAAATTCTCATTGAAACGTGAATAATGAGATGAGTTTGCCTTGCCCTAGTCGCTTTTTGTTCATGGCAACTTCCTTTTCAATCTAATGGTCAAGATTAGATTAGATGAAGGGTTCACATTAAATGCTCCATTAATTAATTAATAAATGACATTAAGTGCACCTCATGTCATTTAATAAAGTGGGAGCAACCCCTTTTAATTTTATAACTCACTCAACTTTGATTTAAATATAAACTTAGGAAAACCATGACTTTAGCCTTTTTAATGAAGTCACTCAAAAAACATAAAGTACATCACACTTCATTAAATGCAAATGACTAGGGGTCACCATTTAAAGTGTCCTTGTCCACCCCAAGGCAAGTCTAGGTGGACAAACACTTCCTAGGTAACTTTTCAACACCCCCCCAAGCGTGTGAAAGGTGGTGACACTAGTATGAGAGTTGTATATAAAAGACTTGACTTCCTAGGACTTAGACATCAATCCGACTAGCCCAAAGGGTTTTTTCCTTGTTAATTATTGTTTGTTGAACAAACGATTCATAATTTTCGAGTTTTTCACCCATACCTCCAAAGTTGGGGTAGTCGTCTTGGTGGTTAGGCCTTAGGAGGTTATTAGAGTCTAAGTGTCAATGTATATGGGCATGCTAGGCATCAATATTGAGTCGTATGGACATGTGCTAGGCCCCCTTAAGTTTTTTTTTTTTAGTTCTGAGAAAAAAAAAGATTATATATATATATATATATTCCATTTTTAGGCCATTTTTAAATGGTTTAATAATTTTTTTTGTATAGGGCATAGAAGCTTGAACCAGAGGCAGAGTTCGGTGTGTGGATGCTCGTTTTCACACTCAAAGCGTCCTCTTTTTGGGACCCACTTTTCATATGTTTCGGGGGATTAAAATGCCACTTATAGCCATTTTTCGCTAAAGTGACATCAAAATGTCAGTTTAATGCTAATGATGCGACAAATTGACATGAGACAAAGTTGAAAAAGTCAAAGTGGACATGTTAAAACATGTTGGGGTAAGTTCGCATTATTGTCCCCCTTATTGGGTTCCTTCATCCAAGTTCAAAGGCATCACTTTTAAGGAAGATTTGAAAGGAATCGAATCATCTCAAATTTGGAGTGCGCCATCTCCATGAAGCTCACGCTCTTGGTTTATGTGGCATCTTTTGTATAGCCTGGTGAAGGCTCCAAAGGAGAGGTGGCACATAGCACTCTTGTTCCACTACACTTCAAACTCCAATTAATCCACCAACCTCTCGTGTGAAAGCTCACGACCTCTCCTTCATGCTTGCGCATTGGTTATGTGGAGTATGAGGATTGGATACGATGGAGAGTTTGGTGAGGTAGGCACATCTTTTGAGAGTTGGCGCCTACCTCTTTACTCAAGAATGTAGTTAACTCATGATCATTCCCTCAATCAACTCAAAGACTCGTCCTCTACTGCCAATGAAGGATGTGCCCCCCTTGGGCTCCGGTTTCGATATATATAGGCTCATTCCGCTTCTTCAGGATAGAAGGATCGAAGCTCTACCATTTTGCTATTATAATTGTGGTTATCTTTTAATGAATAAGAGCTTTGGAGGCTACATGGATGTATCATCTTGGTTGTGTGGATGCTATTTGTCTTAGTGCTTCATTGAGGTAATTGTAGCTTAGCTAGATTTGTCTATTATTGCTTGTCTATTCACTTCCTTAAGAGTAATTGTTTCTAATCCATAGGATTGAAGAGTTGAATGAATACTTTCTACCTCTTTCATTTATGTGTTTATGCTTGAAGACTAATGGATTTTTCATGACTGAGTTTGTTTACTTGCATGATCTCCTAATCTTGAGTGTAGGCCTTACAGATTTGACAAGCTTCTTTGTGGCAAGTTTATACTAAGTTTTTAGGTGCTAGACTCTGGAAAGAAGGAGATTCTAGTTTGACTTCTTCATTCTTGATATCTAAAAAGAAAGACAAAGTCCCTCTTTGATCCACTCTTAATAGCTTCCTAATTAAGGTTTCAAGAAGTCTTGGTTACTTCACCTTCTCTCAAACCCTTCTTTCTACTTCCTTCTTGTTACCGTTACTTGTAAATGTAGATCTAGTTTTGCAAAAAAGAACTAATCATTTCCTAGATCTCATCTTCAAGTTGAAAGTTTTAGATCTCAAGTTTGTTCAAGTTTTCATTTGTATAAAGTAGATCTAGGTTAAGATAATTTCCATTTTTTTGCAATAATCTTAAAGATAGATCAGAAGTTTGCATGAAAGGAGCATTTTCTTTAAGATTATTAAGGTTTAAATCAAGCATCTAGTGCATCATACTGGCTGCCCAAAAGCAAGGGAAGATCCCATTCCTTGGTTATTTTACTCAACACTTAACTTAGATTTTTAGGAATTTTTTTTTGAAGGTTGTTCAAAGACATTCTTAAAGTGTCTTTGAGCATCATTTGCATTTGATAGCCTGCTGATTTTTGCAGGTTTAACAAAGACAAAGAGGAGATTGGCGAATTTTTTGAAAAATTGAACAAAAGGAAGACTAATGGAGCTCCCTTTTGCATAAAATGTCATTTTTCTATAATTTTGTAAGCCTTTGGATCCAAACTATAAGGACCAAAGAGCACTTCTTCTATATTGTAAAAGTCTAATACACGTTTGAGTAGGCTCCTAAGAGCGCACTCCATATCCCCCTTGGGGGGATCCACATTGGTGTCTTTTTTCGTGATTTTGAGTTTTTAGTTAATTTAATTTTCATTACCTGTTTAGTTGTTTATTTTGTCAAAGAAAAGGAAATACTTACCTCGTGCTTTCTCGAGTATCCCGGAAGGGGGAAAGAGATTCGTGATAGGACTAATTAGGAAACGTTTTTTTTTGTCTTTTCTTTGTGCTTTGAAACTAACCTCGTTGTGCTCTCTCGAGTATCCCGAAAGGGGGAAAGAGACTCGTAACCATGATTAGTTAGTTAATAAACATCACGTTCATTATTTAAATAAAAATTGAGGAAGTCTCCTTCCCCGTATGCTCTGCACCGCTGTAGCTTGTTTGATTAGATGGTTGTACTAGAAAGGGATACGCATGACTAGAATAATAGGAAAATCCATATTAGATTGTTTCTTGAGAAATCGGGAAATCGCGAATGGTGATTACCATAAAATAAAGGGGCTACTCCAAGCAGGTTATGCCTCGCCCCGTTGGACACTTAGTAAAGTTGCGTTAGCGCTCATTTCAAGAGAGCTTGCCTTATTGGGCCAAACCCGAAATTTACTCACTCCCTTAATCATTCATTTAATAATCTAAAATTTACTAACCGAGACATTGCAATACTTTCATTGAGACTACACTAGCAACCCTCCTACACAAGCACTCTTTTCATTGGCATTGCCTTACTTTATTTTTTACGCATAAATCAATTTTGCAGAAGATTCTTGAATGGTTTGTATATTTTCTAAGTTGCTAAAGTAATTTATTTGCAGTGATTGGTGGGCAATATTTCAATCCATTTCATCTTAAACTCCTAGAATAGTTGTTGTTTTTACTTTCGTAGATTAACAACCATAGATTATTTTCATAGGTACCAAACCCCTTGGCTTTGCTAGGAGTCAACCTAGACGGAGGATCCGTGTATCAAGTGACAACACTTGGCTTGAGCTTTCCCTCAAGGTCTCACCCAGTGGCTTGAATATTTCTGCTCCGTGACCTGAGGTGCGAATTAGGTGGCAACGTGTAGATCGTGGGGATCATCTAGAGGAAGCCGTGCCCATAAAGTTCAGGTCGTGGTGTGCAAAAAAGGGTTGGCTGAATACATTTGTTGCTGTACAAGTTTGGTCACCTATAGTGCCAAATAATCATTAGATTGTGTGCCACAAGTGGTGTTGTTTCAATCCATTAATTGTTGTCGAAGCACATTCATCTACAGGTGAGCAATCAATAAATATATCAGTCTGTCTTTTGCTGGGTTTAATTGCTATCACAACAGATTTAGTGAGTTTGCCATCATTATCATTGGATGTATTTGCAGGTGTTGGTATTTAATGCAATAAAACTCTTTTTATGTGCCATATCTATTGTGGTTTTGTTGTGCCATTGTCTAAAACAATAGATCTGAAAACAAATAATACAAACAAATCAACAGTGAAACTGTTTGACAAAAGCCCTGAACCAAGTAAACACAAAACATATCAGCTGTAACACAAAAACCTAATAACAGTATAAAAGGGGATATTTTAGTTGGATGCAAAAAGAACGGCTGGAAATGACAAAGTGTGCCACCTAGGAGAGAAGTGCACCCCCCTTGGATAATGACATGCCGAAAATGGTCAAACACTCGAGACCTTTGCTAAGAAATGATAAAATTTGTCTTTATAAACACTTTTCATGAGGACCCAAGTCATTCTTTTCTTAATTTCATTTTCCATTGCCATACATTTTCGACTTAGGCATTTTTTAAATCAAACCTTAGGAAATCTAATGAAATTTAATCTCGATAGTAAGAAAAGAATGTTGCTAAAAAAATGTGAAGTAAAAAACAACAAAGAAAACTCTAAATCTAGGATAAAGCAAGAGCTCAAAATTGAATCCTAAAGCTAAAATGAAAGAAGGAATTCAAACTATGTTAAATCTGGAATCCAAGCTTAAGGAATTCTTTCTGGATAGGGATGTTGAAGAGATATCCAGTCATAGAGGAAATATAATATGAATTTTCTGAAAACTTTGAATAAGAAATGGACCAACCCAAAGTTCTTAATGAGGTTGAGATAGACATCTATAAGTGTCTTTTAAAACCACAACAGTTTCCCCATAGGTGAATTGTCTATTGTTAATAGTCTAGTGAATATGTTTTTAATCTTCAAATGAATCTACCTCAACATCATAGAAATCTTCTTAAATTGGTTTCTGGGAGAAATCTCAAACCAGAGAATTTTCAGGTACGTCTTGAGAAAATCTAAGTGGACCTCCATTTAATGGGAGACAAACCCTTCCAATTAAAATTTCTCTTGGATTGGAATTGTCTTCTTTCTCCTCAGGTGATATAAGCTTGTTTACAGTTCGCTCATAGGATTGGGACAGGAGTATGCCCCTTTTGACCTCTTCTGGGATTTGAAAACTCCTTTCCGGACTAGGAGGAGCCCTAATACTTAGAATCAATCTACCAAGACTATCCTCTGATGAGGATTGCATGCTATTACTGGTAATTTTACCTAGTTTCTCCCTTGGTAAGATAAATTCACTAATAAATTTAGGAGGGGTAACAACAGGTAAACTCCTATCAACAGGCCCTTCACCATTGGATGACCCAAATTCGTAGATGGATGAAGGTGCAGAGTGCATTAGGGCCTTCCCTTTATCTTCACTCCTGGTGACCTCAGGAGTAGGATTTGTGAGCCACCAAAGATTGAACAAGTCAAACGTTCAATATATGAGTTCAGAAGTCCATGCAAGCCCTTGTGTACCTTTTTTCTCTTTTTCACATCATCATACCCCCTTGGGGGAATTGTAATAAAGTGTTATAGCATGATGAATTTATGTAAAAGACTTGGCTTTCCTAGGACTTAGTCATCAATCCGATTACTCTAGAATGTTTTTTCCTTGTTAATTATATGTAGCTCTTTAGCTATTTATAATTTTCGATATTTTCACTCAATCCTTCAAATATGGAGTGGTCGTCTTGGTGGTTAGGCCTTAGGAGGTTATTAAAGTCTAAGTGTAAGTGTATATCAGTGTTATCAAACTCACCAAAATACTTGTCAAGTTTGGTGAGTGTTGCCCGCCGATGTGCACACTGTCAGCAGAAATCTTTCGAAAAGCTGTTTCTTAAGCGGGAAAGGTGCGGCCTTGGGGGAAAGCAAAGAGTCAGGTGCTGTCACTTGATCCTGACTCCTCTGTTTAGGCAAACTCCTAACGACTCCAAGGGGGATAGTCCCTACAAAGAGTTTCTAAGGCTCTTGTGTTTTTTAAACGTTTTTTGGTGTATGATGCAGATGGGTGTTTTTTAGGACTTTTTTGAAAGAGATTTACAATAAAAGAACCAAGTAAGTACTTGCAATAGAATTAAAGATACACAACCATTTGACAATTACAATTTCAAAGTAAAGCATCCATGATATGAAAATAGATGAAAAAATGCTTCAGATAGATAATAAGCAAATGATAAGACCAGTGCCAAATGAAGTGCTTGAGATTGTTTTGCAAGTGTTCTTGGTAAATTTTAAAGGCGAAGTTGATTATTAAATGGGAAGGGGATCTCCAAGATATACCTTTCGGTACTGGAGATATGTCCGGATTCTTAGAAGAGTGGCTCCACACGGGAAAATGTGGGCTAGATGGAGTCGTGGGAGGGTGTTCAACACTACACCAACAAGGATGTAGCCTAACGGGACCCCACGGTCGCTTTGTAGTAGTTTCCACTTTACTTGAAGAATTTGCCCACTATTTCTTAGATTCGTTACGCTGGATTTCCGTAATGTTGAGGGTTGTGAGTTTTATTGTGAATTGATTACTTAGATGTGAGGATTTAATAAGTGCATAGTACCGCTTTTGATATCCCCAAGTGTCAGACTAAGCCGTGAGGGGTAGAGCATACACAGTGAAGGCAAAATGTTTGTTTTGATTTTATTAATTGTGAACAAGAGCCATTGTAACAACCCTTCGACAGAGAGCACTCTCGATCCGCCTTATGGCGAGATTCAAGAGATTTATGAAAACAAAGCAAAAGATGCTGAAATAAATGAACTAAAACCAACAACAAACTCTACGACAGAGAGCACTTTTGATCCACCTTTCGGTGAGATTCAAGAGATTTTATGTTCCTTTTCTTTTAACAATTTATATAAAAAACAAGAAAACTAATCTAAAAAGGAAAAGAAAACCTCTTCGATAGAGAGTGCCCTTGATTCTCTTTTCTGTGAGATTCAAGAGACTTTGGGTTTCTTTTTTTTTAACAATTTATATAAATAAAAGAAAGCTTGAAAAAATGAAGCAAAATTATATTAGTAAACCAAGATTTCAACAAACTTTTACAAAAAATAAAACTAACTTTTCCTATTTTGCTCTAAGAAATTATTGTGCAGGTATAAAGCAAAGAAAATGGACAATGGACGATACAGGCTTCCCCCAAATGGGGGAAGTGGGGTGTGGGAGCCTTTATCCCACTTGCTCTTTATTAACTTATTTACAATACCTTTATTTTTGGAGTAATACTTTTTGTCCTTTGGAGTTAGGATCAAAGAAGTTTACAATTATTTTTAGAAAGATGGGTAAAGAAGAAATGGGAGAGAAGGAGAGGGGCTTGGGAGGAGCCTTTTTTGATGGTTCAAATCTTTGCATGCACCTCCAAATCTCCTCTTTCCTGAAAGATAAGTATAAAAACCAGCCAACAGAAAACTCAAGAAAATGTTTGCATGTTAGCCAAAAGTGCATAAAAATTTAAGATATAGTACTTGCAAATGATAGGAAAAATATGCTACTTCAAGTACTAAATCTGAAAAAAAAGGCTAGATCTAAGCTTTTGATAAATAAACCTGGAAAAAATCTTAGATCTATATAACAAGAGATAGAATGATAAGATTTAAAACTTAGATCTACTTGTTATGAAGCAAAAAAGTAACTGGAAAGAAATATTTTTGAAGTTTTGAGGATGAAGAAAGAAGATCTCAAGCCCAAGCTTGAACAAATTTGAGCGAGGAGAGAACCTGTGGAACAAGAAACATTAGATTCATAAAAATATAGTGAAGAAAGATAAGATGCAACCGAGCTCTAATCTCTACTTGACGTTTGGTGATCTGCAAAGCTACAAACAACCTTTAAGCAAGTGATTAGATCTAGTATGGTAAATTAAACAAGAACAAAAGCGCATAAGTATAACTGACTACAAAATGCAACTCTTAGATCTGATATAAATACACATAAGCAAGCAAATGGAACCTTCAAATGCCTACTCTATGGATTAGAATATAATCTTCTAAGCTAGATAACAAAACTTGCATAAACAATAATGAAGCTACACAGATATCACCTCGGTTATAAGCCAAACATTCACCATGAAAATTCTTGCATGACCAAATTGTCCTCCAATGACTCAAATTTATTCATAAGAAAGATAAACAATTACAATAATACGAGTAGAGGTCCTTTGCTTCAATCATCCCCCTTGAAAAGGGAGAAGAAACCTCTTATTTATAACAAAACCCAGCCCCAGGGGGGCACCAACCAACTGAAGATCAACCCGGAGTTAAACTAAGTTGAAGTGAACTAGTCAGAAGTGGAACTACAGAGGTAGATGCCACCTCTCCTACCAACTCAATCCCCAAGGGCCACATCACCCAAAACCTTACCAAATTCCACACGTGCGAATCCTCTCCTCACGCGAATGTACAGAATCCTTGGCGTGAATGATGGATTCACATGAAGGTTTGAATCCAAAGTATGTGAATAACAAATATTTAATAATGAATGGGGAGGGGTCCACTCTCACCCATTCGTATCCACCTAAAATGGTTGTGTGAGTCCAAACGTTGACATCACCATCACGCTAAATGACGTCTAGCCTCCACAATCGCATGTATTGAGAAAAATATGATGCACCAAGGTTTGATTTAATTTTTTAAAAGTGTGGATGGGTCCCCCAATCCCACTCACCAACTTTCCACATAAGTGTGAGCTTTTCACATGCTAGCGTCACCCTCCCTTAATAATAATTCGTAGCTTCATTTTTATCCATAGTCTTAAGTGCCATTACACTTAAAAAGGAATGCATGACTTATGGTGACATCATGCCATGGCACTTCACCTCTTTTTTTATTAGTTTTTGACTTTTTGACTTTTTTGACTTTTGTGCATTTTCCTAGTATTTAGCATTTAAATGCCATTCTGATGCTCTGTTAGCCAAATGACGCCTTCCGGGGTATTTTAGCTGCCTGAAACATAGTGAAAGTGGCCCCTGGAATAAAGATGCTGCTTTGGGCTTGAAAATGAGCCCAACCACGTCAAAAACGGACTCTGGATCACACTTTTCTTACACTTTGAATTTTTTCATTTAAACCATTAAAAATGGCTTAAAAAACGGAAAAAATTACTTTTTCTCGGAATCAGACAAAACTCTAGGTGGACCTAGTACATGTTCATACGACTCAATTCGAATGCCTAGCATGTTGAAAAACACTGACACGAAGGCTCTAATAACCTCCTAAGGCCGAAACACCAAGACGACTACCCCAACTTTGGAGGTGTGAGTGAAAAAGTAAAAAATTATTAGTCGTTTGTTCAACAATTAACAATAACCAAGGGAAAAAACACTCTGGGTTAGTCGGCTTGATGCTTAAGTCTGGGAAGCTGAGCTTTTTATAAAAAATTAAATGCTAGGACATTTTTTACAATTTTCCCAAGGGGGTATGAACATGCATTTTATTAAAAAAGAGGCCCTGACGAACTGCGGAACCATTTTAGCACTGATAATCAACAACTGGCTTGTTCATGACTTCGATGGCTCACTGGAAATCCACTAAGTACAAAATTAGTGGATAACAGTGAGTCTAGTTGAGTTTGGCAAATACTCGCGTAGCAAACTCGCCACTCGTCAAACTCGACCAAACTCGCCAAACTCGCCAGAGATGGTAATATTGAATTCTTAAAGTAAAAGTGGTACTCTCCTTATCTTTCATTTTCTATCCTTTTACTTAAATTTTTAAGATTACCATTAATTGTTTCAGGATGTTTGAGAGTGGGTCCAACCTCATCAGACTTCATATGCAAAAAGTAGAATTTTAGATCCCATTTAGAATTCAACAGACTTAACAATGTTTAGGGTTTCAGGATTGCAACATTTCCACTGGATTCTATCATGCATGACTGTAGGGGATTGGCATTTAATCAAGTGCATCAACCCCTCTATGTATCGAGGTGTTGGTGGTGTTGATTGTTTAACTCCCTTGTGACGACCTTAGTAAAATTGTACCCTTCACTCACGCAAATTACTTATTATGCATGCAAATTTTTTTCTACCTTTTTTAATGCTTGGATTAGGAGGTTTCATCAAAATTGTAGGGTGTCAACTAACATCCTTGGAGGATCAACTTTGAGATTCGAGATAGAGGCAAGGGCTAGAACCTAGAGGTGGGGGGCACAACGTGCTATTGACGAATAAGATCCCAATATAGGCAATGATTTTGATGATATGTAGTTATTTGTTGTAGCATGAAGTTTTGAAGTTTTTTGGACTCTATAGGCGATTTATAGCCTCTCTGTTTATGCATTTTAGGTTAGATATGGATTGCACTCGATGCGATTTTAGTTATATGCACTAGTACTTTCTGTATGAATCTTCTATTGATGATTTGAGTTGGCTTGATGAGGAGACTGAGGATCCCTCTAGTGTTTCCATTTTCTGAAATGGAAACACTCGTTACACTTGTATCACAATTGTTGCTTCGGTCTAGTAATGTTGGCTTTGACTCCTCTAGTTCCTATCCTTGGCATTCTACTTCTCGTAGACATGCATGAGACTTGAGATTGGACTTAAATACATTGTCTATTTTGATTTTCTGCTTATGTTTTGAGTTATGTAGACCAGACAACGCTTTTGATACTCTAGCTGCTTTCAAAACCTCTTTCACCAATAAGTTCGGTGAACAGAAAGAACCTCAGCATCAACTTGCATCTCTAACCAATATAAGAAAGAAGGATATTGAAACGATGGATGAGTTCAATACTAGGTTCACTGAATTGTCAAAAGCTATCCCTATTGCTTATGCCCCAACTGCACCTACCATTCTGGTCTATTTTGAGGCACTTAGTGGCAAGATGCAATACTAGATAAGAGACAAGGAGCCTGCTAACTTGGTCCAAGCTCAAGAAATGGCAATTAAAATTGACTTGAACATGCAATCATCAGGTGAATCCAACCTCCAGGGTTATTCAAGGTCTTCAATACCTTTGAAAATTAATGAACCTAAAGATAAGGATCCTTTATCAGCTATGAAGGATGCTTATGAAAAGCAAGTGATTGAAATGAAAAGGGAAATGAAGGAAAACATAGAGGAAGCTGAACAGAAACACTTTGCGCAGTTGAAGGAGATACAGAATAGGGTGATAACAATGGAAAGAACTCAAACTTAGCTTGCTCCAAGAACCTTTCCTACCAAGCCAACTTGGCAAAGAAATCCTCCCAACCATGAGTAGAGGCCTCCTCACCAGTTAGAGGCTGCTAACATGGTTGAGCATTATAAGCCATTTTGCAGAGCATGCAGAGATTTCCATGAGGAATCTGGTTGCCACTATGCATGCTATGTTCAAGAGCATGGTCACCCTGAAGGTTTTGGTCCTAGTACGTCAACAAGCGAGCCTGATTACATCAACAACATAGATGACATCCCTGGCATCTCCATAGGAAATTGGCCACAGGCCAATCGTTATGAAAAGAAAGTTGACAATTTAACTCAATACTATGGAGAGATGCCTTTAGCCGAGTAGATCAACAACACTCAAAACTTCAAAGGAATAACTTATCAAAGAAAAGCAAGAGAGGGGTCTTCTGCACAAAATATTCCCAAGGTAACAGCTCCTAATCCTCCCAAAGAAGTAGAAACTAAAGAAATTGTTGATTTAAGTTTTGACTTAGGTAATTGGCTAGCAAATACAAAAGTTCCTGTTCCAGTCCTTGAATTATGCAAAATCCCTGGCCAAAGAGAGAGACTCTTGAAAATCCTAGATCCTCCAAGTAATGTTGATCCTCAAACTGAAGAAAGCCCTTCAAATCCTGTAAAGCCCCTTACCCCTAAGAAGGTCACTTTTTCTGATACCGTGGAGCGAACCTCAAATAATGTCTTTGCCGATTCTCCTATAGTTCTACATACTAGGGACCCAAGAAAAGAAGATCATCCCCCTTTTTATGTATCATTGGTGATGGGTGATCTTCTTCTACACAATTTTATGTTGGACTCGGGATCTAGTTCCAGCATCATGACCAAAAAAGTCATGCCGCAGCTTGACTTAAGAACTACAAGACCATACCAGAATGTATGTGCCATGGACTCTAGACCGGTTAAATTTGAAGGGATGATTGAGAATCAGTTAGTTAGATTGGCTAAGTATCCGGATATCCAGATCACCATGGACATCCTTGTTATTGATGTGCCAGACAAGTGGGGGTTGTTGCTTTCTAGGAAATGGGGTACCACTTTGGGAGGATCAATTCAAATGGATTGGACCTATGCCCCTATACCAACATCAGAATTTTCACTTGTAAAGTTGTATTCTGAGAAGGAAAAAAGACACCATGTTGAAAACCCTCAAAGACCATTAAATGAGTATGCTTACCACACTGATGAACATGGGACCTATCAAATCAACTCCACCTTCTTGGAACCCCTCCAAGAAGAAATAAAGAATGAAAAACTTAGTGAATTATGGAGAATGAATTTTGATGGTGCTTACTCTAGAACAGGCAAGGGGGCTGGGGTTGTCATTATTTCACCAGAGGGTAAGGTTTTCAACTTTGCTTTTAGATTAGAATTTAAAGCAACTAACAATATGGCGGAGTATGAGGCACTTCTACTAGGCATTGATATTGCCAAGGACATGGGGATCAAGTTGCTTAGTATTAAAGGGGATTCTGACTTAATTGTCCAACAGGTTAAGGGTCAGTTTGCATGTAAGTGTCAAAGACTTAAAAAATATAGAAATGCAATCTGGGATACAATGGAATTCTTTGATGCCCTTAATATAGAAGCAATCCCTAGAGATCAAAATAGTGCCTCCAATAAGCTTGCAGTTTCAGCGTCAACTCTTCAACCATCGGATGAGATGTTAGAGGGGGATTGTCCTTTAGAGATTAACTTCAGACCTTCTGTTCCTGATAATGTAGAACATTGGCAGGTCTTCAAAGACGATGAACAAATTTTGAGATTTATTCATAATGTTGATGAATTCCTAAACTTTAAAGTAAATGATCAGGAGGAAAATAAAGAATACTATGGAGAAGGCGACCAGTTTAATAATCCCGTCCCACGTGGTCTAGTTGCCTTACAAAACATCTTTGACAGACAGGACAGAAAAAAGAGTAATGTTGAGCAAATGAAACCAGGGGATTACATTGAATTCAACATTGGGATGGAAACAGAACCTAAAATAATAAAAATTGGAAAAGGTACTTCCGAAAAAGAAAGGAACAACCTTATAAACTTGGTCAAAGAGTATAGGGATGTATTTTCCTTTACTTATGACGAACTCAAAGCATATAGGGAAGATGTCTTTCAACATACTATTCCCTTGAAACCAGAGTGTCAAAAGGGCAAGCCTTTCAGACAAAAACTTAGCAAATAAATCCTAAGTTAGCACCAATCATAAAAAAAGAGTTAGAAAAAATGGTAGCGGAAGGAATAATAGCTCCTACAAGACATTCAACGTTGTGTTCTAACTTGGTAGTAGTTAGAAAAAAGAACGGGAGTTTAATGATATGTATAGATTTCAGAAATGTAAACATAGCATGTCAGAAGGACAATTACCCCCTCCTCAACATGGAGACCCTCCTCCAACGGGTCACTGGATCAAGCATGATGTCAATGCTAGATGGTTTTTCTGGTTATAATCAGGTGGTCATTCAAGAAGAGGATAGGCATAAAACCACTTTCACAACTCCTTGGGGCACTTTTGAATATCTGAGAATGCCCTTTGGCCTTTTGAATGTAGGAGCTACTTTCCAAAGGGCCATGGATTATGCTTTCAAGGAGTTGATTGGCAAAATCATTGAGATCTATCAAGATGATCTTACTGTATTTTCGAAAGAAAGATCTAGCCATGTTGGTCATCTCAGGCAAATTGTTGAGCGATGTAGGAAGTATGGTATGTCTTTGAATCCGGCTAAGTCAGTTTTGGGCATAGAAGAAGGAAAACTCTTGGGACACATCATCAATAAGGACGGTGTCAAGATTGACCCTGATAGAATAGAGGCCATAAGAAAGATTCCCCTACCTAAGAATGTGAAAGCCCTCCAATCTTTCAATGGTCATATGAATTTTATCAAAAGATTTATTCCTAACTTGGCCGAATTAATGAAACCTATGATTCCTAACTTGGCCGAATTAATGAAACCTATGCAGGCCTTACTTAAGAAAAATGCCAAGTTTGTATGGACTAGTGAAGGCAAGAAAGCCTTTGATTCTATAAAGAATGCCATTACCAGGTCTCCAGTCTTAGTCAGCCCAGATTACACGAAAGATTTCATGATCTTTTCCTTTGCTTCAGAAGACACCATTGCCGGTGTGTTGCTCCAAAAGAACTTCGAAGGGTTTGAGCAACCTATAGCATTCATGAGTAGAGCCTTGTAGAACTCCGAATTAAAGTATACCATCATGGAAAAGCAGGCTTATTCCTTGGTTAAATCTTTGAAACATTTCAGGACCTATATTGTGTATTCTAAGGTTATTGGATATGTTCCCCACACTGTAGTGAAAGATATCCTATCTCAACAGGATTGCGTAGGAGTAAGGGGCACATGGGTATGCAAGATCTAGGAGTATGACCTTGAAATAAAGCCCACTAAGTTAATCAAAGGTCAGGGCCTTGCCAAAATGCTTACCCAAAAGAATGAAGAAGCTATTGAAATGATTGCCGAAAATAATGCTCCTTAGCCAGCCATGACTCTTGCCCTTCAAGAGCTTGACAATCATTTGTATTCCGATATCATTTTCTTCCTTCTCCATCTCACTTGACCGAATCACCTCAAAGGTCACAAGCGTAGGGCTTTGAGACTTAAGACTGCTAGGTATTGCCTTACCCAAGAGGGTCTGTGTTGGAGGAACCCAGATGGTATCATACTTAGGTGCATAAACGAACAAGATTCCAAGAAAATCTTGGCGGAATTTCACTCAGGATTTTGTGGAGGTCATTATGCAGCAAATACAACTGCCCACAAGATCTTGAGAGCTGGATGTTATTGGCCCACCATTTTCGTAGATGTTCACAAGCATGTCAAGTGTTGCCAAGAGTGTCAGCTTTTCATTGGGAAGCAGAAGTTGGCTACGCTTCCCCTTACACCTGTTGTGGTCCTTGCCCCCTTTTAGCAATGGGAACTTGATTTTATCGGCAAATTTAAGGATAACTCTAGCAATGGTTTTTGTTGGATCCTTACGGCAACCGATTATTTCACCAAGTGGGTAGATGCCATACCCACTAAAAATGCCACTGAGAAGGTTGTTATAGATTTCATCGAGGAAAGAATCATCAGTAAATTCGGAACTCCCCTAAAAATGACAATCGATAATGCCAAGGCTTTCAGTTCCGAAAGAGTAAATGATCTCTGTTTTAGATATGGCATTATCTTATCCCACTCATCTGATTATTACCCACAGGGCAATGGACTGGCTGAGTCCACAAATAAAAACCTAATGTCTATCCTTAAGAAAACAATGGATGATAATAAAAGATCATGGGATAGAAAGATTAAGTATGTTGTGTGGGTGGATAGAATCACTAAGAAGAACTCAACTGGAAAGTCACCATTTGAGTTAGTTTATGGACTCACAGCCACTCTTTCGGTTAGCATGCAGATTCCGATCTTCAGAATGTTAAGTGAATATGGCACAGAACAATCAGAAATGGAGCAGAGGATCAATCAGATCATAGAGTTGGATGAATCTAGAAGAGCTACCCTTGATCAGTCACTCAGACATCAAGAAAGCATGAAGGGCACTTTTGATAAGTCAGCTAGGCCGAGATCTTTCCAAATAAGGGATACTGTTCTCTTATGGGATAAGAGAAGGGAGAAGCATGGAAAATTTGATAGCCTTTGGAAAGGTCCGTTTATCATCCGTGACATTGTTGGCACAAATTCCTTTTCACTTAACACCATGGATGGAGATACATTAAACTTGCCCATGAATGGCCAACACTTGACGTCCTTTTATCGAAACAACCTCCAAGATGACCAAGGGGTCATCCCAGGGCTTTTCTAAACCCATCCTTGTTGTATTTTTATGTACTTTATTCTTGTACCATATTTTATGTATCATATCCATGTAGAATGTTGTATCTTAACTTTTGTATATTAGCATTTGTATCATATTTCATTTATATGTTGAAAAAGAAAAAAGTTTATTTCATGTACTTTGATTTGAAAATATATATATATATATATATATATATATATATATATATATATATATATATATCTCTCTGGTATTTCATCATGGCATATTTTTTATCATATACATGGGATTAAGACACTTCTGTTTACATGCAGGTATTAGAGATTCCTGGATTCTCAGGCACTCTCTTTGATCAATAGATCAAGTGAATACCTGTCCCACAGTTGGAGCCAGATGTTGCCAACTTTTTTGTACTATAGTTGGGTTACTTGAGGAGCCTCTAGTTGACAAACATGATAAATATTTGTTTCCAGTGTATCAGATGATCCGCTTTTGTGCCTAGCCAGTTTTTGTTTTGAATAATTATGACCATGGCTCCGCGGGGTTTGTAATAAAATGTGCTAGTAGGGTGTTTTGAGTGGTTCGGTTTCCTAAGACGTAGAATTTCAACTAAGGTATTCCAGGGAGTTTTTTGCCCTTGACAATTATGCTTTGCCTATAGCCGAGTATAATTGACGAGGTTTTCTCCCACTTCTTCCAAAGCTGGAATGCCCGATTTTGAATTCTGGGCCTTGGGGGGTTATTAGAGTCCAACTGAGTATGTATAAACCTACTAGACATTATTAGAATAGACTATGGTGATGTCCTAAGTCACTAGGACCCTCAGAAAAAATGCCAAATTTTTTTTACTAGACGCGTCAAATTTTTAATTTTTCCTAAGTTTTTAATTAAAATTTTCCATAATTTAAATGAAAAAATTCAATTTGTAATAAGTCAGTCATTCGGGGTCCGTTTGCAGTGATTGAAGGCTCTAACCTTAAGCCAAAAATCATTCATGATCAGCCAACCAGCTAACACCAAGTTTCAAATCATCATTCAGCAACATAACTCATAATTTCTAAAAAAAAGTCAGTTTTGGGGATATTATTGATTAAAATAATAAAAATGATTATTTTGGAGAAAATCCAAATCTCTCCAAATTAATCCGAATTGAGCGAAATGAAATGTAGAATGACATGGCATCGGGCATTAATGATGATTGGAGTAAACACAACTCGACTTCAGTCAGCATTCAGTGAGCATTGAGTCCTCATCCACTTGGCCAATTCGCCTCCTTCAGTGATGACCACGCTTGGGTGAGTTGGAGCTTGCTCATTGGCTTGGTGTTTTAATTGAGGTTGAACTAAGACATGTATTGATGAGTGCTAGGTATTGGCTCCTCCATACCTAGCCTCTTGCTCCTCCAAACCTTCACACCAGCCTCCTTTCCTCCTCATGTGTGCTCTTCCTCTTCCTCACGCCCTAGGTCTGGACCTTCATGTTTTTGATGATGGAGGGCTCATATGGCATGGAGATGGTTTGGTTAGGCTTGGAGTGGGGGCGCCTTGCCTAGGTGGAGGCCTCCCCTCGCTTTTAGCTTGTTTATCTTAGGAATTGGCTCTCTCACATGGCTAGATCATTAGTTTTTGCGCCCTCCCTGCGTGGTGTGGTGTTAGGGTTTTGGGCTTTCTCTCATTGTATAAATAGAGGCTCCTTTAGCTCTATTGGGATGGAACTTTTGTGCTGGAGTTACGCTTTAAAAATTGTATCAAGCTTTGCTTGCATTTGACTAATAAGAATTTCGACTTTGGAGGTCCATGAGCTCTTTGCATGTGGTGAATGTTTCATGGTTGAGGTGACACTGCTTCTAACCCATTACTTTTTTACTTTGAATGAGATTAGTTTATTTGTTAAGCTCGAGAGGGCCACTGTTGGCATGGTAGAGTAATTGTTTGTAGTTTCAAATCAATTATTTATGCAAAGTAGGTTATAATCTTGATGAATATGAGCAGTTAGTTATACGTAATATTGATCTTGGTTGAACTATCTTAGCATACTTTTCATGTGATATGATCTCACTTGTATTTGAGTTTTGGTATTAGTAGGATTCACAGGTTGAAGAAGGGTGCGAGTTCAGCTACATCTAGCCTAAGCTTCAAGCAACCGGTTGTTTAACACTTTGTGATTGCAGGGCCTACAAGGATCGTGTTCTTCTCATACGAAAGAAAGTCGGAGTCTTCCTCCATCTCTTGTGTTCCATCCACAAGAAACTTCCTTCTCTACCCTTCTCTTCAAACTTTTTGCATTGCTCAAGAAATAGATCCAAGCTTTCAATACTCACATTCAAATCTATCTTTTAGGGCTTTGTTAGATCTAGTATCATTCATTAGATCTAGGGAAAATTTGTTCTTTGCATGTAAATTTGTAAATTTTTCTTAAGTACAATATTTTTCCATTTTTTTTAATTTTTGCATTGTCTTTCCCATCATCTTTTAGTAATATATGCTTGCTTACTTTTTACTTTTGTGACAGGTACAGCGGAAATGCTGGTGAAATTTTGAAGAATCAAGCTTAAAAAGATTTATAATCCCCCTTTCTGCAGCTTGTTCCAAAAGCCTTCCAAGAATAATAAAGGAAGCAAAAAGGCATCAAAGGAAAGGATTGTAAACAAAATAATAAAGAGCAAGTGGGATTACGGCTCCCACACCCCTCTTCCCCCATTTGGGGGAAGCTTGTATCGTCTCCTTAATTTCATGTTTCGATTAATAATTTGCTAAAAGTAGAATATGATGGAATAGTTTCAAATTGTTAGAATTTTGCTTTTCATTGAAGTTAGATAGAAAAGTTGATTAGTTCATCTTTCATAAAGTAGAAAAGATAAAAAGTTTCCTGTTTTATTGTTTAGTTAGTTCAAAGTTATATTTACCTTTTTTTGATATAATATTGCAAAACTTAAAAAATAGCAAAATCTCTTGAATCTCACTTTGTGGATCAAGAGTGTTCTCTGTCGGAGAGTTGCTTATCTTTTGTTATCTTTGTTTTGTTTACTTACCCCCATGCTCTCCCGATTAGGGCCTAAAAACTTGAACGAGACTCTTGGGTAGATTAGTTCTTTAATTTTTCTTAAGTTTAATCAATTAATTGCCAAAGTCTCTTGAACTTGCCATAACCCAAGTCAAGAGCACTCTCTATCAGAGAGCATAGTTAGTTTTGCATTTTCCTTGCATTAGGCATATAGAATAGCTAAGTCTCTTGAACCGTTGTCATAAGACAAGGCCAAGAGCGCTCTCTGTCGGAGAGTTTTAATTAATTCACTTAATAAAATTTGCAACTCACATTCCCCTAATTAATTAACTTCGTTGATTATCCTTCATCTAGTATGCTCTGCCGACTTTCGAGTTGGGCTCAAACTCATAACGGTGAACGGACTTGCTAAGTTCGCAAAGAAAAACATAATAAAATGTTTACCCATAACCATCGCATCGGCGTTGTAGAAAATTTCCTAAAGTTTTTCTTAGTAAAGGCGTTGGAACTACCCGCTGTCTAAGATTCTTCGCTAGCTGGTCAATCTTCGCGATACCAGCCTGGGATACTGGGCGGGCCATCATGTCTCCAACGGATTAACTTGGAACATTTTCTTGGCTATTGAAAACCTTTCATTGAAACCATAAGCAAGATCATCTAAAATTGTTAAAATTAACCAAGATTAAGTGCAATAAACATTCACTGGCATCATTTTGGGATTCACATCATATTTATGCTCGAAGCATCTTTGATAAGTTGACTCCATAGGCACTGGTTCTATCTTAATTTGGGCCATTTGTCCATTGGATGTTTTGATTATAAGTTATATCTGTGTGAATGCTTTATCATTTCGTGAGTTCTCAAATTATTGTCTATCTTTTAATTCTTGTGATAGCAACGTGGATTGCTTTATCTTGTGTTTAGAATTCATAATAAACAAACATATTTCATCATAATAACTTTTAAAAAACACCCATCTGCATCCGTAACCATTAAAAACACTTAAACAACTTAAGAGCCATAGAAACTCTTTTGTAGGGACTACCCCCTTTGGCTTCGTTAGGAGTTAGCTTAAACGGAGGAGCTAGGAGTAGGTGACAGTACCTAGCTCTGTGCTTGCCCCCAAGGTCACACCTCTCCCACTTTCTCAAGTGAGGAGACAACTTTCAGAAAGTTTCTGCTGCTGGAGTGCAATTGGCGGACAACACCGAGTCTTTGCCAAGCCTTATTCTAGTCTTATCTGAGTTGTTGAGTTGGCCAAGTCCCAAGCTAGTCGAGTATTTGTCAATTCCAATTCTGACAAGATTGGTGTATATTACCATGCTAGGCACTATTTTTGAGTCATATAAACATATACTAAGTCCCCCTAGTTTTATTTTTTAATTTCCCGCTAATAATTTTTTTTATGCAAAACGAGAATTTTTTTTAGTGTTTTTAATGTAAAAATAAAAAGTCATAAAAGTGGTGTTAGGAGGTGGAATTTTCCATGGGGGTGCTTGTTTTCTAACCCAAAGCACCCACTATACCCTTAAACCCACTTTGAGAGTCAAATTAATGATTATTTATCACTTAATTTGATTTTCTCTCGAAAATGGCTAAAAGGCCAAATAAATGGCCAAAAAAAGACATAATAAAGAGTCAATCAACATCCCACTAATCATGGAAACATGCTGGAGACAGGATCTCAATGATGGCAAGTTCATTACTAGTTGAAGGCAAGTTATCTAAAGAGTGGATTTGGTTGTTGGCGTTCTCTCCCACTGGTGGCAAGTTCCCTCATCAAGAGAGGGCACATTTTAGAGATAAGGTGCACTTCTTTGAGAGGTGGCGCATCATGAAAAGGGGGTGACCTACCTTGAAGAGGTGGTGCCCCTATCTTGTAGTTTAACTCCAACACGATCCCTTGATCGTCTCAAGACACTAGCCCTTCCTCTATCACATGTCAATTCGCCTTCCTTTGAGAGATGCACCCCCTGGGCCTCTCTTAGGCTATAAAGTGAGGCATTTCTCCCTCATTTAGCATGGGAAGGTGGAACCTTTGTTTTTATTCTTTATAATCCTATGAAGCTATTTTTGTTTAATGAATAAAGGATTTGGATGCTAGTCGTGGTGTGGCTCTTCATGTGTGTGGATGTGGATCTTTTCAGTTTTGTTGTAGATCTTATGAGTTTTTCTCTCTTGCATTTAAGAAGTTCAAACATTTCTTGGTTGAATAGTTTGATTTCTTTAATCATTGTGGGAATCTCACATATCTTTGTGTTTGTTAAGCTTATCTTACAAGTTGCAGGTCATCCAATATTGAAGAGTGGAATTCCGTGGTTGGATACTCCACTTCTTCAACCATTTGAAGAGCAAAAGGCACTCTAACTCGTCCTTGCTATAAAATTCCTGCAATATTTTTTTTCTCTGTTCGCATCTTTAAATCTAGTTCAATTCTTCATTTTAACAAGTTATTTGAAGCTATTATCTCAATAATTTTTTTGAAAAGTTTGTACAATTTTTTTTATACTCACATTCTTAGTGTCCCTGTAATGTCCTCTTCCAATTAGGCCTTGAGGCCCAAAACCACTAACCTATGTGATTCCTGTGGGTTCGAGCGGTTACTGACAACTAGGGAATCAACTGAGGACTGATGCCATCCATAGAAGATCTAGGGCATCATCATTTGGTCAAGAAGGGCCATCAGGGCCAAAGGCCACCTTTGTGCATGCCAACCAAGCATTATTTAATGATGCATGCACTCTTTAAGTCTCCATACACATGCATGCAAGTCAACGACAAATTAGAAGATAAAGTGACCTAATTAGGTCAAAGATTAGGTTTTGCGCAGTTGAACTTTATAAATAGAGGAGAAAGCGAGAAGAGACTTCACTTTTGGATTATGATTATTTTGGGAGCTCTTGGATAGCAGCACAGCAGTTGGGGTTGGAGACGGAGTCTTCAGCTAACAGGATTTCGGCAGTGAAACATTTGCCCTAGTCTTATTCAGGGTAAGCCATACTGGTTCACCACTTGTTCTTCATTCATTCATCAGTTATCTAGCATATGGTATAGATCGTTGCAGGGACACGTGTGCAGCCGTAAAAGGGGGGTTTTCAGCCAGAAAGCCCTAATTAGCTGCGGGGCCTTCAGATCTCAGTTTCCTTTCGAAACTCGGGCACTGTTCTCATCATCAGCATCATACTCCGGTACCCGGTGATTATCAGATCCCTCCGTGCTCATCTGGAACAGTTATCAGCAGTTTCGGGATTCCAGGGGCGTGAGCAGCTGTCTCTCAGAAGCAAGTCGCTATCCTGCCTAGAGGACTTAGAAATCACTCTTGTATCAGGCATTCTCTTCGGCACAGAAAGGCTATCAGCCCCGCAAATCTGCAGCTCCATCGGACACCTCCTTCCCTGAGGGCGTCATCCTTTTCTGACTGGGCGTCTTGCTGCTGGGGGTTCACCGTAAGCAGAGGAGATCAGTTAATCTCCGATCCAGCTCTCAGTGCTTGCATACATTCTCTGGAGCAGTCTAGCCGGCTTATTAGTGGTAAGTGTTCATTCTATCTTACAAACCCTAACCCTAATTTTTGCTATAAAATAGGGATTTTTGCATGGCAGTTTGCATGCCCAATTGTATTAGCATATTTGCTTAGAAATAGAAAATATCGGGATTTGGGATATTACAGTGGTATCAGAGCTGTTTTCTTGGCCAACTGTGGGCTTAAGAGATGAAAATTAGATGAATACAGAAGGAGATCTTTTTGTAACCTATAGGAGGAGGAAGAGTAGATACACATAAGAATTTGAAGATATTCAACTAGAAGATACCAATTCAGACATGGAACAAACAGGTATACATTCAGATAGGGGAAAAGGAACGGGAGAAGAGGAGGATCGGATGGAGTTTCGCAGCTTGGTCTCTGCATTGCAAGACTTAGCCAAAGGACAAAAAGAAGTCCTCAATGCAATCAACAGACTATCAGCGAAACCGGAAACAGGTATCAACAGTACACCTCCCTCACCAGTAGATCGGGGATCTTCAAGCAGCAGTGGAAAGATGGTGTACACTAACATCCAGAACACTCCGCACATATACAGCAGACCTACTATCAGGCCTACCATGCCTCACTTCTTGGCAGATACAGTAGGGGGCCCGGTCATGCAGGTAGAACCTAGCAAGCCTTTTGGGGCTTATTTGCAGGAGTACAGAGACTTGGGGGATGAGTTTCATGCTGCCATGTCTTTCTCAGACTTCTGCAACATGAAGAGTAGGAACAGGCCCATGAATTTCAACAAGGGTTTCAATCACAACTATGAGCTGCAGAAGACCTTGGGCAGCTTAACCATCCCAAACTTTGATGGGACTCGCGGAGGATCAGTGAGAACATGGGTCCAAAAGTTGGATACCTATTTCCAACTCAACCCCATGACAGAGACAGACGCCATTAAGTTGGCTACACTTCACCTGGACGGAGAAGCTCACGAATGGTGGTACCACAGATTGGTGACGTTGGGTCACAACACCATACATTCTTATGGTGAGTTCACTCAGAAACTCATAGAGAGGTTTGATAGGAAAGATCCAGAGATCCATTTCAGGGAGTTGGCTCAACTCAAGCAGACTGGTAGTGCAGAAGCTTTCATTTCTGAATTTCAGAGGCTAGCCGTTATGGTAACGGATGTGTCAGAGAGCAGATTGACTATGTTATTCACTGAGGCCCTCATAGAGCCACTACGGGGATGGGTGAAAGCCTACAAACCCCTCACTCTATAGGATGCTATTAGCAGGGCAAGGGATCTTCAGGATTCAATGCCCAAAAACAAATTTCCGTTGAAAACCAATTTTCCTGTTAGGGACAGGGATAGGAAACCTTTCCAGCAGGATGTGCCCAAGAAAACTTGGTTAGATGAGGACACTAGGAAAGACTTGAGAAGGAAGAAGCTATGCTTCACCTGTCAGGAACCATGGGTACCAGGACACAGGTGTGCAGGGAAGGCGAAGGCCCACTACATTGAGGTGTATTCAGACAGTGATGAGGACGACGATGAGCAGGAGGCCACAGAAGAGGATTCACACCAGGGTGATACACCAGAGGGAGTCATTGCTACCTTATCTGGAGTACCAAGATTCCATACTCTCAAGGTCAGGGGAGTAGTACAGGGTCACAGAGTAGGAGTATTGATTGATGGGGGAGCCACCCACAATTTCATTGACTCCGCTTGGGTAGCCAAGAGAGGTATCCAGACCGAGAAGTTCGAGGGATTCATTGTAGCAGTAGCCGGGAACTCCATCATGGAGTGCAACTACTGGATCCCAAAACTGAATGTTGCCTTAGGTAACTATCAGATGACAGACTCTTTCTATGCAGTGGATGTAGCAGATACTCATGTGGTATTGGGTGTTCAGTGGCTTTATTCTATAGGGAAATACACTACAGACTACAGGGCAATGGAAATGGAGTTCCAGGGGCCAGATGGCAAAAGGGTAGTTTTGAGGGGCATGAACACTTATCCCCCAAAACTGGTCTCATCACAGAGAATGGAGGCAGTGCTCCGACAGGATGATATAGAATGGGCTGCAGAATGTTTGGTCACCTTCAGGAAACCCCCAGAGACTAGCACACAACACCCAAGTGACATTCAAGCCTTGCTACACAAACATGAAAAGGTTTTTCGGGACCTTCCATCAGGTAGACCACCAGACCGAGGTTTTGAACACATCATCGAGCTAGAGGAGGGAACACAAGCGGTCATCACCACTGCTTACCGTCATCCCAAAAGGTACAAGGATGAGATTGAGAAAACCATCAAAGAATTACTGGAGCTTGGATATGTTCGGCCCAGTTCTAGCCCCTTTGCATCCTCAGTAGTACTGGTCAAGAAGAAGGATGGTACACTGCGAATGTGCATCGATTATCGAGCACTTGACAAAAAGACCATTAAGAATAGGTATCCAATTCCCAGAATTGACGAACTCATGGATGAGCTTCGGGGAGCTCAATACTTCTCCAAGATCGATCTTCGCTCGGGGTACCATCAGATCAGGGTAAGGGACCAGGACATCTCCAAAACAGCTTTCCGCTGTCATTATGGTCACTATGAGTTTCTGGTCATGCCCTTCGGACTTACCAATGCTCCGGCCACTTTCCAGTCATGCATGAACCACACCTTTCGAGCACAGCTACGTAAATTTTTGCTTGTATTCTTTGATAACATCCTGATTTACAGCAAAACCTGGGAAGAACATCTGAAACACCTGGACGAAACATTGAGTATTTTAGAAGAGCATTCACTATATGCAAAAATGTCCAAGTGTGTGTTTGGCATGAAGGAAATGCTGTACTTAGGACACGTAATCAATGCAGAAGGAGTACAGGTTGACATGGAGAAAATCAGGGCTATCAGAGATTGGCCTGCGCAAAAAACAGTTACTGAGTTGAGAGGGTTCCTAGGTCTGTGTACTTATTACCGTCGGTACGTTAAGGGATTCTCCCAATTTACAGCACCCCTCACAGATCTCACCAAGAAAGGAGCGTTCACTTGGACAAACTTAGCACAGAAAACTTTCGAGGAGATGAAGGTTATTATGAGTTCTTGTCCAGTTCTAGCATTACCAGACTTCTCACAACCTTTTGTGGTAGAATGTGATGCCTTGGGGGAAGGGTTAGGAGCAGTGTTGATGCAGAATTATCACCCTATTGCATTTGAGAGCCATAAACTGAAGAACTACGAGCGCCATTACTCCATATATGACAAGGAGATGTTGGCCATCTTGCATGCTCTCACAAAATTCAGACAGTATCTGGTGGGCAGTAAGTTCAAAATCAAAACCGATCATAACAGCCTCAAGTATTTCTTGGAGCAGAAGGAACTGAATGAGCGACAACAGAAATGGGTCAGCAAGGTACAAGCCTATGATTTCAAGATCGAGTATGTGAAAGGTAAGACTAATGTAGTAGCTGATGCATTATCCAGGCGTCCAGCCCCATTATCTCTCAGTAGTATATCCACGGATTGGAGGGCACTTCTTTTAGTGGAATACTCCACAAATAAATTTGCTTGCGAATTATTGGATAGGCAAATTCAGGATGATAGGTACAGGATTGTGGATGACATCATCTATTACAAAGACGGAATATACCTCGTTCCAGAATCCACATTGAGGAAAAAGATCATTCAGGCAACCCACGATTCTTCTTTATCAAGGCATTAAGGTTTCTTAAAGACCTACAGGCAGATCAGAGAGAGGTTCTCATGGAAGGGCCTCAAGGGGGAGATTATGCAGCATATCCGGGAATGTAGCATCTGTCAACAGAACAAGATTGAGAACACCCATCCAGCAGGGTTACTCCAGCCACTAGCGATTCCAGAACAGAAGTGGGAAAGCATCTCCATGGACTTTATTACAGGCTTGCCCAAGGTCCAAGGGCAAGATTGTTTATATGTAGTAGTTGACAGACTGACCAAGTTTGCACATTTCTTCTCGATATCATCAGACTACTCGGCAGCTCAAGTAGCTGAGTTATTCTTCACGGAGGTCTTCAGGTTACACAGGTTACCTAAGACCATTGTCAGTGATCGGGATAGCAGATTCACGGGTGCCTTCTGGCAGGAACTGTTCAGATTGGTGGGGACCGAACTGGCTACTAGTACAAGTTATCACCCCCAGAGTGACGGGCAAACAGAAATAGTCAACAAGTGGATCGAAGGATATCTAAGGAACTATGTAGCAGGGTAGCAGCGAACCTGGATCAAATGGCTACACCTAAGGGAGTATTGCTACAACACTACTTATCACATGTCTATTAGGATGACCCCTTTTAAGGCATTATATGGTTATGAGGCCTTGGACTATGTAGATTTGGCATTTGGAGACAGTAGGGCCCCTAAGGCTAAGGATTAGATACAGGACAGTCAGGACATCCTGAAAGTATTGAAAGAGAATTTACAAACAGCCCAGAATCAACAAAAGATGTATGCCGACAAACACAGGATTGAGCGGAGCTTTGAGGTAGGGGATTTAGTTTACTTAAGGCTCCAGCCTTACAGACAGTCTTCACTTAAAAAGAAAGGAGCAGAGAAGTTAAAACCCCGCTTCTATGGACCCTACAAAATAATTCGGAAGGTGGGAGAGGTGGCATATGAACTAGAACTTCCCCAGGAAAGCAAAATTCACAATGTGTTCCATGTATCTAGTCTGAAGAAGACCCTTGGGCAACACATTGCTCCATCCACCGAATTGCCCCCTTTAGATGATGAAGGACTGCTGATACTGATTCCCAAACGGATCATACAGACTAGAGAGAGGAAGCTCAGGAACAGAGTAATAAGGGAATACTTACTTCAATGGAAAGAACTATCGCCAGAGGATGCCACCTGGGAAGGTGAACAGGTATTGCAACATCCCAGTTTGAAGTTGCTTGAGGACAAGCAATCTCGAGCGAGTAGGACTGTAATGTCCTCTTCCAATTAGGCCTTGAGGCCCAAAACCGCTAACCTATGTGATTCCTGTGGGTTCGAGCGGTTACTGACAACTAGGGAATCAGCTGAGGACTGATGCCATCCATAGAAGATCTAGGGCATCATCATTTGGTCAAGAAGGGCCACTAGGGCCAAAGGCCACCTTCGTGCATGCCAACCAAGCATTATTTAATGATGCATGCACTCTTTAAGTCTCCATACGCATGCATGCAAGTCAACAGTAAATTAGAAGATAAAGTGACCTAATTAGGTCAAAGATTAGGTTTTGCGCAATTGAACTTTATAAATAGAGGAGAAAGCGAGAGGAGACTTCACTTTTGGATTATGATTATTTTGGGAGCTCTTGGATAGCAGCACAGCATGCAACACAACAGTTGGGGTTGGAGACGGAGTTTTCAGCTAACAGGATTTCGGCAGTGAAACATCTGCCCTAGTCTTATTCAGGGTAAGCCATACTGGTTCACCACTTGTTCTTCATTCATTCATCAGTTATCTAGCATATGGTATAGATCGTTGCAGGGACACGTGTGCAGCCGTAAAAGGGGGCTTTTTAGCCAGAAAGCCCTAATCAGCTGCAAGGCCTTCAGATCTCAGTTTCCTTTTGAAACTCAGGCACCGTTCTCATCATCAGCGTCATACTCCGGTACCCGGTGATTATCAGATCCCTCCGTGCTCATCCGGAACAGTTATTAGCAGTTTCGGGATTCCAGGGGCGTGAGCAGCTGTCTCTCAGAAGCAAGTCGCTATCCTGCCTAGAGGACTCAGAAATCACTCTTGTATCAGGCATTCTCTTCGGCACAGAAAGGCTATCAGCCCCGCAAATCCGCAGCTCCATCGGACACCTCCTTCCCTAAGGGCGTCATCCTTTTCTGACTGGGCGTCTTGCTGCTGGGGGTTCACTGTAAGCAGAGGAGATCAGTTCATCTCCGATCCAGCTCTCAGTGCTTGCATACTTTCTCCGGAGCAGTCCAGCCGGCTTATCTGTGGTAAGTGTTCATTCTATCTCACAAACCCTAACCCTAATTTTTCCTATAAAATAGGGATTTTTGCATGGCAGTTTGCATGCCCAGTTGTATCAGCCTTTTTGCTTAGAAATAGAAAATATCGGGAATTGGGATATTACAGTCCCAAGGCAATTTTGGACACATTTTACTATTTATATGCTTGCTGGTTTGTAGCAGGTTTGTGACAGAACAAGGGGAAACTCTGCTGAATTTTAGTCACAAAAGGGTGCAAGACTAACCCAAAATGAAGGATTCAAAGCCACTTCCAAGAAGGGGTGTGTTGCCCACCTATTTCGACCAGGTGGCAACTCCATGTACATGAGGATGTACATAATTGTACCTTAGAAAATCTGAGGATTTTTCACTTCTGCAGGGCAATTGCCCCTTTGTAAAACGAAATGTCCACTCCCCTGCGTGGGAAAATTAATGTAATTTTATGTGCTAGCATGGGTCATATGATATGGATGCCACACCATGGAACGGGTTGTTAGGGAAGTCTCCTCATCGAGTGTTTTTCTCTTTCCAATTGACCTTGTTGTGTAAACGAGTTTAATCGGTTTGGTTTTCACTCAAAATCCTCCAAAGTGGTGATGGGCGTTCTACCAGTCAATTCCATGAGGTGGCTAAGGCTTCAAAGTGTGATTCATGACCATGCTAGGCATTTGTATAGAGTCTTGCGGAGTTTCGTTGTGTTGTTATATTTTTATTTATTTTTGTCTAGTTAATTAATTTCACCCCTTGGTGATTAATTAACTCAGTCGTTGATGTAATAATGTAATTGCTCAAGCATGGCATTTTGTAATAGGGGCTATGAATGCAAAGTTAATTGCTATGAAACCCCCTAAGCCACTGCTTCGAGTCCCATGTCATTCTGATGAGTGGTTGAGGAGATAGACCATTTCTGTCTAAGCAAGGTCTATTTTTCCTAGGGAGTTAATTAAATTCCCTAAGTCAAAATTCACATTTTTTTGATTTTGAAGTAAAAAATCAAGAAATGCCATGGTAAGATGGTTTGGGGGTTACTAAGCCTAGGAAAAATTTACTCCAAAGTTTTTCACCCCCCCATGGCCTAGATATTAAATTTTCAAGTTATTTTTTAAAATTTTCCTAAGTCAAATTGGAAAAATTTAAAAATATTAATTTGAAAAATTAAATCTAAGGTGAAATGTGTATTTAACCTAAGTCTAAGGTTAAAAATTTATCTTGGATGTAAGTGGCTAAAGTCAAAGCCTAGTTAAGAGGTGATCCAAGTAAATGTCTGAATATCTCCTAAGTGGGGTGCCCCTCTTGTCTTAATAAAAAGATAAAAATTAAAAATTAAAAAGATAAAAGATAAAAATAAATAAATAAATAAAGAATAAAAAGATACAAATAAAAAATCAAAAATCAAAAATTAAAAAAAGTTAAAAAAAAAAAAAAAAAAAAAAAAAAATAAAAATTTAAAAAAAATTAAAAAAAAAAAAAAAAAAATAGAAAATAGAAAATAAAAGATAAAAATAAAAGAATAAAAATATAAAATAAAAAAGATAAAAATTTAAAAAAAATTTAAAATAAATGAAAGAATAAAAAGATAGAAATTAAAAAAAAGTAAAAGATAAAATAAAAAGATTAAAAGATTTAAAAGTAAAAAGATAAAAATAAAAAGTAAAAGATTAAAAGATTTTAAAAAAGTAAAAGGATAAAAATAAAAAGTAAAAGATTAAAAGATTTAAAAAATTAAAAGTAAAAAGATAAAAATAAAAAGTAAAAGATTAAAAAATTAAAGATAAAATTAAACATAAAATTAAAAATAATAAAATTAAAAATTGAGTCAATGGAGAGGGCCCACTCTATTTTGATTTTTCCATTTACCTAAAAGCTCATCTAAGGGTGAGTTTTAAATAAAAAACCTAGATCTAAAGGTTGATATGGTCAAGACTTGGATTAAGCTTTTAAGCCATTGATTTAAAATTAATCCAAGGGCAGAGATTAATGGAGAAGAATATAAAGCCAAATACCTAGATCTAGTGGGTGAGATTAAAACCCTAAATCTAGATCTAATCTCAACCGTTTATCATTAAGGAGTTGGGGATTATCTCATCTATTTAATGAGGGTCTCACTCTCTCATTAATCACCATCTCTTATGCTATTGTTATGCTGCTCGAATTTCTTGCTCTCATATTCTTGCTACCTTGTATTGAAGTTTTGCCCAAGCTGGGCTATTTTAATAAAAATTCTTTGGAGGAATACTATGCTTCAACTTTTCGTGATCTACATGTCTTGAGGTAACTTTGTATTTATTTTGTTGGCATTGGTTGTATTTTTCTAGTGAGCTCTCCACAAAGTGTTTTGTGGAGAGATTAAAAAATAGAAGTATTTTTATTCTTTTTTTGTGAACGATTTGATATTTCTTACAAAGTGTTTTGTAGGAAGTATTAGGTGTTCATCTCTAGAAGTACAATATTTTGCAGGCATAGTTTGTATTGCAGGTTATCCAAGCAAAGAAATTCCTTCAAGAAACATCATTCCGGCAACATTTTCAATTCGGCCATCTACTTCCAGCCTGTTTTAAACAGGGTTTTATTCACTGTTTAGTGAATATAAACCTTGTTTTAGAGCCCTAACCCCTTATATATTAATTTAACCTTTTATTTCTGCTAGTTTTACTTCATTTAGGTGGCTGGAAACTCATTTTCCAGCCCTCTAAATTCCATATTATTGTCATTTATTACAATCAGAATTTTTTTTTGTAAATTTGTTATTG